>JAJSOF020000003.1:32914973-33327473 GCA_025594305.2 Periplaneta americana | reverse complement strand
TGAAAATGTATTGCTGTAGGCCTACCATCTCGTCATTACAAATATTCCGCTAGATGGCAGTAGTGTGTTATGAGCTGTTCTCTTGTTAAACAGTTGTGCCAACTAACTTATACTATCTTTGTTGAACTCTATGGACGATTACGAGTTAAGAAGGCCGTGTTGATTCAGTTTCATTTTTATTAAAACAGTTGTATTCCACTTCAATTATCATATATATATATATATATATATATATATATATATATATATATATATATATATATATATATACAGAGTGACCCGTTTGGTTATTGATAAAATAAAAACATCGTAAAATATTTACTATTGAACTTTCTTGAAGCTTTCTGCATACAACACTGAAAGATGGGAGATTCCTCAGAGCTCAACATGACCCCCATTGCGCACCCTGCACAACTCATAACGGTGATGCAATTCAGTCCATGTCCGTTGTAACATAAGAGGGGTGATTTGTTGAAAAGCTTGAGTAATTTTTACTCCCAGATCATCAATGTTCCTGGGTTTCTGTGAATAGATAATGTCTTTAACAAAACCTTACGCTAAGAAGTCAGGAGATGTTAGATCTGGGGAGTTTAGGGACCAAGCCAAGAGATAGCTGCTTCTCGTACTGGGTTTCGCCTGCGACCTCCTGCATTTTTTGTTTGTTTTTTTTTTTTTTTAACACAGAACCTGTTTCTACAAATGTTCGATACCACAACATTATGGAATCGTATTTAGGTACATTACGCACACCATACTCACGTCGAAATTCCCTTTGAACTCTTTTAACACTCTCAAATTTAGCATACCAAAGAACACATTGTGCCCGATATTGATTTGTAGTAGTCATTTTAATCATCTACGATTTTCATTTGTCCTTTCAGAATATGCATTATTGATTGTCATATATGGAAACTCCCGTTTTTTAATCATAATAAAACCAGCAAGAAACTTTTCCTACTATCATAACAGCTTTATAATAATAAATGAATATTATCCATACCCAAACGGATCAGACTGTATGTTAAACAATCTCTGATACGTGACTATCCATAATTTCATACAGCAGAAGCTATAACAGAACCTAAATAATATAAACAAGATAAATGATAAATGACGTTGTATAAGTGTAAGAGTTAGTTTAAATTACATGGTTAATAACAATATACATTGTTTAACATATGCATAGACATAAATGGTTGAAGATTGAACTTAAAACCATTGACAAGACATTCTCTTTGTTACCCGAGCTGTTCAACAACGGCCAGTGCTTATTAAATTCAATCGTAACAGGACTGCCAACGTCTAATCACTGACCAACTGAACAAATGTGGCTGTGTGGTTAATATGGCTACTTTATCTCCGACTGAAATTTCTAAATTTTATAGCTCAATGATATTATCAAAGTTATAAAATTGACAAATTCTATAAATAATGTGTACTCATAATATCTGTAGATTGGCAACAGTTGTAACCAATTTCTTCCCATCATGCCTATCGGAACACAGCTAGCAACTCTCCGGCCCAAATGCAACAAACTGACGAACGTCAATAATTATATACGATTTAAACTAGACACGAACAAAACTAACTGCCGCTCTCGCTCGCTGTGTTCCTTGCATTTGCCTTTCGAGTCTTGTTTCGTCATTCTCGTGGGCTTCAAGTCTCGCTCATCATTCTCGAAATAGCATTTGGTCGGCGTGGAAAGATTTCGTAACTTTGAATAACATACATCATTGAAATACATAACATTATAAATGTTTAAATGAGACAAAAAGACAAAACAGAACAGTATCTTACCAGAAAACATTCTGATGGGGGAAAAATAAAAAAGTTAACTTTTTTTTCCTTCCACCATGTTAATAATTTAAAAAGAAATGCTTATAAAATTTTGGCTACTCGACCGCAATTATGAGGCCGTCCAGAAAATTATTTCCCCTGGGGCCGTTTATAGAGAAAAACAATGCATGCAAAGATTTATTCAAACAGATACAGTAATTGTTGCGCTATTTGTCAATATATCCTCCACTGGAATTGAGACATTTGTCATACCATGGGATCAATTTTTGTATGCTTGTGTCGTAGAAGTCAGCCGTCTGAGATCGGAACCAGCGTTTGACAGCGTCTGTACCTCTCTGTCGATCTCATGATATGACAAATGTCTCAATTTCGGTGGGGAATATGTTGAAAAATATCTCAACAATTGCTGTGTCTATTACAATAAATTTTTCCAAGAAATTGTGTTTTCTTTTTGTTAACGCCCCTGACGAACTTACTTTTTTACGGCCCTCGTAATTGCGGTCGAGTGGTCAACATTTGTATAAGCAGTTTTTTGACATTATTAACATGGTGAAACAAACAAAAAATAACATTTTTATCTGCACCTATCAGAATGTTTGCTTGTTAGTTATCAAAATGTTCTGGTTCTATTATATGATGTTACCTGTGGTTATATAAATAGAAAAAAAAATTCTCAAATAAATTTGCATTTCTAACAAACATAAAACATAACGTTAATATCTTTTTACTTGAGATTGCACACTTGATCTCAAACATATGAAAAAAAATTCCTAGCCTTTTAATAAGGGCCTAGTAATTAAATAAAGACTGGGGAATGGATTATTATACGCTGAAAGGTAGAGATGATGTTTCAAATAGGCTACTTGATTGTTTATACATATGCATCAGTCATTTTAGAAAGGGCTCTAGTCCATTTTTGTTAGGACGCTATTGTATTCGTCATACTTGAATACAAATTAGAAATGACATTATTTCATAGATTCATTAAGTTGTACAGAAATTGAACACTTTTCAAAGTACAATTGAAAAAGTCCCATTCCTGAAATAAGGCCATTTTTATGGAGATTTGATTGGTGTTGTGATTTCGGGCTAGAGTCCTTTCTAAAATGACTGATTCATATATAACAGTTGCCAAAGTAGATAAAAGTTCAGTCAGGTATAAACAACTGTGGCGATTCAAGGCTGCATGACGTTCGGGACTTCGGGAGTGATCAATCTCGGCGTCTGTAAACACTCACAAGCAATCTTTACATCAACGACGACGCGATGTATACAACATTGTCGTGCGGGTTTTCGGCTTTGCGGGCGCTGTTAGTCTTGCTTTCTCGACCGTTGTTCATCTGTAATTTAAACCTAAACTCCCTCCTGGTTATATCCTCATATCCACTCTGTGGACAAAACTTGCGAACTCTGCTATCTTGGCAATCACTACTGGACATCCTTGAAGACGAACGTGACAAAAAAGACCGCGGAGAAGGGTGAACTACGAAGCTGTGGCGATGAAAGCCTGGCCTCCCGTAATAACATGGAGACTGGACTGTAGAGCACACGTGTCCGCCGTGACGTGTGATGGCTTCTTAAAATTCGTCTCGCGATTTCGAGGAATCGATAGCGAGTACTACTACCTCGCTCGAGAAGCGTCATCATTCACAGCGCGTGGATCGATCTGGTTGCCAGGCAACGCTGCCCCGCCATCAACAAACTGCAGCCTGCTTGCCTGACCTTATTCTCAGATTTACATTTCACGTGGCCACCCCATCTATTTTTAGATTGGGATGTCGAAGGCTCCTCATGCCGCTCTGACACGCCACCCGCCCCACCCGACAATTTGGCACCCGGGACAGGATGTCAATTTGGCGCTTACATCACACTCGGGGTGAGCGCGAATGCAACGCGTGTTGGCTAGCCGAACTACAGGCGAGCATGGCATGCGTTTTAGCAAAAAGGCCGCTTTTACCACCGTCCGTGACAATTTGCTTGCCAAACAACAATTAACATGTTGTTTCCGTACCTAAAAAGTGAAAATCTGGGACACTTTACTTTCACCTTTAAATCTTTCCGACACAGCTTCATTTCTTATTCTGTATTTCCCCATATCCACGTTTCAAATGCTTATATTCTCTTCTCATCATTTTGTCGTAATGTCCATGTTTCATACAATGCCACACTCCACACAAAGCACTTCACTAGTCTTCCTTACTGTACTCCAACCACGAGATAGTCTCCAGGGAATGAAACGAAGCGGGGTGATGCTGTGAATGAATGTTGATGTCATAAGGTCACACACGTGGGTACTCGTATCTCTATTGGCTATCTTTCAAAGCACAAGCCATAACACTGATATACACATTTTATACTACCCTAGTTACAAAATTAGATCACTGTTAATCTCCTGGTCTTTTAATCCCTCCATACAGGAAATAACATACGCAGGAGAGCGCATGGTTTTTAAACTGACGTTATAACTCTAATTTTATCTATCTACTTCGCTCCAATAGACGACGCAATAATAAGCACATTCCTTTCACGGTTTATCTCCTGGTTGGAGAACAGTAGTTCTTTTTGCATAGATTAGCAGAAGATGCTTCACTGGCTGAGAAGAAACTGGCAACTGAAGGATGTACTGGAAGGAATGGTGAACGGGAGCTGAGTTCGGGGCAGAAGAAGATCATATTCGGAGACTAAGAGGAAAGCAGAAAATATGAAAGATTGGAGAATGCTAGATTTGCAGTGAAATACCTGCCCTGGGGTAGAGCATTTGTCTATGTAATAATAATAATAATAATAATAATAATAATAATAATAATAATAATAATGGCTGGAAGAATTAATATATACAATTAGTAAATAATAATAATAATAATAATAATAATAATAATAATAATAATAATAATAATAATAATAATAATAATAATAAAGGTTTTGACAGAGTGGATTGGAACATGGGAGGAGTGATAGTAGGGAGAATAATAAAGTGCATAAAATTTGCTGATATGGCGTTGTTCGCAGAAGAGGAAATGATACTAAGGGATATGCTACTGGAGCTAAATGACAGCTGTGCGAAATATAAATGAAACAAACATACTCGTATAACACATAACTTCCTTTCATTAGCAACGGAAACATTATGGTCATTGTCGTGTGCACGAGAAGTTACAAAATTTTGTAATAAAATTATTAGTGTCCCCCCATCCTCCTTTACGGAGACTTGAGCCGTAGTCTAAGCTTACCGCTCCTGTTCTGTGAGTGATATTGTCGCCGAACGGTCGCGCTCTTCAACGAATACAGCACGCTGCACCGTGAAGTTAAGCCGAGCTGTGGTAATGATCAGGGTTAGGATTTTTAGGGGCAATTTCATAGAGAAAAAGGAGTTAAAATAAGACACAAAGTGGGATAAAAAGGTGCCTTTTCACTCAACTATTTCGGCAAATGCTCTTTATCTTATTTTACCTAACTGGCTCTAAACTACGTAGCTAAGGCTATAGGGTAAAGGTTGGTAATATTGTGATACCAATAATATTATGATAATTCTTTTTGAGAATTTTTTACAATTTTAGTGAGCCAGAGAAAGATCGGGTTTTTTGCGTCAACATATTAAGTTTCTGCACAAAACTGGTGCATCTCTCGTTCAGTAAAATTGTAAAATAAATTATTAAAAAGTACTATCACAATATTATTAGTATCCCAATTTACGCATCATACAGCAGTTGAATTATTTACTATTATACAAATTTACAGATAAATAAACGTTTAAAAAACGTTTCACGTAATCTTTTCCAAGCCCATCCTAAAAGGCTTAATTTGACCGTCTCTTCAGTGTTACCAACTAATACCAGATATCACCAAAGAGGGTAAAGTTGACAATGACATGTACTGAAATAATAATAATAATAATAATAATAATAATAATAATAATAATATACTATAATATTAACAATAAAGATATTTTGCTTATTTACTTATTTACCACATCTCATCTACCGATAATTTTAATCTAAGTGTTATAGGAATGATAATTATCTATATCTTCAATGAATACTTACCAAGACCACAGTAAACGTCGAACGTTTCATTGTTGACACTCTGTAGAATTTTCCAAAGGAAAGGATTGAGTTGCCATTTGCGAAGGAGCTGAAGAACAAACAAATGCTATTCTAAACCCTGTAGATACGTATTGTGATTACATTGTGACTAGACGATCTTTCCAATACGGCCACAGCTGTTCGAGACTTCTTAAAGAATGGACAAAAGAAGTTTACAAACGAAACACAAGAAAGCTCTTTGAAAAACTTCGAAACAAAACCTGTGAGATCCTGATAACTCTGCGAGAGATACCTTGGGAAACAAAATCAATGAAAAGTGCTTTTGTATTCAAGAGAGCGTACGAGAACAAAACAAAAATTATGAACCAATTGGCAAAGAAATGAAAAAATAATGAGGAAACCTGTATTTACTTTACACCGCATTTCAAATTTATGACAACGCTTTCATATAATTATTAGGCCTATAAAGTAGATATTAATGATAGGATAAACTTCTTTAAGAAACTCTGAAAGTTTTCATTGGCTCGTTATAAACACTCAATATGACAACTCCTTGTTACAAGGCACAGGCTACATCAACTTGATAGTAAAATCAGGACGAATAGAAGAATTAGTGTACCCACTCTGTGAGTTTACACGGATCCGCCGCAACGCGGCGCTGCTACCGCCATGAACGTGACTCGGAAGGAAATCACAGTACTTGTTACGCTGAATGTAGTCCTTTTTAAAAGCAAATTTCTTCCATTTAACCCTGCTATTTGTAACTTAAGAAATACCTTTATAGTCCCTTATTCATAATTACTAGTCTTCGATCAGGTAATACTATTATGAACGTTCGTAACAGAAAATATAATGGGATCTGAAACGTTGTGAAAGCAAGTTCAGTACAGTACTTATATAATAAATATTTTCGTAAGAAGTTGCGAATTCAGGGACAGAAAACGAAACCTAAAAAATGTGAATATATAAAGAGTTGAATGATATTTTACGTGCCTATAAATGAATTAAATTACTCACCATGATTAGTTGCCCGCTTCTAATTGTAGTAGGCTTGTAACTTGTATAAGAATTTTAGCGAGAATATCACCTGGAATAGCGTTTCTGTTAGCATAAATAGCAATTGGTTGAATCCAATCCAACATCGAGATGGAAATCCGGTGTGACTTAGTGGATAGAGGGTCAGCACGTAGAGCTGAAAACGTGGGTTCAAATCCCGGTGCCGGAGATAATTTTTCTCTGTTCCACTCTTCCATCATCAAAAGATAGCTGCTTCTCGTACTGGGTTTCGCCTGCGACCTCCTGCATGTTTTTTTTTTTTTTTTTTTTTTTTTTTAACACAGAACCTGTTTCTACAAATGTTCGATACTACAACATTATGAAATCGTAATTAGGTACATTACGGACACCATACTCACGTTGAAATTCCATTTGAACTCTTTTAACACTCTCAAATTTAGCATATTGATTTGACATATTGATTTATTGATATAGTTCACAAGTACAAAACTTAATAATATAACAAAAGATCTATAAACAAATGTAGTTCTACATACTAAATATACAATTTCCTAGACTCATTATTTTATCGCAAATCTCAATAATTTATTGGTTCAAACTTGCACTTACGTCTGGTTTTAGTGCATGTTTAAACCAATCGTGATAACCATTAAGACATTAAACCTTATTTTATCTGCTCCTTTTCACAATTTAATTGTAATTATTTAGGTCTTATTTTAATAATAACTTATTATTCCAATTAGGTGATCAGATGTCGACATACTGTAAGTCATGAACCTGAATTAGCTGACTCGATACATTCTATATGTAGGTTGTCTTTATTTCTTACAATATTTCCTTGTCAGCAGAAACGTTTGCGTAACTTCAATGAAGACTACCGCATACCTGCTTAAAAACAAACCTGACAAGTTGCTTACATAATCAACCTCAATTTAGTTTCATTATTGTGTCGCATGTATTCATTATCAATTAATTACTATTATAATGCCTACTAAATTTATTATAAATGCATTATTATTGAAATTAAGACATATTAGTAAAGCAATGTCAAAATTATCTTCTGAACCTTTACTAAATAATATAGCTATCTGAATACATTAATAACTGCCTTAATTCTCTATTTTCAATTTTTATTATTTTAAAACCTTGACGTAATTCTATCTTTTTTCAAAACCTGTCTGCTTATCTAATTTAATTAATAATAAGTGTTTCTAATTTTAGGAAAATTTAGTCTTTGCTGATGCCTATCTCTTAGTAGGTAGTTTCGTTCAGTATCTATAGTTTTGATTGAATCTACTTTATTTCTGATAGAGTTTCTATTTGTCAATTTACCTCTTAATAACTGTTCGTCACCTTCTCCTACTCCATCGGTCGGTAACGCACAGTTCCTCCATATTGTAGCACTTCCAATTTAGCATATTAAAGAACACATTGTGCCCGCTCTTGATTTGTAACAGCCATTTTATTCATCTACGATTTCCATTTGTCCTTTCAGATTATGCATTGTTGATTGTCTTATATGGAAACTCCCATCTTTTAATCATAATATAACTAGCAAGAAATTTTCCTACTATCATAATAGGTTTGTAATAATAAATTGTCCACACCTGTGGAGTAATGGTCAGCGCGTCTGGCCGCGAAACCAGGTGGCCCGGGTTCGAATCCCGGTCGGGGCAAGTTACCTGGTTGAGGTTTTCTCCGGGGTTTTCCCTCAACCCAATACGAGCAAATGCTGGGTAACTTTCAGTGCTGGGCCCCGGACTCATTTCACCGGCATTATCACCTTCATTTCATTCAGACGCTAAATAACCTAGAAGTTTGTTACAGCGTCGTAAAATAACCCAATAAAAAATAATAATAAATTAATATTATCCATACCCAAACGGATCAGACTGTACTATGAACTATGTACAGGAAACTGCTTAAAATGGAGGTGGGCAGGACACATCGTGAGACAACATCCCAGCAGATGGATACACAGAGTGACTGTTTGGGACCCCAGGACCGGACAGAGGAACGCCGGCAGGCTGGGCAGACGAATTCAGAAGGACATTCGGCAGCAGATGGACCACGATAGCGAAGAACCAACTAGTGGAAACACCTATCAGGACAATAAACTAGGCTGATCTTCCTCGGACTGGCTACCGGGACTGCAGCAACTAGCTCCCTTTCAAACGAAAGAGACCCTTGCCCAGTAGGGATGTACACGGACTAATTGTAATTGTTACATTCTTTCAGATCATTTTCATCTTTTGTTTACATGATAGTTATGAACTCAAGATGATACGGCTTGTGGCATGTAAATGAAGTCCGCTTTGGAATTATTGAGCTATGCAGATGTCGGTAAATAAGTGAACGAGGTCGAGAGCAGTTATGACATGATGATGAATGGGCAGCTGACAGAAGAAACGCCATCAATTGTGTAGTGGGGTGCCGCGGAACAGGATAATTATACCTGCCCGCCGTACTCTGCCATCTGTATGCTGTTCAATTACAAACAAACAGCAGACGGTGTCAGCAGATAAACTTGATTGATTGGTGCGTGGACGGGGCGATAAGGTGTCTGCCTGTCAGGGGCCAAGTTGTTACGCAGTGTAACGGAATTTTGTAGCGGCCATTTCCCCAGTACAGCCGTCACTATGTTCCGCTAGGACTAACAGATATGCTTATTGATTGCCTGCAGTAATTCTTCCAACCTCTATTATTATAATTATTATTATTATTATTATTATTATTATTATTATTATTATTATTATTATCATTATTACTTACTGATTGTCTGTGGTAATTTTTCCAGCCTTTATTATTATTATTATTATTATTATTATTATTATTATTATTACCATTACCATTATTATTATTATTATTATTATTATTATTATTATTTACTAATTGTATTAATTTTTCCAGTCATTACTACTATTATTATTATTATTATTATTATTATTATTATTATTCACTAATTGCCTATATTGATTCTTCCAGTCATTATTATTATTATTATTATTATTATTATTATTATTATTATTATTATTATTATTATTATTCAATAATTGTCTGTATTAATTCTTCCAGCAATTATTACTAATTATTATTATTGTTATTATTATTATTATTTACTAATTGTATTAATTCTTCCAGTCATTATTATTATTATTATTATTATTACTATTATTATTATTATTATTATTATTATTATTATTATTACTTATTGATTGTCTGTGGTAATTTTTCCAGCCTTTTTATTATTATTATTATTATTATTATTATTATTATTATTATTATTATTATTATTTACTAATTGTCTGTATTAATTTTTCCAGTCACTATTATTATTATTATTATTATTATTATTATTATTCACTAATTGTCTATATTAATTCTTCCAGCCAATATTATTATTATGATTATTATTATTATTATTATTATTATTATTATTATTATTCACTAATTGCCTATATTAATTCTTCCAGTCATTATTATTATTATTATTATTATTATTATTATTATTATTATTATAACTAACTGTCTAACTGCCTTTTATTTGCCGATGACCTTAAAATATTTCCCAAAATAAATAGTCTGGCAGACTGTGTAACCTTGCAAAATGATATAAATGCTATTGAGCTATAGTCTGCTGATAATGGAATGAAAATTAATGAATTGAAAACTTTTGTCATTTCCTTCTCTAGAAAAACTACTTCTCTTAAATTTAATTACACTCTTAATAATATCAACATAATAAGGAAAGACTGTATTAGAGACCTGGGAGTTCTACTCGATACCAAATTACATTTTCATAATCATATCCAACATATTTATAATCATTCCATTAGAATGCTCGGACTTACAGGGTCTAGGCTATAACTTATTCTTTTTCTACGCCAGCTACCCTTGTAATTCTATACTATACATTAATCAGATCTAAACTAGAATATGCATCTGTCGCCTGGAATTCTATTACTTCTACTGATTCGGCTAAATTGGAAATTATCCAAAGAAAATTTATGTCCCTATGTGCCTTTAGGTTTTTGCCTAATTCATCTGTTTTCAATTATGAGCGTACTTGTAAATATTTTAACTTTTCTAGCCTTTGTGCTAGACGTCTTGAACTTGACTACTTATTCTTTTGTAAGGCCTTAAAGGGTGATATTGATTGTGAATCCTTCATAAGCAATATCTACCTTCGAGCCCCTTCGAAAGGTTTAAGATTTCAAAAACTTTTTTATACCTATAAGCCTAAATCTCTCTCTCCAGTTGTCAGATGCACGAAAGCTGCCAATTTACATTATATTAATTCAGATCCGTTTAATGTATAGTTTGTTGTTTGGCTATTATTACATTCATTTTAACTTCATTTGTGTTGTTTTTAGCTTTTCTGTATCATGTAATTTTGTAATTATCTATTCAATTTGTCATTATTGCTTATTTGTATTTCTCTGTAATTTTAATAATGGTTATTCCTGTACACTGTATTTCATCTCACTGCCATTTTCTATCATTCATTCTCATCATCATCATTTGTTATTTTGTTTTGTTTTTGTCCTGTATCCGTGCTAAACTGTAATTGGCCTTGTGCTGTTGTTTTGCACGTTAATATTCTAAATAAATATATAAATAAAATTATTATTATTATTATTATTATTATTATTATTATTATTATTATTATTTACTAATTATCTATATTAGGCCTAATTATTCTTCCAGCCAACATCCTTATTATTATTATTATTATTATTATTATTATTATTATTATTATTATTATTATTATTATTACATAAGTGTTCTACCCCAGGGCAGGTATTTCACTGCAAACCCAGTATTCTCCAGTCTTTCCTATTTTCTGCCTTCCTCTTAGTCTCCGCATATGATCTTCTTCTGCCTCGAACTCTTCTCCCGTTCACCATTCCTTCCAGTACATCCTTCAGTAGGCAGTTCCTTCTCAGCCAGTGACCCAACCAATTCCTTTTTCTCTTTCTGATCAGTTTCAGCATCATTTCCACTCACTCTTTCCAACACAGCTTCATTTCTTCTTCTGTCTGTCTATTTCACACACTTCATTCTTCTCCATATCCACGTGTCAAATGCTTCTCTTCACTTCGTCGTTTTTTTTTTAGTTGGTTATTTAACGACGCTATATCAACTACTAGGTTATTTAACGTCAATGAGATTGGTGATAGCGAGATGGTATTTGGCGAGATGAGACCGAGGATTCGCCATAGATTACCTGGCATTCACCTTACGGTTGGGGAAAACCTCAGAAAAAAACCAACCAGGTAATCAGCCCAAACGGGGATCGAACTCGCGCCCGAGCGCAACTTCAGACCGGCAGGCAAGCGCCAAACAAACATTCAAGGTTTAAGAGTAGAAAATCAATTAGACCAGCGTTTCTCAAATTATGGTCCGCGGAACACCTGTGGTCCTCGAGGTCTGCCCTTGTGGTCCTTCAAAACAGGCAGAAGAAAAAATATAATTTAAATGAATTGCTGAAACTCTCAGAGTTTGGAAATGACACATGGCAATCACCTTTCACTTTTTCTCCCAGCACTGACATTCTATGAAATGTATTACTCTATCTGTCTACTCTCAACAACAAAAGAGGGATTTAAAGACTATGAATGTGGTGTTTCCCCTGCATATCTGGCGCCGCGCTTGTAACTCAGCAATGGATCACCCAAATTCATAACAGAGGACCGAACCTTTTATATGTTTATGGCTTTCTTAATAGATTTTCCGACACCCAGACTGCACATTGCAATGGTCACGTACTGTACGTCGAACACCAATAATACAACTCTCAGGTCACAATTTGAAACTTATTTTCCAAGTAAATATGACGAATTTTCATGGGTTCGTGATCACTTTCATTGCGATATTGAAATTAACAAACTTTTATTGAGTAAAAGAAAACGGTTAGTTGAATTCTCTAATGAGACCGGACTTAAATGAAATTCCAAATAGAAGGTATAGTTAATTTCTGGACCGCATCACAAGTGAAAAGAGAATACAGTGAACTGTACAATGGTGCTTTAGAGATTATACAGTAATTCAGTTTGCTTCTACGTATCTGTGTGAGAAAGGGTTTTCATCACTAAATCTAATACCGAAATCGACTTGATGGATGTGACGAACTCCGACTTAAGCTTGCCAGCATACATCCAAATATAGAACTGTGCAAGAATTGGCAGCTCATCCATCTCATTAATGTGAGTACCAACATTTATTTTTTTTTTTTAATAAATTAAAGATTATCCAAACTCTAATAGCCTTGAATTATTAAAGAGACAAAAGTGTATTTTCTTCTATTAGGGCTAATATTAGCTTACTTAGTTAATACTAATATAAAATTAATTTCAATTAATTAATTATATTTTAAAATATAAGTATATTGGTATTAAGATATGCTAAAAATATTATAAATTCGCTTTCAAAGGGAACAAGAGTAAGGTGGTCCGCGGAACTGTTCTGACTTAAAAAAGTGATCCCCACTTCAAAAAAGTTTGAGAAACGCTGAATTAGGCTGTATTAAGGCAATGTTCCCCTACCATGTGAAATGGAGTAATGAACAGAAATTAGTAATTTATTCTAATCGGCACATAACGTGACATGATTATAATGATGATGATGATGATCAAAACCATGTAAAATCAGTCTATAATGGAATCTCGATTCGTTTACGATGAAATACCATCTAGTTGACAAAGCAATGACTGCGTCCCACATGTATAAAATGGTTCGATGCTAAATTTCAACCGAACACATTCTGCGGCTACTGAATTCAAATGTGAGGTTGGGCCTACATAACGACCCCTGCGGTGCATTCGCAAGAGCCCATATAAATTCATAATGCCACCCACCGATCTCTCGTTTCAATAGAGAGGACCGTTTAGCCGTCATTCCTCAATGCAATGAAATATCGTTATGACTGCTGGGGAGAGAGGTTACTCTTTCCAGATAACTTTAAAGTCGTACATCTCACGGTTATCGCCTGCTATTGACATTGTCAAGAGGGCATATTGACGTGGGGTGGGGATCCAAACCTATTTTCTACTCCTCATCACTCAGCAGGGTTCTTCTCCGGAGTAGCTTTCCATTTATGCCAGATATGAAGTACTCTGTGCATTGTGATTTCCTCCCAGCTGAAGCCAACAAAGATAAACCTTAAATCTTTCGCATCGACGAAGAAATTGTATGAAAAAGTATATATATATATATATATATATAATATATATATATATATATTGTTGAAAAGATTTCAGTTGGTTAAAATGGCTAGCAGTATATCAAAACATGTCAAACGGACTTCAGAAAAACACAATTGCACTTCTTTCTCAAAATTTTCATTTAGATCTTAAGTGTACTTTATACTTACTTACAAACGGCTTTTAGAGAACCCGAAGTTTCATTGCCGCCCTCACATAATTCCGCCATCGGTCCCTATTCTGAGCAAGATTAATCCAGTCCCTACCATCATATCCCACCTCTAGAGATGAACAACGATCGAGAAATCAAGACTAATAGCGCCCGCAAAGCCGAAAAACCGCACAACAATGTTGTATACGTCGTGTCGTTGACGTAACGACTGCTTGTGAATGTATCTAGACGCCGAGATTGATCAACTTTTGCTACTTATTTTGTGTATACAGTTATGTGATAATTAATAATATTAAGAAAAGGAATTGAAAGAATTTTAAACTAAATGTAAAAGTGATATATATATAACGACAGAATATTTCTTTTTTGAATGGATTGTAATATGTAGGAAGTATAAGACTGTTTCTTATGTACAGAAATATTTATTTTTGCTGAACTAGGTGATTTACAATCAGATTATTCAATATTGTTTTGGGACTAATATTTTATTAAGTAGGCCTATTGTCTGCTTAAAATGATTTGTTAATGCTATAGTTGTATACATAGATTTGTGTTGTAAAAAAATAAAAAAATAATAATAAAATGTGGCGGGGAAAAAAAAACAAAAAAAAACCACTCCCGAAGTCCCGAACGTCAAGCAGCCTTGACTCGCCACAGTTGTTTATATCTGACTGAACTTTTATATACTTTGGCAACTTTTATATACGTATAAACAATCAAGTATCCTATTTGAAACATCACCTCTACCTTTCAGTGTATAATAATCCGTTCCCCAGTCTTTATTTAATTACTAGGCCCTTATTAAAAGGCTCATATGTTTGAGATCAAGTGTGCAATCTCAAATAAAAATATATTAACGTTATGTTTTATGTTTCTTAGAAATGCAAATTTATTTGAGAATTGTTTTTTTTTTTATTTATATAACCATAGGTAATATCATATAATAGAACCAGAACATTTTGATAACTAAGGTACTATTTTGTTTTGTCTTTTTGTCTCATTTAAACATTTATAATGTTATTTATTTCAATGATGTATGTTATTCAAAGTTACTACGAAATCTTTCCACGCCGACCAAATGCTATTTCGAGAATGACGAGCGAGACTCAAAGCGCACGAGAATCACGAGACGAGACTCGAAAGACAAATGCAACGAACAGCGAGCGAGAGCGGCAGTTAGTTTTGTTCATCTCTACCCACCTGCCTCAAATCCATTTTAATATTATCCTTCATCTACGTCTCGGCGTCTCCAAAGATCTTTCTCCGTCCGGTCTTCCAACTAATACTAGCCTATATGCTTTCTGTTTTTACCCATAGTGCTACATGCCCTGCCCATCTCAGACGTCTGGATTTAATGTTCCTAATTATGTCAGGTGAAGAATACAATGCGTGCAGTTCTACGCTGTGTAACGTTCTGCACTCTACTGTTACTTCATCCCTCTTAGCCCCAAATATTTTTCTAAGCACCTTATTCTCGAACACTCTTAACTTCTGTTCCTCTCTCAAAGTGAGAGTCCAAGTTTCAGCCCGTAATATAGGGTAAAGTTGCCTATTTCCGTGATACCCCTAATCCCGTCATACTTTTTTAAAATTGAATATCAGTCACAGCTTTGCTGTTCGACCATAGCGCCAGACATCTTTCTCGATAGAGTGCATCTTTCGCCTACTTTTGAGACATCGGTGAACTTCCTGGCAAGATACCCAATCCCGTGACATTCAGTGAAAAAATCGTATCACGGAATTAGGGCTATCACGGCATTAGCCAACTTTACCCTAAATGTATTTGATAGCCTATATTAATTACTGCGATATCGAGGAAAATGTGCTGGTGTGCCATCATGCATGAACCAAAACTGTAGTCTTTGCTGACATGGCACGTACTCCAGCAAGATAGACAATACGTTAATAAGAAAGTCCTGATAACGAGCCCCAGTTAATCTCTGTGATAACACGTATGGCCCTTAATCTACCGTCAAGAACGCCTGCCCATACGTTGATTGAGAATCGGTGCTGATGCTTTATTTCTTCAACTGCATGGGGATTTTCATCAGCCCACACATGCTGATTACAAAAATTCACAACACCATCTCTGCTGAATCCCGCTCATATCCGCAACGAAACTTCTGTTTTCAGTATTCCTAGAGACGTGTCAGTATTCCATCAACTACGGTATGATTACCTGGTAGTTTCCTGTACTGTACGACAGAAAAAATGCATTGCCATAAAATGGACGTCACATTGAGCACCTCCTATGAACAAGTGGTCAGATCTCAGAAAGTATGTGTTATAGGACCCATGTTTATTAGACATTATTTTCTTGTTTCGATGCATACTATCAGCTCCTAAAATATTAGATACTTTTTTGAACACTCTGTATAAAGATTCACTACAGACAGTATTTTTCCTTGCATAACCGGGGCTCGAATCACGCACCGCCTGCGGAACAAGATGATGGTCTACAGACTCTACACCACGCAGAGGAGGATGTGAAAATGAGGAATAGAAAAAGAAAGTATTGAAGCTAGAAGCGTAAACTGTTTTCTCTGTAAGAAAAATCCTACTGTAAACACAAGCATGTGACTGTCATACCCGTGATTGGCTCATAGTCGAAACACTCACACGACGCAGGAAAATATAGTCCGTATTTGGAAACTATCATCTTGTGTTATTTGAAAATAAAAAATTGAATTCTAGTGTTAAATACAATGAAACATATAACTTCACTCATAAGTAAAACGATATGTAAAAGAAAAGCTACTTTTTTATTTTGTTATGTACTATGAACGCGGATGAATACCAACAGTAATACCGAGGTAGTCTGTTCTTGTAACAAGCTGGCGTCACTTGAGCTCGTAGTTGTTCACGTAAGCACGTAAGCACGTGGTACTGAAATATGGCTTCTGCATTCTCGGTGTGTGTGGTTACTAAACATAAGAGTAGAAACCCTCTCAAAAGCGGAGAAAAACAAATAGTCTTAAATGTATATAACAAATTATGTGAGTTTTAATTACACTAATTATAAAGTAAATGTTTCCTAAGCAAATGAATGGATTGTAGTGAGGTTAGGCCTAATTGACGAGTAACGGGAAATGTTTAACATGAAACAGAATGTACAACAGTAGGCGGGAACATGTACTGACATTCTGTTGTTAAGAAATTAAGTAAAGGCCTATATATGTTAAGGTTGTTAAGGAATAATTTACCTAACAAGGTACTGTTTACAATATTTCATAGCCATATACAAAGTCATTTAAATTATGGTATTATTCTTTGGGGTCACCATACTTCTGCTCAAGCTCTTTTCATATTACAAAAGAAAGCTTTAAGATTAATTCATGGAGTACCAAATACGACTCATTGTAAACCTCTTTTTATAAGGTCACAAATCTTGACATTGCTGTCTATGTATGTATTGGCCTGTCTTCTTTACATTCGGAATAACATTAATAATTACAAAGCGTGTACTTCTGTTCATAAATATTCTACCATAAATAATACAAATTTATATATTGACAAATGTAAATACAGTATTACTCAAAACAGTTTTCTATTCTTTGCTTTTAAATTATTTAATAGTCTACCTGTTGATATAAGGAATCTTCCATTCCGAGTGTTTAGCACACGAATTAGGACTATATTATTGGCAAATCCATTGTATGATGTCGATGAGTTTTTTAATATTCATGTATCTTAATTTGTATCCATTGTATGATATCATGTATTTTAAATTGTATATGACGATGCCATACATGTTCCACATGTTTTTGCAAAATAATCTATCTATCTATCTATCTATCTATCTATCTATCTATCTATCTATCTATCTATCTATCTATCTATCTATCTATCTATCTATCTATCTATCTATCTATCTATCTATCTATCTATCTATCTATCTATCTATCTATCTATCTATCTATCTATCTATCTATATATCTATATATCTATCTATCTATCTATCTATCTATCTATCTATCTATCTATCTATCTATCTACCTACCTACCTACCTACCTACCTACCTACCTACCTACCTACCTACCTACCTACCTATCTGTCCGTCCGTCCGTCCGTCCGTCCGTCCGTCCGTCCGTCCGTCCGTCCGTCCGTCCGTCCGTCCGTCCGTCTGTCTGTCTGTCTGTCTGTCTGTCTGTCTATCTATCTATCTATCTATCTATCTATCTATCTATGGCGCCAAACAGCGGCCAATGAAGCCTCACTTCAGTCACGTGCTATTGTTTATATTAGGATTTTTCTTACAGCGAAAGGATTATACGTGAAGAAGGGAAGAAAACCAAGAAACTAGTTGAGAATAAATACAGATATACATACGGAGGGGAAAAAAAATAAGAAACGCATGAAGATTAAGACCAGACCGACACCCCTGGACACTCCTACTTGACGAATTTTTCGAGCTCTGAGTGACGGCGCGGAGGTGGATGGGGTCTTTTGTCCACGGAACAAGCGCTGGGGCCCGCTTTATTCTGCTGTCACACACAAAGTGAGAATTCCAACAATGGAGGAGCTCTCTCTGCTCCTCCAGGTCATTTCAAAGACAGTTTTTCTTCTCTCAATCCCCTTCCTTCGTCGCTGATTATTCCAGCTCGGCCATTGTTGTGGCAGAAACAGCTGCAAACACAAACACCTCAGCTGTCCAAATCCACAGAATAAAGATCCTTTCAGAAGCACTCCGTGTTCCACAAACTACTTCACACGTCTTCAATTATCAAAATAATTCGACGTCTTACAGTCACGGCCCATTGTCAGCGAGAGATGCCGTCTGACGCCCGTTTCCTGTCTTTGCTTTCTCATAATCACCTCGCAGTTGCCGCAGAGACCTCTAAGCTGTCTGCTTATGTAGGTATGAGCGACGAGGTTTTACAGTGCAATCCCAACTTCATGAGTTTCGTTCATGTTTTCAAGATAGAAGCACATTAAATTTACTGAAAAAATCAATGACCGCATTCGTAGAAGAAAAAATTATTTCCAGTAAGGGGAATGTTAGGATACAATTATTAATTGTGATATTTAATTACTCATTTAAAGTTTATGTGACTGCAACCTGTGTATATTTTTGTGTGGCTTTACTTTGTTTATAGTGTTTTTTTCTCTCTCTCTCTTTATTTCTTGTGTAACTTTACTTTGTATATAGTGTATTTTTTCTGTTTATTTCTATTATTGTATTTGTATTCCTGGTGTTGTGGAAGAGAAGGCCTGAAGACCTTAACTACACCAGAATAAATAAATAAATAAATAAATAAATAAATGTTAATGAGCACATGTCGAAGTCTTCCCTGAAACGGCGCATACTGATCTCCAAAGCATGAAGACAAATACATAGTCCAAGTCTTATTATTTTGTAGCCTAAAGGTGCATCTGACGTGAATATGTTAGGAGAAAATCCACAAATGATTAGGGAAAATACGGGAATTTTACTGGAAGTAAGTAAAGAGATAGGTTTGGAAGTAAATCCCGAAAAGACAAAGTATATGATTATGTCTCGTGACCAGAATATTGTACGAAATGGAAATATAAGAATTGGAAATTTATCTTTTGAAGAGGTGGAGAAGTTCAAATATCTTGGAGCAACAGTAACAAATATAAATGATACTCGAGAGGAAATTAAACACAGAATAAATATGGGAAATGCCTGTTATTATTCGGTTCAGAAGTTTTATCATCCAGTCTGCTGTCAAAAAATCTGAAGGTTAGAATTTATAAAATAGTTATATTACCGGTTGTTCTGTATGGTTGTGAAACTTGGACTCTCACTTTGAGAGAGGAACATAGGTTAAGGGTGTTTGAGAATAAGGTGCTTAGGAAAATATTTGGGGCTAAGAGGGATGAAGTTACAGGAGAATGGAGAAAGTTACACAACACAGAACTGCACGCATTGTATTCTTCACCTGACATAATTAGGAACATTAAATCCAGACGTTTGAGATGGGCAGGGCATGTAGCACGTATGGGCGAATCCAGAAATGCATATAGAGTGTTAGTTGGGAGGCCGGAGGGAAAAAGACCTTTAGGGAGGCCAAGACGTAGGTGGGAAGATAATATTAAAATGGATTTGAGGGAGGTGGGATATGATAGAGAATGGATTAATCTTGCTCAGGATAGGGACCAATGGTGGGCTTATGTGAGGGCGGCAATGAACCTCCGGGTTCCTTAAAAGCCAGTAAGTAAGTAAGTAAGTAATGGTGCATCTACACGGTTCAATCTTCTATGCGGGTACGCATGCAATCTGGGAAGAATATTGAAAGAATCAAGATTAAAACGCTCGTTAAATTAGGATGTATGAAGATTTTCTGTCTACATGGTGCGCCGTTTTGAACGTCATCTTCACTACATGTATATATCTCCGCATATGATCCATATATCTTAATGTCTGTCATCTGATACCTTCTCCAGTTCACCATTCCTTCCGGTGCATCCTTCGGTAGGCAGTTTCTTCTCAGCCAGTGCCCCAACTAATTCCTTTTCCCCTTCCTGATCAGTTTCAGCATAATTCTCTCTTCTTCCACTCTTTCCAACACAGCTTCATTTCTTATTATGTCTGTCTGGGAAGACGTCTGAGATGGGCAAGGCATGTAGCACGTATGAGTGAACCCAGAAATGCATATAGAATGTTAGTTGGGAGATCTGAGGGGAAAAAAATCTTTGGGGAGGCCGAGAAGTAGATGGGAGGATAATATTAAAATGGATTTTAGGGACGTGGGATATGATGGTAGGGAATGAATTAATCTTGCTCAGGATAGGGACCGATGGCGGGCTTATGAGTGTATTCCGAATCTCACCGGTGAGCAATCCGATGGCATCACGATGTTCCGAATTCCACCGATGACGTCATTGATGCTCCACCGGTGTCGCGCCGGTGCCATCAACTTGCAGAGGTTGTGGCAGTCTCCATCAGCCGCCATCAGTGAATCTGATTGGTTCTCGTATAGGGCGGGAATTAGCAGACGAATGGCATCGTGCACTGTTGTGTCATGGCGGTGTGTTCTGCTGTATTGTTTGTAATGAGCACAACGTAAAAACAATATGTTAATGGCTTATGAGCGAACATGTCAACGGACCCGTTATTACTACCGGTTCAAGAAATAAGTTGTTTATGATCTCTTTTATTTGAACGAGATGGCAGTCCGGAAATTTCGCAAAATTTTGCTAGCGTAGCACAGATAACCACTTACACAGTCGCCATGACAGCATCGATTCTTCCAGCAGTTTTGTTCCTTATTTTCGTTGCAAAGTGACGTCATTGATGCCACCGGACCGGCGAGATTGGAATACGCTGTATGTGAGGGCGGCAATGAACCTCTGGGTTTCCTAAAAGTCATTTGTAAGTAAGTATGCAGGTTATTTTTAGTCATTTATTTGTTATTACATTCGCGATGTAGTCTCATTAAATTCCATGCGAGATGTTCATTTTCTTACCGACAAAACTGAAGGCTCTTGTGATATTACCCGTAATAACATCGTGCAATCAGAAAATGCCGTGAGTTCATCCCTCGTGTGAACAAAGCTTGTTCTTTGCGAGGGGACTGCAAGTTGTTGGACCGGCTGTAGGTGAGGGAGAAGAAAAAGAAATAACCCGCGATCTGAACCTAGGGGGGCTGGCCGTGATTTCACGGTCTATTATAACCGAGTTTCAACGCATATTCTCTGCTCGTTATAGCGGCAAATATGTGTGAAGGAACTAAAAAACGCCGTGTTTTGTAAACTGCTGTCACGTCTATAAACCCACACGAGTTGACCAAAACTGACAGCCGCCAGGCAGACAGCAAACAGAAATGCTCCCATGTTGCCAATTCGGAGATTATATAAACAGTGTCAGTCTTTTATTCTTTGCTGATGCTCGGAAATCGTGTTGTACCATTACCTCTACAACGATCTTTGACCCCGGACAGAGAGGATATCCAACTAGGACCCCAAACAAAAAGCTCTGTTCCGTTATTTTAAATTTTAAAACGAATAGCAAAGGTTATGTTAACTATCTCGTTAAAAAAAAAAAGCAGGAGATCTTAAAAAATCTCAATGGCTTCATGAAACGTTTACACTGGATTTTTTTTACTTGGTTGTTAACGATGCTGTATCAACTACGAGGTTATTTAACGTCGATAGGATCGATGATATTTGGCAAGATAAGAGGGAGAATTCGCAATAGATTACCTGACATTTGCCTTATGGTTGCGAAACACCTCGGAAAAACCCAATTAAGTAATCAACGGGAATCGAACCCGCACCCGAGCGCAACTCCGGATCGGCAGGCAAGCATCTTAGCCGGCCGAGCTACGCCGGTGGATTATGCTGGAATTAATGTGGTGTTTGTTGGTCAACTTTCCGAAGACAGGTCTGAACTAAGCCAGGAAATAATAGGTTAGGATGGCCAGTTCCTTTCCCCCCTCCTTTGCATACATCGCCGACTAGCTACAGCTACATATTACACTAATCAGACTTGAGATATTAAGGCAATAATATAGAATATGTACTTTCTTTAAGACTGTACTATAGAGCAGTGGTATTCAATTTTTCTTGCTTGCGTACTCCCAAAATACCTTTCTTTTACCCCCAAACTGCATTGCAATTATATAAGAAATAACAAAAGACTGTGATTTGATGTTGTACGCAAAATAACATTGATATTATTATTATTATTAGTATTATTATTATTATTATTATTATTATTATTATTATTATTATTATTATTATTATTATTATTATAAATGCAGTAGTTATTACTGTAACAATATTAATAGTAATGAATTATATGAAATGTTACTGAAGCAAGAAGACGGGAGTTGATATTGTAAAAGAAAATATGTGAGCTGCAATAATTGAATCAAGAAGTTGCAAAAGAGACCAAGTCCGTATTTTTTGGAAACTGAGTTTATACCCGTTTCTGGCTCTCCATAGACTCTTCTTGGATTTTAGCATTAAAAGGAACCAAGTTCTATAGAATGTACACATTTAAATTTTGTATCAACATGTTTGGACTGTTATACATCCAGATCCATACAAAAAGGTTATTCGTTTTCTTAAAATTTACTTTTCCGGACTTCGTCCCTTTTGAAAATTCCTGATTCAATATTATCAACAAGTATACCAAACAAAATGAAAATAAAATATGTCAGCATTTTTACATACCCAGTCAGTGGAATGCTTACTCCTTAAGACAACCCAGGGCACGCGTACCATAAATTGAATACCACTGCTGCAGAGTATTTTTCCCGAACTCCTTATATCATTGTGGTAATGGACAGTGTCTTTGTGCGTAATGACAACTTCGTTTATTTTTATTTATTTGCTGATCGAAGAATTTTGGTTCAAGGATTTTAATATCGGTTGACTCTGATTAATTTGTGGCTTCTGTTGAAGGATCTGAGGTCAGATTTTGCTTGTCACGTATGAAAAGTCGAACTGGTTGGCAAGTTGGTATAGCGCTGGCCTTCTATGCCCAAGGTTGCGGGTTCGATCCCGGGCCAGGTGGATGGCATTTAAGTGTGCTTAAATGTGACAGGCTCATGTCAGTAGATTTACTGACATGTAAAAGAACTACTGCGGGACAAAATTTCGGCACATCCGGCGACACTGATATAACCTCTGTAGTTGCGAGCGTCGTTAAATAAAACATAACATTTACGTATGAAAAAGAGTGCCCATAAAGTAACATATTTTAACGTGATATAAATTCAGCAGTAATTGATTCTGAACGTACCTACTCTAATGATTTACTTACATAAGTATATCTAGACTGTGGTAAGATGGATTGAAAAGTAATAAAACTCCAAAAAACAAATTTCACAACTTCTTGTTTCTGCATACTTTATTAATTGTATCTTTTTGCACAATTATTTATAATATTACACAAGCATTTCGCAATTTGAACAAATTAAATTTTTAATTTGTGCATTTTTGCGACAATTATTTATTTTCTATCTTAAACTCTGCTTCAATGAAAGTAATTTATTACGCCACTTATAGTCCCGTCGCTCTAATTTCCAGCAGCCAATCGCGTTGCAGGTCGGCTACATTTAAACGTGTGCGTCTTGTGATTCGCTTATGAAGACGTTATTCATTTCTTAAGGCTCGATAAATACTTAATATAATCGCCCGCCATTTTGGCTCTTTCGTTGGCGTTCGCAGGAAGCACATGAAGACATTTGCCGCTCAATTATTTGCTGAATTACAGTGTGTTTTATTTATTATCATAGGAGCTACGACATGATAATGTTTTACGGTGTGGCAAATAGATTCCTCGTATGGTAGCTCGGCAACGAAAGAACAAAAATGGCGAACGATACTATCTACCTAGACTTTATAGAGCCTTCATTTCCTAAGACGTAAGCAAAGAGGCGGAGTCACGCCGGAAATAACAGCGTCGCGACTATAAAAAAATCGCATAAAAATTAATTTCCTACGTCATGTATCATGTAATTTACGCGGCCAACCCTGTCAGCATTTACCGAGTATTGGCACCCCTGAGTTCTGAAGCGAGGATTGCAGTACATCAAGTTTGTCTGCCACTTGAGCGATGAATGGAGATGCTTTATGCTCTATCAGCATTCGATCCACACTTCTGTGTTTGCACAGCGGCGAACTCGAATAACAAAAATGTTACGTACACTTCAAGCCTCACTCCTACACACGCAGTTTTCATATCGAAATAATAACCAATTCATTCGGAACTGCATGCAGCCAATAACACGAGACGTGGCGCGGCGGTGATGTATACAAATCAGGGAGTCCATATTAAGATATTCACTACTTGTGGTATGGCGTGTCACGACCCACATCAGAAACTGACGGTGGATTTCCACGCCAAGTAAAACTTTCAGTTGAAAACTACGGATGGTAGATTTACGAGCTGATTTATATTCCCTATTCCTTCAAATCAGCTTTCCTCCCAAAGCAGCGGTGGCGAAAATGTAATCGTGCGCCGAGCCACTGTGTAACCTGCAACGTGCATAGCACCTATGGAGGGAGGCGGACACCCGAAGGGGAAGTGAAGCAACTGTCTGATTATTAACGGATTTTCATTTTCCTTACGTCAAGCACTTAAATATAATTTTATATAGTACAAGGCTACAAACTAATGTTTAGTACGTGTAACGAAGAAAGAAATAAAAAACAAATGAACGATATCACAACCTAAAATTAAGTGTCTTTAGAATGTCTCTGCGACAAAGTTTCAAAATCAGGAATTATGTCACTTACTGCCAGTCGTAGTTGATCACGAAGGTATTTGTCTGTCAGTCGTGATCTAAATTTGGTTTTTCCTATTTTAATTGTTGAAAATAATTTTTCACAAATGTCAGTTGTAGCGAACAACAGAGCAAGCGAAAGAACTAAGCTTCGGATATTTATTTTTGGCAAAGATTTGAAAGTTCAACATTTGTCAAGTCCTTACATCTAGCTTTCATTTGACATCACATTGTAAATCAGTGAGTTCAAATTGAAGAGCTAACCGCATTATTCGTACATCCGCTGAAAAAGGGTCGACGTACAGAGATGATAATGATGATAATGATGATGATAACAACAATAACACTTAATCTTTTAATGTTTCATCAGTAACATGTAGTATAATGCCGTTTTATGTTATACAACCGTTTTTCTCGTAATACTTGTGAACAAATCATACATTTAATATTATCATCATATTGACAGCAAAAAAAAAAAAAAAAAAAAAAAAAATTCGTCCTCCCATCCTACTTGGAACTTTCGTACATTGTTTCGAGAGAGACATATGCCACTCACAGGTCAGAGACAAATACAAATGGAACGGAGTTTGACTCCAGTGATTGAGAGGGTGGGGGTTGGTGGAGGTAGAAGCAAGCGAAATGCACAGCTATCACTGCGAGCCATAATCTCGCGAGTCACGTTCTCGCCACGGCTGTTCTAAAGACAGTAATATTTTGTGATTGAGTTCTGTTGTTTATCACACAGACTGAGTAAAAAATATGGAACACTGATTTAATTTTTAAATTTTATTATTGTGGTGCATCGAAGTACATAATTATGATATATCCGTGCAGAAATTCTGCGTTATCTACGTATGATGAAGGATGGGTGGAGCGAAGAAAAATTCTCTTCAGCACCGGGTATACTCTATTTTATTTCAAGTAGTGCAGTTCGGTGGCTCCATTGAACACCCCACTTACAGATTTATGACTTCCTACATAAACACCTCTGACAATTCCATTCTGCCCCTTCGTCTCAACATTGCATAGTTGCCATAATCCTGGTGACCTTCGAAATGAGACAGCGAGACTGACGGGATTCTTGGAATTCGGAAAAGATGCGGCAACTCTGCCTCCACGTGGATTTTATTTTATTTTAGTTGGTTATTTAACGACGCTGTATCAACTACTAGGTTATTTAGCGTCGATGAGAATGGTGATAGCGAGATGATATTTGGCGAGATGAGGCCGAGGATTCGCCATAGATTACCTTGCATTAACATTACGGTTGGGGAAAACCTCGGAAAAAACCCAACCAGGTAATCAGCCCAAGCGGGGATCGAACCCGCACCCGAACGCAACTTCAGACCTGCAGGCAAGCGCCTTAACGGACTGAGCCACGCCGGTGGCTTCCACGTGGATTTGAGGAGAACCTGTCAATTCTTCTGAACGAGGGTTGTGATTGGTTACTGACAGAAGACAAGATTTCCGTCACAGTAAGGAAGACATTTATTTACGACCACCAATTAGTAGGGGACAGTAGAAGGTCTGTCGGCAAAGTCCTTCCTATGAAACTGCACTCCATGAAAAAAACAGAGTATACTTACTGACGCTTTAACCACTAAGCCACACCGGATTCCAATTCCGATGCCGAATTGAATCCTCTCAGTTTAAGTTCCATCTCTCAGTTTCCCTTTAGTGGCAAACCCTCATGCACTGTGTCCCTCTCATGCAGGGAAACTGAGAGGTGGAACTTAAACTGAGAGGATTCAATCCGGCATCGGAACTGGAATCCGGTGTTGCTTAGTGGATAAAGCGTCAGCATGTAGAGCTGAAAATCCGGGTTCGAGTCCTGGTGCAGGAGAGAATTTTTCTCCGTTCCACCCATTATTATTATTATTATTATTATTATTATTATTATTATTATTATTATTATTATTATATATTATTGTTAGTATTAATTATTAGTATTAATATTATTTGTATTTTTTATTAATTTGTTTATTGTCATTATTGAGTGTAATTAGTTACAACTGCCACCGGGTACATATCCACTGCACTGTGAATAAATACATCCATTATATAACGCAGAATTCCTGCTCTGAAATATATGTATTTCGGTACATCATAGTAATATGATACGCGTAAGTAATCAATGATTTAAAGACGGCGCTTATTCCGTCGGATCCCGGCCACTTAGTTACTCATAACGAGTGCACCTCTGCACATGTGTGGACATTGTGCCACTGTCATATATCTGTGACACAATACATGAGGGTTGGCCACTAAAGGGAAACCAAGAGGTGGAACTTAAACTGAGAGGATTCAATCCTGCATCGGAACTGGAATCCGGTGTGGCTTAGTGGATAAAGCGTCAGCATGTAGAGCTGAAAACCCGGGTTCGAGTCCCGGTGTCGGAGAGAATTTTTCTCCGCTTCACCCATCCTTCATCAGATGCTAACGCAGAATTCCTGCACGGATATGTACTTCGGTACATCACAAAAATATGATATGCGTAAATAATCACTTTGTGATTTAAGCGTAAATAATCACTTTGTGATTTAAGACGGCGTTCATTCCGTCGGATCCCGGCCACTTAGTCACTCGTAGTGAGTGCACCTCTGTACACAGTGTGTTGGACATTGTGCCACTATCTGTGACACAGTGCATGAGGGTTGGCCACTAAAGGGAAACCAAGAGCTGGAACTTAAACTGAGAGGATTCAATCCGGCATCGGAACTGGAATCCGGTGTGGCTTAGTGGATAAAGCATCAGCATGTAGAGCTGAAAACCAGGTTCGAGTCCCGGTGTCGGAGAGAATTTTTCTTCCCTCCATCCATCCTTCATCATATTTTAACTTTTAGTTTGTTTATGTATGTATGTAGTAGGTTACTTTACGACGCTTTATGAACATCTTACGTTATATAGCGTCTGAATGAGATGAAGGTGATAATGCCGGTGAAATGAGTCCGGGGTCCTGCACCGAAAGTTATCCAGCATTTGCTCATATTGGGTTGAGGGAAAACCCCGGAAAAAACCTCAACCAGGCAACTTGCCCCAACCGGGAATAGTTTGTTTATGACATGTCAAGAGTTGTCTGGAGAGGGGGGGGGGAAGGAATGACCTTAGACAGTCAATGCAAACAGAACTGCTTAAATTAAAAGACACTGCTTCCTCATTATATTAGAAACGGAATTTAACATAAAATGATGGCTTTAAGATGCAAACTTCCATTAGAATTCCGATAAAATGCTCCAGTACCTACCCGATTACTAAGTTTTTAACATTTTGACTTCTCAGACATTCATTTTATACATATTTTACAATTTTTTTCTTCACGAACTATTTCCATACGTAATTCTTCTTTCAGCAACCACCGTCTCTCCGAAATACCACGAAAAACACCATAAAGCACACAAATATTTGCCTCACGGATTTGTCACATGCATTCCAGTAATCATACCGTAATGCTGTCATGATCATATCAAATCCAGAGAGAATATGGATGGGACTTGACTTGAAATTATGGCAGTAATGTCGAGTCGATGTGTAAGTCTACCAAACGAGGAGATAAAAATGACTTGCATGAAACACAAAGACGATCGTTAAATCCCAAGAGACAATACAACAGGCAGACTCTGTTCGCCGTTGCTAGGAAACAGACTTTCATTAGCGATATTATATTTCGCATTTCTAGTTGCACAAAAAGATAAATGTGTGAATTCACAATTTACTTGAAGAGGTGCTTCTTGCTGCAGTTTCTGTTTGTGATATTTAAATCAACACTCAAACTCTACTGTGGTAAGTAATGTGAAAATCACGTAAACAAGTACATATTTATCAACAGTAATCTCACTAGACGTTTTGATTTATCTAGAGAAAATCAAAACTCGAGTGGGATTGACTATTACACGATTAGAAGAAAGTATATAAAGATTAGAAGTAACGAAGTACTCCAATACAATAAAATATTAATTACTTACAAAAATACAACTGTCTTCAAATGTATTATTGTACCATCTCAACATTACAAATATTACGCTAGATGCATGCTAGATGGCAGTAGTGTCTTTATACAGACACTGTAATGATTACTATTAAATAAATCTTAATATTAAACAATCTCTTATACGTGACTATCCATAATATCATATAGCAGAAGTTCTTTTTATCCTCTCAGAGCAGAAGCTATAACATAACCTAACTAATATACACAAGTGTTAGAAAAGTTTTAATTAACGACGATGACATAAAAAATAAACATGAATAATTTTAAAAGAAATAATTATTGAATGTACAATTTTCAAATTTGAATGTGATTGGTGGTTCAATTGATGTTATATTGGACGTGTGCGTAATAGAAATGGAACTCGTTGATTTAGGCCTACATGGTGTATTCAACTTATTCAGAATTTCCGAATGAATAATTTTAAAAGGAATAATTATTGAATGTACAATTTTCAAATTTGAATGTGCTTGGTGGTTCAATTGATGTTGTATTGGACGTGTGCATAATAGAAGTGGAACTCGTTGATTTAGGCCTACATGGTGTATTCAACTTATTCAGGATTTCCGAATGGTGCTCTTCATTTATTTGTAAATCGGATTTCAGAAGATGCATAGGTATGATCAGTGATTTTTATTAATTCTTGTTCTTGAATACCAATGCGAGTCATATTTGAAACTGCTGTGCATCGACTGGAGTGATTTGTAATTTTATATATATTTTTGACGTCCAGACCAGCGCAGTTTCAAATGTTGGCAAACAAAGAAACAAATGCTAGGGACGCGATAAAATTAAACAAATGCTAGGGACGCGATAAAATTAAACAAATGCTAGGGACGCGATAAAACTGTGCGATAAGCAGCCATGATTGGTTGAATTACGTCCTTTCGTACCGTTTTATTGGTCAAAAGTAGTATGACGTAGTAAGAGTGTAATAGTCATTAGAAACATGCGCAAGTATCAGTGTTAATAAAAAGACTGTTAAGATGCAATATAATATATCACAAAACTAAGTTTATTGTACATTTAGTAACTAACTTATCATAGCCAAATTTTGTCTCCTATCATTTCTGGAATTGGAAACGTGGATCGTGAACAGGAAGTTTGAAATGTTACTCTTGTTCATCTAGAACCTTTACTGGTCTAGCCAACGTATTTAAATGGAAATACGAGTCTCATGTATACAGGATGAAACGTAAGTAATGTCATTAATTTCAAGGGGTTATTCTTTGAGATATTTCAGATAAAAAAGTTTCATACAATTTTGCTCGTTTTTTCTTTCTTTTCGAGAAAAAAAATTATATGTAACATTTCATACCGTATTTTGGGAAAGCTACTGAATTAATTCCCAATATTCTCAGTCAATTTAAGTGAACAGTGTATTATGATAAGAGTTTGAAAGGTTTTATCCTTTAAATGTGCAGAAATTTGATCCGAACAAAATTAGGTTTTAGTTTTTTTTTTTACTTGGTTATTTAACGACGCTGTATCAACTACAAGGTTATTTAGCGTCGATAAAATTGGCGATAGCGAGATGACGCCGAGGATTCGCCATAAATTACCTGACATTTGCCTTATGGTTGGAGAAAACCTCGGAAAAATCTAACCAGGTAATTAGCCCAAGCGGGAATCGAAACCGCGCCCGAACTTCGGATCGGCAGGCAAGCGCCTTACCGACCGAGCTCCGCCGGTGGCTACTTAACCCTTTCTAACCCAAATTAAATTTACAAGCAATCCATGTTGAAACAAATAGCTGTATTAGGACCAATTCAGTGACCAAGTTACGGGAGTGGCAACATTTGAAACAAAACTATATTGATGAAAATGTATTGAAATAGAAGTTATCCAGCAAAATTTACCTTCATATGTAACACACAAATATATAAATGCTATAAAGTTATAGGTAAGAAAGGGTTAATTTTTGGTTCTACAAAGGAATTTTATGAATTAGAAATTTATCCTTTGATGATGTGGAAAAATTCAAATATCTTGGAGCAACAGTAACAAATATAAATGACACTCGGGAGGAAATTAAACGCAGAATAAATATGGGAAATGCCTGTTATTATTCGATCGAGAAGCTTTTGACATTTAGTCTGTCAAAAAATCTGAAAGTTATAATTTATAAAACAGTTAAGCTTATTTACCGGTTGTTCTGTATGGTTGTTAAACTTGGACTCTCGGCACACCAGTGATCATTCACGGCATACCAGTTGAAAATAGCTGTGCTATGGAAATGTCTGTGCAGTGCGAGGGGAGGTTTCGACGAGAGCTCGTAAACAGTTCCTTTGTTAGTGTGTCATGTTTATTTTTTCCTGTGCACTTCATTTTCTCTCGTGCTCCCTCATTTGTTTCCGTCTTTTTGTTCTTTTTCGTTCTTTGTTTTTAAATTTTCTTCGTGCCTTTCCCATCATGCCTTTCGTTCTTCTTTCTTTAGTCCATTTATTCTTTCTTTGATCTTTTCTTTAAATACCTACTCCACTAACGTGAACAAATATTTCCTTGAAACAAATCTCATCACACTTTACTAAAGATACACCTTCGTCTGTATTATGTACACTGGTAGGTCTGCAGTGAAGTCCCATTCTCATCCGCCTGTCCCCATGAGTGTAGAAAGGTCCCAGAGCTACTCTGGAGGATTTGTTGAAGAGAAGAATCCTCTCTCCTCAGAGTTCGCAACAAGCTTCCCAAAGGGAAGCGTCCTCGCTTCGTAATTTAATCACAGGAACTCTATCCCTTACACGAAACGCGTAAGCAAATACAGCATATAACACAACACCACTACGCTGACAATAAGTATCCAGGTAACGTGTGATGTGAAACATTGCCTGGGAAACCAGAGTTCTACGTACAAGAGAAATAAACTTTCAGACATGGAACTACTACCGCGTTGGAATTGAACCTGTTTTCTCGGCTGCTAGATACAGTGGTGTTCACGTAAAAAATAGTTCCTGGAAAGCTAATCCGACCGTCTTTTCAATGTTACCAACTGTTGCCAGATATCACCAAAGCAGGTAAAATCACAATGCTATTATTATTATTACTTACTTACAAATGGCTTTTAACGAACCCGCAGGTTCACTGCCGCCCTCACATAAGCCCGCCATCGGTCCCTATCATGTGCAAGATTAATCCAGTCTCTACCATCAAATCCAACTTCCCTCAAATCTATTTTAATATTATCCTCCCATCTACGTCTCGGCCTCTCCAAAGGTCTTATTTCCTCCGGCCTTCCAACTAACATTCTATATGCATTTCTCGATTCGCCCATACATGCTACACGCCCTGCCCATCTAAAACGTCTGGATTTAATGTTCCTAATTATGTCAGGTGAAGAATACAATGCGTGAAGTTCTGCGTTGTGTAACTTTCTCCATTCTCCTGTAACTTCATCTCTCTTAGCTCCAAATATTTTCCTAAGAAATTTATTCTCAAACACCCTTAATCTCTGTTCCTCTCTCAAAGGGAGAGTCCAAGTTTCACAACCGGTAATATAACTGTTTTATAAATTCTAACTTTCAGATTTTTTGACAGCAGACTAGATGACAAAAACTTCTCAACCGAATAATAACACGCATTTCCCATATTTATTCCGCTTTTAATTTCCTCCCGAGTGTCATATATATTTGTTACTGTTGCTCCAAGTTATTTGAATTTTTCCACCTCTTCGAAGGATAATCTCCAATTTTTATGTTTCTATTTCGTACATTATTATTATTATTATTATTATTATTATTATTATTATTATTATTATTATTATTATTTTGTTCTTTAGTCAACTGTCCGAAGAAAGGTTTGAATCTCATAAGTAAGACCAATAAGGCATCACTCATGAGGCAACTAAGCCAGAGTAGGGTGGCCAGTTCCTTTCCCCTCCAATACATACATCGCTAATTAGCTACATATTCCACTAATCAGACTTCAGATGTATACAAACAATAATTGTTCTTCCTCTGACACACATCGTCAAGTGAGATGTACTGCCTGATAATAGATATACGTATCAGCCAGAACCTCAATCAGAGGTAAATTATTATTATTATTATTATTATTATTATTATTATTATTATTATTATTATTATTATTATTATTATTATTATTATTCATTTATCATGTCATATTAAAAAGTATTTTATCTGGCAACATGAAATTTATTACTTTGACTAAGCAGTCATGAGATCTAACCTAAAAAATATGTTGTTTGACCACATGAACTAATTAAGGGTGTTTGAGAATAAGGTGCTTAGGAAACTATTTGGGCTAAGAGGGATGAAGTTACAGGAGAATGGAGAAAGTTACACAACGCAGAACTGCACGCATTTTATTCTTCACCTGACATAATAAGGAAAATTAAATCCAGACGTTTGAGGTGGGCAGGGCATGTAGCACGTATGGGCGAATCCAGAAATGCATATAGAATGTTAGTTGGAAGGCCGGAGGAAATAAGACCTTTGGAGAAGCCGAGACGTAGATGGGAGGATAATATTAAAATAGCTTTGAGGGAAGTTGGATTTGATGGTAGAGACTGGATTAATCTTGTTCAGGATAGAGACCGATGTTGGGCTTATGTAGTAGTAGTAGTAGTAGTAGTAGTAGTAGGTTTATTTTGCCTGGCAGAGTTAAGGCCATGAGGCCTTCTCTTCCACTCAACCAGGTTTCAGTAATATACATGAGATACAAATTTGATTAAAAAACAACACAAAAGAAAATACTTTAGAAATTACATAAAATATAGTAGGAAATTACAATAGACAAGATCAGTTACATAATATAAAATTACAAATGGTCAAGATCAGTTACATAATATATAAAATAAAGTAGAAAATTACACATAATCAAAATCAGTTACATAACATAAGGGGAATACACACACACACACACACACACACACACACACAGGTGGCAATGAACCTTCGGGTTCCTTATTAACACAAAGTTAATAATTAGTGAATATATGATTTGTTTGATTTCTTTTTTAATGAAATTGTTTTTCAAAGCATCAACCGAATAAATTAACTTTAAGTTACATAAATAACGACCAATATAAAAAATGTACGAGTACCTACATTTGTCGGTTAATATGGAATAGGAGTGTAATATGGAATATAACAATTTATACCTGGTAATGTTGGCTTTTGTTAAACGTTTAGTATAAATATGTTAAATAGATGAAAAACCTAAAACTCCAAATGAAAGAAAAAAAAACAAAGTGGACAGATATAATCTAATCCAAACTAAATACAGTCATTTAATTCATGGTAATCAATGTTCATTTCCTTTAATCGAGAATCTGATAACAGGAATATTCCTGTACGTAGAAGTACCGATGACAGCTGTGAGCAGTATGGGATGAAGATAAATGCAAACGAGACGAAGCCCATGGCTATCGGAAGAAAAATAAAGAAGATAAACGTGCGAATTCTAAACAAGGCAGTACAGGAAGTGGACAGCTTCAAATACTTGGGGTGTATTATAAGTAGTAACATGAGCTGCTGCCAGGAAGTCAAAAGGATAGCAATGGCAAAGGAAGCTTCTGGGGACCTCTGGAAAAAGAACTAAGGAAGAGACCAGTGAAGTGCTTTGTGTGGAAAATGGCATTATATGGGGAAGAAACATGGACATTATGACGAAATGAAGAGAAGTGACTAGAAACATTTGAAATGTGAATATGGAGAAGAATGGAACGTGTGAAATGGACAGACAGAATAAGAAATGAAGCTATCTTGGAAAGAATGATGCTGAAACTGATCAGGAGGACAAAATGAAATTGGCTGGGTCACTGGATGAGAAGAAACTGCCTACTAAAGGATGCACTGGAAGGAATGATGAACGGGAGAAGAATTCGGGGCAGAAGAAGATATCAGATGATAGACGACATTAAGGTATACGTATATGGATCATAAGTGGAGACTAAGAGGAAGATATGCAGTGAAAGACTTTCCCTTGGGCAGAAAACTATGAATTATTATTATTATTATTATTATTATTATTATTATTATTATTATTACTTACTTACTTACTGGCTTTTAAAGAACCCGGAGGTTCATTACCGCCCTCACATAAGCCCGCCATTGGTCTCTATCCTGAGCAAGATTAATCCAGTCTCTATCATCATATCCCACCTCCCTCAAATCCATTTTAATATTATCTTCCCATCTACGTCTCGGCCTCCCTAAAGGTCTTTTTCCCTCCGGCCTCCCAACTAACACTCTATATGCATTTCTGGATTCGCTCATACGTGCTACATGCCCTGCCCATCTCAAACGTCTGGATTTAATGTTCCTAATTATGTCAGGTGAAGACTTATTATTATTATTATTATTATTATTATTATTTATTATTATTATTATTATTTAATGTGACAAGACGGACCATCTGACGTAGAATCTTGAAGGATTATAATAACAATGATGATTTATTTTTAATTGGGTTATTTTACGACGCTGTATCAGCATCACAGGTTATTTAGCGCCTGAATGAAATGAAGGTGATAATGCCGGTGAAATGAATCTGGTATCCACCACTGAAAGGTATCCAGCATTTTCTCGTATTGGGTTGAGGGAAAACTCCGGAAAAAACCTCAACCAGGTAATTTGTCCTGACCGGAATTTGAACCCGGTCCATCTGGTTTCGCGGTCAGACTCGTTACCGTTACTCCACAGATGTGGACGATGATGATGATGATGATGATGATGATGATGATGATGATGATGATGAAACTCTGTTCCAGGAAAGAGAGTACAGGAAGAGGATAAGAAAGGCAAATGGGAAAAGAAAGGGGCAACACAGTGCAAGAAGAAGAAGAAGAAGAAGAAGAAGAAGAAGAAGAAGAAGAAGAAGAAGAAGAAGAAGAAGGAAATGAGCACAACTCAGCCGGATGTAACGAATGGTGATGTAAGTGTAATGTCCAAATATAGTTAATTGACTGGTGTGAGGGATGAAGCCATAAGACACAGAGAAAGCGGGTCTGTCTCCAGGGATTAATGGCGATGCTCAAGGCTCTCTTGTGTCGCTGTCCTTGCCTCAGATAACGACCGCGATTGTGGAGATGGATGATCGAGGCAGCACAGTGCTCGCTCTCTAGCCGTATTTCGTTATACGAGGCAGGCAGACGGCGTCCCATTGCCTGCCGACTTCATATCCAGGCACCACTGACATACGAAGGATACACAAAGTATTCCACGTAGTACTCTCTACTTACAGCTCCCCTCCTCGTGCTCCACAACCTCTACTTACTCCACTTCTATCCACGGTTCTTCCTCTTCCTCGTCGATTTATGCTTTTCTCATAGTCTTCTACCTATCTCCTCCCACTAAATTCTCTTTCCTCTTACTACTCTTTCTGCCGTTTTCTACCCGTTCATATAGGCCTACTCAACTACTTCTTCCCGTATATCTACTGTCTATTCTACCAATGCTTTCCCTACTATCCCCATCCCCTAGTTGATGCCTCACCTGTCCAACTCTACAATCTATTGTCGTTCTTCATCCTCTCCCGTTCTTCTACCTCGTGTCCTCTCTTCGTCTTTTTCTACCCACAGCATCCTCATCTTGTTCTACCCCGTATCCTCTCTTCGTCCTTTTCTACCCACAGAATCCTCATCTTGTTCTACCCCGTGTCTTTTCGTCCTTTTCTACTCACGGCATCCTCATCTTGTTCTACCCCGTATCCTCTCCGTCCTTTTCTACCCACAGCATCCTCATCTTGTTCTACCCCGTGTCTTCTCTTCGTCCTTTTCTACTCACGGCATCCTCATCTCTTTCTTCTACCCCGTGTCTTTTCGTCCTTTTCTACTCTCGGCGTCCTCATCCCGTCCTTCTACGCCGTATCCTCTCTCCGCCCTTTTCTACTCTCGGTGTCCTCAGCCTGTCCTTCTACGCCGTGTCCTTTCTCCGTCCTTTTCTACTCTCGACATCCTCATCCCGTCCTTCTACGCCGTGTCCTTTCTCCGTCCTTTTATACTCTCGACATCCTCATCCCGTTCTTCTATCCCGTGTCCTCTCTTCGTCCTTTTCTACACTCGGCATCCTCAACTCGATCTTCTACCCTGTGTCCTCTCTTCGCCCTTTTCTACTCACGGCATCCTCATCTTGTTCTACCCCGTGTCCGCTCTTCGTCCTTTTCTACCCACGGCATCCTCATCTTGTTCTACCCCGTATCCTCTCTTTGTCCTTTTCTACCCACAGCATCCTCATCTTGTTCTACCCCGTCTTCTCTTCGTCCTTTTCTACTCACGGCATCCTCATCTCGTTCTTCTACCCCGTGTCTTTTCGTCCTTTTCTACTCTCGGCGTCCTCATCCCGTCCTTCTACGCCGTATCCTCTCTCCGTCCTTTTCTACTCTCGGTGTCCTCATCCTCTCCTTCTACGCCGTGTCCTTTCTCCGTCCTTTTCTACTCTCGACATCCTCATCCTGTCCTTCTACGCCGTGTCCTTTCTCCGTCCTTTTCTACTCTCGACATCCTCATCCCGTTCTTCTATCCCGTGTCCTCTCTTCGTCCTTTTCTACACTCGGCATCCTCAACTCGTTCTTCTACCCTGTGTCCTCTCTTCGTCCTTTTCTACTCACGGTATCCTCATCTCGTCCTTCTACCCCGTGTCCTCTTCGTCCTTTACTACTCTCGGCATCCTCATCCCGTCCTTATACCCTGTGTCCTCTCTTCGTCCTTTTCTACTCACGGCATCCTCATCTCGTTCTTCTATTCTGTGTCCTCAGTTCGTCGTTTTCTACTTTCGGCGTCCTCATCCTATTCTACCCGGTATCCTTTCTTCGTCATTTCCTACTATCGGCGTTCCCTTCCCGTCCTTCTAACCCGCGTCCTCTCTTCGTCCTTTTCTACTCTAGGCGTCCTCATCACGTCCTTCTACCCTGTGTCCTCTTCGTCCTTTTCTACTCTCGAAGTCCTTATACCCCGTGTCTTATCCTTGTTCTTTTCCTGCTCTCGACGTCATCTTACTGTCCTTCTACCTACTCTCGGTTTCCTCTTACCGTCTACCCCGTGTTCTATTCCCGTCTCTTTCCTACTCTCTGCGTCCTCATTCCCCGGGTTTTCTCCTCGTCCTCTTCTTACTCTAGTCGTCCTCATCCAGTCTCTCTACCGAGTGTTCTTTCACAGTCCTTTTCTTACTCCCGGAGTTCTCATCCTGTCCTACCTCATGTTCTCTCCTCGTTCTTTTCCTACTCTCGGCATTCTGATCCTGTCCTAACTCGTGTTCTTTTTCAGATTTTTCCTGTTCTCGGCTTCCTCATCCCGTCCTTCTGCCCCGTGTTATTTCCCCGTCTTTTTCTTACTTTCAGTGTCCTCATCCCGTCCTTCTACCCCGTGCCTTCTCCCCATCCCTTATTTTTCTGCTCTTCTTCTACCTCATGTCCTATCCTCAATCTTTCCTTACTTTCGGCGTCCTCATCCTGTTTTACCTCGTGTTCTTTCTCATCTCTTTTCTTATTTTCGGCATCCTCACTCTGTCCATCTACCTCGTATCATCTCACCATCCTTTTCTTACTTTCCTCATCCTGTCTTACCTCGTGCCCTCTCCTCGTTCTTTCCCTACTCTTGGCGTCCACATTCTATCCTACCTCGTGTCCTTTCTCAGACCTTTCCCTACTCCCGACGTCGTCATCGAGTCTTTCTACTTCCTGTCCTTTCTCCGTTCTTTCCTACTCTCGGCGTCCTCATCCTATCCTACCTCGTGTTCTTTCTCAGACCTTTCCCTACTCCCGGCGTCCTCATCCAGCCCTTCTACTTCCTGTCCTTTCTCCGTTCTTTCCTACTCTCGGCGTCCTCATACTATCCTATCTCGTGTTCTTTCTCAGACCTTTCCCTACTCCCGGCGTCCTCATCCAGCCCTTCTACTTCCTGTCCTTTCTCCGTTCTTTCCTACTCTCGGCGTCCTCATCCTATCCTACCTCGTGTCCTTTCTCAGACCTTTCCCTACTTCCGGCGTCCTCATCCAGCCCTTCTACTTCCTGTCCTTTCTCCGTTCTTTCCTACTCTTGGCGTCCTCATCCTATCCTACCTCGTGTCCTTTCTCAGGCCTTTTCTCATTCCCGGCGTCCTCATCCAGTTCTACATCTTGTTCTTTCTCAGTTCTTTTCCTAAACTCAGCGTTCTCATTCCGTCCTTCTACCTCGTGTCCTAAGCCTTAATGAGGGTTTTTGCATTGTACGTTAATAGGAGTGGAGGCAGATCATTGGTGAGAAAAATATTCTCTTTCTAACCGCCTGTACCAACATAAACCTAAAGAAGTAGGAGCTTATAGTTCAACCCGCGCCAATTAAGCTACTATAGCCTACACTGCAAACGAAACCAAATGTGGCACTGAACAGATTTTCGATAAACGTTGTGTGTTTCGGCTTAATTTAATAAGCAGCAACAGAGCTCTAACGCCCTGTGTTTTGCATTATAAAGAAGCCCAGCCTTTTCGGTGTCAGAACACAACGCCAACACGAGCAGCTGCCTTAAGCGGAAAATCCACTGCTACTTGTCGCAGAGTAATCCTTGTCTGGCAGGACTCGAGATCCTTAACTAAACGAAACCTCGTGTCCGTCTGAGATGGATATCAGCAGCCTGCTAATGAGCCCGTTGCGATTTACGACCGCCGGAGGGGCTATCGGCTGACACCCATCTTCACGTCCAATTTATTCATGCAGGGGCTTGTTAATTAGGGCCCCCGCGTAATGTATGCGCAGCCAAAACAAACAGCGCGCCTTCCAACATCTCCAACAGGTAAATGCGAGAAAAACGTCAATTTCTTCATTCCCCACGCATCAGGTCGAAACTTTGAAAGTTTATACACGGGTAAATATTGTAACAAATTGGCCTCACGAAGATGACACATACTATGCATTTTACGCTCTTCACAACAATCATGACGTTGCCATATTCTACTTATAATTTTCTTCTTTAATAACTGAAAATGTACTAGACTGCTCGGCCGATTTAGTAGAATGCGTTAGAGTCTAAAAGCAGCAAAACAGTACAACGTGGTCTGTTCTTATAACGAGAATCCAAGCTCTCGCATACCGGTAAGGCTTCATGTCACAAACACGTTCACGTCTGAGTATTTTTGACAACGTAAATATTATTAAACGCCTAGAAAATGGAGAAAATATTAAGTGTACTGAGTAGTGCTGTTTGCAGTATTTTCGCGTATAAATATATATGAAAATATATATATATATATATATATATATATATATATTTACTCTGGTTCTACAAAACACAGACTAATGTTCTTTGCACAGTGTGATAAAAAATATTGGCGAGTTGTGAACTGGCCACAGAAAAATTATCTTTCATTGTTTTAACGTTGAAAGAAAACTATACTGAAAAAAAAAGTTTGAGATTGTCAACAGTTACGAACATATTATATTACAAAAACTTTTATTCTCGCACTTTTCAAACTTTCCCTCCATGTCAAATACTTATTATTTGAGAAAATGAGTGGAATAAAAATAGTACTTTTTTCAATTACACAAGCACAATGTAACAAATCCCCGAACGTTTATTTTGTCCCATAAAAATATGACTTCTCTCTCCACATTTTCACTACTAGAATTAAATATTTTAAAATAGTAGTCTATTCATTCTACATTAGCGTATGCAATTTCAGACCTTTATCTTAAGTAGTTTCTGAGTAAATAGTTCCTGAATTTAGAATACTAACAATTTTTTTCAACACACTTCTTTCTGTCATTCTTACACTAAAGCAGCGAAATATAATTTGTTTCTGTGGTTAGCTCACAACTCACCAACATTTGTTTATCATACGGTGCAAAGGACATTAATCTGTGTTTGACAGAAACAGAGGAAAAAATATTTTACATAGCCTATTCATATTTATACGCGAAAATACAATTAACAGTACTATCCAGTACCCTTGAGGACATTGCAGGAGAGAGTAAGATAATATTTATTTATTTATTCACTAATTCACTCACTCACTCACTCACTTGTGTATTTATGTTTTTGTTTATTTGTTTATTTACTTATGTATTTACTTATATATTTATTTATTTACTTATTTATTTTGTAGATAGATATATTCCAGAAAATAAAATTCATTTATATTAACGTTGTATCAGATTAATTTTTATAATGAATTAACAACTTTTAAATACCCCTTCACGTATAATCGATGTTTTTCCATTCACAATATTCCTCGACTCTCATCCTCTACCGCTTGCCGATTGTAGGAACTTGCTCCACGTGTTGTATCTACGTACAGATGCCTCAAACTAGGAAGCTGCCTGTAGAGGGGAAGTAGTAGAGCTAACGGAAGGGGCCCACCTAGGCTCCGATACCCAGGTATAGTCATATTGTCTGAAAAGTTTACCTCTTGACAATGTATTAAAGATGTACCCTCCCTATGCAGCCTTCTCAACTGTTATTAGAACTGAGCTGTACCGTTCTAGTCCACAGTGCATAGCAGTAGGCGGACAGTGGTAGGGGAGAAGTGCTCTATGCGCCTGCGCGAACGAGACAGCTTGCTAGTTTGAGGCATCTGTAGATGAACATTGACTTTCTCCTATATCGACGGAGCAGTGTATCTGAATCAAAAAACCATTTTAGAAAAGGAAGAACTTACTCTGACTGCATGCTACATCAACATTTAGGTTGCATGTAACTGAAGGGGAATAAATTACGCACAGGTCAGAACTGTATGCAAATTAGGTTTGAATATAGCATAATTTTCAATAGCTAGGGATCAGTTTAATAGTGCAAAGAGAGCTGGGGGCACTTAAGGGGTCTTTTTAACTTATCCAAATGTCTTTTAACTAATAGAAAGTGGCTATAAAAGTAGGCCTATTCATTTGGAACTAATATGGTAATAATTATTTTTGCACTCTATTCAAGGAATAAGTCCCGTGCCGTGGCGTCGTGGTCTAAGGCATCCTGCCTAGATCTCGCGTTACGGAATGCGCGCTGGTTCGAGTCCTCATGGGAAAAGAAATTTTCTCATGAAATTTCGGCCAGTGTATGGGACCGGTGCCTACCCAGCATCGTAATGCACTTGGGGAGCTACGATAGGTAGCGAAATCCGGTTGCGAATACCAGCTATAACGGCTGGGGGATCATCGTGCTAACCACACGATACCTCCATTCTGATTGAATGATCGTCCACCTCTGCTTCGGCATGTGGGCGTGAGGCCAGCAGCCGACTGGTCGGTCTGGGTCCTTCACGGGCTGTAGCGCCACGGATTAATATTATTCAAGGAATAAGTTGTTAAAATCTGTACAGTTATATTACTAGCACCCTGTATACTGAAATAAGAAGAAGAACGCCCTTTTTCCGTGTATGGTGAAGATAAAGATCACATGATAATGAAAAAAAAATTACCGAAATTCAAATAAGCTCAATGTAGGCCTGTATATACAGTACTACCACCCTCAAACCTGCCCTCTCCAGATGCTCCTGTGAAGAAACTAGAAATCTTGTGTGAAATGTGGGCCGTGAACAACTCTTTCTGTCGCCTTCTTGAAGTTACGGCTGCCTGGCGAGAAGCCAAGATTGTCTACTTGGCACTGGGGATAAAAATCAATTTATTGCACGAGCAAATTCTTCTCCAAGATTACAACCCCTACCCATGTTCTGCAGGCCGATTATGGCATCGGGATGGTAGCTAGAGTGCGAGGCAGTGTACAATAGTATCATGGCTTGAACAACATACACGTGATACAGCCAATTATGTCGTAGTGACAAAATCTACCCAACGATGTAGAGAGCCTTCATTTTATTCTTCCAAGGTTAAGCAATATACTGTACAGGACTTTCATTTCAAAATTTCCCAGTCCAAATAACTAATTATTTAAATTGAATTCAATTTAAGCAAAACAAGTCAATTTAGAGATTGAAACCTGGCTTAATTGCATTTTAGATTTCACCCCCACCCCCAGCTACCTCACTTCGAAATTTCAAATGGCACCCCTATATTTTATACTTAAATATGAAAGATTATTCAATTGTTTATATACCTCATTCATTTGTTTTCGTATCTTTTGTTTTCTATCGTCCCTGGCAACCTGGATTGTTGTTATGTTGATTAGAGTTGAAGAGAATAAAGCTGCAAAAACGTATCCAGCATTTCATGTAACAGTTGTGTTTGTGTATTAAATTATTTTAAAATGGTGTATACCCTTCAAGAGAGAAGATAACTCATCCTTATTGATTAAATTTAGGCAATTACACAAAATAAGCTATGTTTTCATCCTACAATCAACTGATAGTAACAAAAATAAGATACAATAACAAAATTAAGGATGATATTCTTGAATACTCTTAACCTTTGTTCCTCTCTGAAGGTGGAAATCCATTATTATTATTATTATTATTATTAGTTATTATGATTAATGCTTATTATTTTATTCTTAGGAATATTATTATTATTATTAGTTATTATTATTAATGCTTATTATTTTATTCTTAGGATTATTATTATTATTATTATTATTATTATTATTATTATTATTATTAAGACAAAAGGGAAGACAAGGAGAACAAGGAGAGTACAAGGAGAAGACAAAGTCAAGAACAATAAGATCAATACAAAGAGAAATAAAAAAAGACAAGGAAAGTAAAGCATTGACAAGGAGCAGAAAGGGAAAACAAGGAGAATACAAGGAGAACAACCACAGTACAAGGAGAAGAAGACGACGGTAAAGAGAACAAAGGAAATACAAGGAGAAAGCCACCGGCGTGGCTCAGTCGGTTAAGGCGCTTGCCTGCCGGTCTGAAGTTGCGTTCGGGCGCGGGTTCCATCCCCGCTTGGGCTGATTACCTGGTTGGGTTTTTTTCGGAGGTTTTCCCCAACCGTAATGTGAATGCAAAATAATCTATGGCGAATCCTCGGCCTCATCTCGCCAAATATCATCTCGTTAAATAACCAACTAAAATAAAAAAAAAAAATACAAGGAGAAAAGGGAAAGACAAGGAAAACAAAGAGAAGACAAGGAGAACACGTAGTTCCACGCAAATATACGTAGAATAGTAAAACTATGCATCTGTCCATTTCCGCTCATTTGAAAATGAAGGTACAGCTCTCTTCATTGCTTTCTCCCTCATTCATACTGACTACTTCGGTTTCCTGCCAATGTCGACTCCGAGTAGCCCGTATAGTTAAAATGAAAGCCAACTAATTTCGAATTAAGTCTTTCACAAAGACTTAGCTATTCTAAGGCATAAAACCGCTGCAGTTGATTTGACGTGATTAAATCTTCACCTCTGAGACTGACTGTCACACTTCGTTAGCTGCGGTTTGAAGTCAGCCAGGTGTGGCTTGGATAACAGACGAGTTGGGGAATTTCTGGAGAGGAGGGGAATTTTAGAAGTTGGGGATGGAGTTACGCTTTTGTGGCTTTGAGGTGGGAGATGTGGCGTGGAGTTTTGAGGTTTGGGAAAGTTGAGAGATCTCAACAGCAGCGAGTTGCAGATTATGAGGGACGAGGAACTACATTTTACTGAATTCCACCTATGTGATTAAATCTGCTTCCTGAGAAGGCGCCTACCTTGCACTCAACTCGAAAATACAGTACTACTGCAACAAAGATAGCAAGACACAATAGAAATAGAAATAATGGTAATAATAATAATAATAGTAATAATAATAATAATAACAATAGGCCTAATAAAAATAAAATAATAACAGGATTAAGAAAATAAAATAATAATAGGAATAATGATAATAATAATAATAATAGGCCTAATAAAAATAAATAATAATAGGCCTAATAAAATAAAATAATAATAGGCGTAATAATAATAATAACAATAATAATAGGCCTAATAAAAACAAAATAATAATAGGCCTAATAAAATAAAATAGTAATAGGCGTAGTAATAATAATAATAATAGGCGTAATAAAAATAAAATAATAATATGCCTAATAAAATAGAATAATAATAGGTATAATAATAATAATAATAATAATAATAATAGGCATAATAAAAATAAAATAATAATAGGCCTAATAAAATAAAATAATAGGTGTAATAATAACAATAATAAGAATAATAGGCCTAATAAAAAAATAATAATAAGGGTAGGCCTAATAATAATAATAATAATAATAATAATAATAATAATAATAATAAATTTTCACTTTCAAAGAGGAATACACAGAGATTAAGAGTGTTCAAGAACAATCTGCTTAGGAAAATATTTGGGCTAAGAGAGATGGAGTTACAGGAGAATGGAGAAAGTTACACAACGCAGAACTGCACGTATTGTGTTCTTCACCTGACATAATTAGGAACATTAGAGGAGCATCGTTTCAAAACGTATTAAGTCCAACAGTGGACGAAATTAAAGTTGTTACTTTCTACTTCTTTATCTTTCATGCTGTGAAGTCTGATGGTTCCAAGTCGTCATATTTGTAAACTGTGAAACAAGTACTTCAAAATGGTTTTGTGTAGTGTTTTGAAAACTTGTCCGATTTACGAGTAATTCAGTTTTTCGTCAGCCGTGTAAAAAAATTGTAAGTTGGACATGATATGATTTGAAAAGATATAAATCCAGACGTCTGAGATGGACAGAGTATTGTGCACGTATGGGTGAATTCAGAAAATGCATACAAAGTGTTCGTTGGGTGGCGTCAGGGAAAAAGAGCTTTGAAGAGGCAGAGACGCAGATGGGAGGATAATATTAAAATGAACTTGACGAAGGTGTAATATGATGCTGGGACTAGATAGAGACCGACGGCGGGCTTATGTGAGGGCGGCAATGAACCTCCGGGATCTCTAAAAGCTATTTCATAATAATAATAATAATAATAATAATAATAATAATAATAATAATAATAATAATGGATTTTCAGTTTGAGAGGGTGTTCAAGAATAAGGTGCTTAGGAAAATATTTCGGGCTAAGAGGGATGGAGTTATAGAAGAATGGAGAAAGTTACACAACCAGAATTGCACGCATTGTATCCTTCACCTGACATAATTAGGAACATTAAATCCAGACGTTTGAGATGGGCAGGGCATGTAGCACGTATGGGTGAATCCAGAAAAGCATATATAGTGTTGGTTGGAAGACCTTTGGGGAGGCCGAGACGTAGATAGGAGGATAATATTAAAATGAATTTGAGAGAGGTGGGACATGATGGTAGAGACTGGATAGAGACCGACGCGACGGCGGGCTTATGTGGGGGCGGCAATGAACCTCCGAGTTCTCTAAAAGCCATTTCTAAATAATAATAATAATAATAATAATAATAATAATAATAATAATAATCAGATAGATCGATAAAATTTTCAGATAGTCGATACCGATACCAGTATTATAGTTTCGATATTCGAAACTCGACACAACTTTGTAAGTTATAACTGGGGGGGGGGGAATAAAAATAAATAAATAAATAAATAGTAGTATACTGTGAAACAAGTTTATAAAGTAATTCTTTATGGCACGAGTCAATGTTTAGGGAACGAGCGGAACGAGTTTCATACGTTTGATAAGTACAATAACTGTATAATATTATGAACGTGTTTTATAAGTTTTTTACAGCGTTATAAAACAATTAATAGGGAAATAACATTAAATTTGTTATGATGTGTAAATGATTCACTAAGGTCTATGATGAAAGAGGTTGCTATGACAACAATGATGTGTTAAATATTATAGCATGACATATCGTTTCATAATATTAACTTTATGCTCCACCATGCCGAAATGTACTAATTATACACCCGGTAGCAGTCCTTTAATGCATGTCATTAAAGTACACCTACTCATTAAAGTACAGGTCTTCAGCCAATGATAACTCAGCTTACATGTGTTCAGCCAATGACAAGTCAGCTTTGTACCGTTATAAAACCGCAAGTATCGATTATTCTCGGATATGCAATCGAAAGAGAATTAGCGAAAAGTCACGGAGGCTGGAAATCCAATACTGTCGCAGAAGGTTATGTTCTGTTACTATAATAATTAGCGTTAATTGTAAATAATATTCAAATAAATTCAATTTGTCATCTCGTTTTTCAATGTCGAATTCAATAATCAAGGTTATAATATTATAATATTATCAAGTTTAACGGGACTACGTCAAGGTCAATGACATTATTGTTGCTCGGAAAAAATCACTACTTTCGCGTCTGCGCACATCTCACAATTCAAGACCTAGAACAAGGTCACTTCCGATCTTGTCAGATACCTACAAATAAAATGTATACATCTGAATACCGGTAATTTCAAGTTAGAAATATGGTCGAGCATAAAAAGTCGTATGAAACTCGCCTATAATGGTAATTAAGAAGCTCGTATGAAAATTATGAAACTCGCTTGCGCTCGTTTCATAAATATCCATACTCGATTCTTAATTACTATCATTATAGGCTCGTTGCATAATGTACTATTATGCAATCATAGCATTAAAACACGCTTGTTATGATGCTATAAATCATGTACAATTTGCCTAATTCTGGGAGATGAAAATTAAGTAAATATTACTTTGGCTTTAACCCCGAAAATAAAATTATTGTATTTCTTTGGAGATAAACACATTATTTTACAATGATTTCTGTGACTTTTACTTGGACAACTGCAAGAAGCAGATAGGTGTTTACGTGTGGGTAAGAGACTGAGAGGCGAGCATTGGTAATAACGGGGACTTCGTAGTTGTCACTAGAGATGGGGATTGGAGCAGGGATGCCAGGGAATTGAGTGACTTGAATGAGAAACTAGGAACGTATCTGTGGGGGAATGAAAACACTCACGGACGGGAGTAGTCTTCCTTATTCTTCCTCATAACGCTAATATCAAGTGGGGAGGGAAGGAGGGCTAAATATTACACCTGAGACCCCTAGGGCAGGGCTGCACAAGCTACTTTCGGTTGATAATCCTATTGGTATAATAAACATTTGCAGTTGTATTTAAAAAAATACATAAATAATTTCAGAAATGATCAATTGTACAGTGTTGGCAAGAAGTTTATTGACATGTTACAATTGTTATAAAATGCTGTCCTGGTCTTAAATTATTTATTAGAGAAAATAACAATGTTTTTAACTTTTGATTAACAATAGAAAAGTCCACACCTGTGGAGTAACGGTCAGCGCGTCTGGCCGCGAAACCAGGTGGCCCGGGTTCGAATCCCGGTCGGGACAAGTTACCTGGTTGAGGTTTTTTCCGGGTTTTCCCTCAACCGAACACGGGCAAATGCTGGGTAACTTTCGGTGCTGGATCCCGGACTCATTTCATCGGCATTATCACCTTCATTTCATTCAGACGCTAAATAATCTGAGATGTTGATACAGCGTCGTAAAATAACTCAATAAAATAAAAAAAACAATAGAAAAAACCCAATGTTTTAGTGAATTTTCGGTGTTTATATGATGACTGTTAATTCTTATAGGAATTTATAAGTTTTCAAACAAAATAAAAAATCTTACATTTACGGTCTTACTAATAAAAACTCTATACACAGACGTTTAACTGTCTTATACTTATACAATGAGTAGCTCGTTTATAAGTCGTGTGTAAATTCCTGACTAATAACCACTACATACGTCGTGTTTCGTCGTGTATAACAGTATAACTCTTACACAGCTATGTCATAGTTTCGTCATTACTTCATTACGAAAGGTAATAGAATATCTCAGGTTCTCTATTGCATCCGGTAGAGCGCTCTAGTGTACCGTGTTAAGTATCGATAGTACAACTGGCTCTGATCGATTACCACACTATATTTTGGTCAAAGAGTACAAGCTACAGCAATATTATTCTAATTATTCTGTGCTCTTTGGTTTGTTCTTCTGTGGTTACAAGGCAACCATCATCATAAAATGACAGTCGATAAGAGCAGTTGTTAGAGGGGCGACCATTTTTTCTCTATATACAACGCTTAAACAAGGGGTTTCGTGTATATAACTACTGCAAAGCAATTCCCATTGTATAGTTACAGGCTGTTTATACATCCATCGCTTATGCATGGTTTATTAGTAACGTTTTCTGTCTCAACTCTGCATAAGTCTCGTATAAAAACTATACACGGTTTATTATAGTAAGACCGTTTCAGTATTAAAGTTGAAAATGAATGAGTGAATTGATGTACAATTCTCAACTGTTGCTACATGATGTAGGATATATTACTCATATAATGGAAATATTCCTTCTCCCATACGTCGGCCACTGGGTTCACAACATCTAAGGCAAAACTTTATCGCGGGGTAAGAACCAAAATCGTCAGTTGGAATCCCGACGACGGTAGACTATGTTTGTCCCCTATGAAGTATTATTTTGTATTCTCGTACGAAAATATCAATGCAGCCACATGATTCGTCCTAAACTGCATCACGTGCAGAAAATAAATACAGATGCGGATTCTGGCCAACGCCCGATGTGCTTGCGGGGCTATAAAGTCTCAGATGAAGATACAGTCGCACTAAGCGCTGTGTTTAATAAGCATTTTGAGAAGTTATCGTCTACTGGTTAATGCCAGGTTCGTCCTCTTCGGTGTAATTATAATGAAGGTAGCAAAGCCGTTGGTTGACCAAAGACATAATACATTAACCGTCCGGACATGGGCAATGCTAACAATTTCACACCGAGTTACGAATCCACGCGACAAAAAGCGTCCAGTAATTACGCCAACACCTGTGATCAGGGAGGTTCCAACGAGCACATCCTATGTTTGCTCTGGGAGTGGAGGCAGCGGGCACACAATTACTACCGCTCTTGCTATTTCCTTTATTTCACAGCTGCATAATTTTAACAAGTACTCAAACTTAAACCGGTTTGCACTTGACCCGCCTCTGTAATGAGGTCCTTGCTTCTGTATTATGTGACGTATAGCTTCAAATCCTGATAAGTTAGGGACCGGATTTTTATGTAATATCAAGGTGTGAAATATGTACATATTTATGTAAGAAAAATAAGCTGAATATGTACTAAAAAAAATGTAAAATCATAAAAATATGTAATATCAATATCTGACAGGTATAGGATAGGTAAGACTCTTCAGTTGTGATTTCATAGAGCACCCGACTTTGTTTTACCGCATACTTGACACATTGCAATTTTTCCATCTGTAATGAAACCTTCTGCCATCGCAATCCATGATTTTATTTTTGTCGTTAGGGTTGAAGATACAGGGACCATTTTAGTTAGTTAAAAGCAGTAGATAAACTCACTTGCACTTTATACTGTAAGTACTAAAACTAGAGAACTGAGTGAAATGAATGACACAACAGTACTGCAAGCACTGTTTCGCTTTACTGGATTAGGAGAAAATAAGAGGAGAAGTGGGACACATGCATTTCAGCTGCTCCCAGTAAGAAACAAAGTACCTACTAAAACCTCAAACTATAGGCATTTACAAACTGTTGTATGCCTGGAACTAAGGACGTTATTTTTCGTGCCAAAATATATATTTTCTTGGGTAGGTAAAAAGGCTTTTTAAATCTGTGTATTTCAAATTGTAAACTTCCCTAACAGAAGTTTTTTTTTTTTTCCTTTTAGAGAAGTAAAAATGAATAAACCCCCTAAATATGTAGATTTATGTAATACCAAGCCATAATATGTAATGTGGGGTAAATATGTAAAAATATGTAGTATCAAATTAGATTTTATTAATGGTAATTACAAGATTCGCGAAGATTTGTTATTCATATACGATTAGGTTGAAAGGAATATAATATGTAATTACATAAAAATCGGTCTCTACAGTGATAAGTTTGAAGGAATAAAAGTGACGGAGCAAAGTCGGAGATACATCCGCTTCGTAAAATACGTCTTCATGGGTACTGGCAAAGAATCGTTTTCTATTCATAGTTGTCAGTGATGTTGATTGGTCTGTTATTGCATTAGGGAGACTATTGTACATTCAGCATAGTGTACTTTTGGACATTTTTTTTATTTTTAATGTTTGCTGCTACCTAGAGAACTCCAACTGAAGTAGATTTTTAGAGAAAGCCGCTAAATAGCTCTGGTCGTAGTTTCGGATTGATTTACTGCAAAGTGTGAGTTCTGTGGACAAAACATTTTTTTGTAGTACCAAAAGTAAACATTTCGTTCATTGATAAATGTTTTCTAACATAAAACCAAATTGTATTTGTTACTAATCATTCAAGTGCAATGTGTTCCCTATCATCTGGTGAGAAATAACATGTTTTAATTTTCATGATTTATTCGAATCTCTAGTTTTGGGAGCCATATTGTTTAAACGTGCACCCTCTTGTACCTTTGATCAGAAAACATCTGGTAACATGGAACATGTTCCAAGTACACAATACTATTGTTTTTTTCTTTCTTTTATTTTAAGATCATGTCAAGAAGTAAGTCTGGAGTTAAGAGGCCCCCAATTGATCCGGATGCCTCGAAGAAAGCTGTTGAAGCAGTTATTGCTCCTCCAGGAAATAAAATCTCAATCAGAGAAGCTTGCTCTGGTTTATGATGGCAAATATATTTTAAATATGATTGTCAGTTTTTAGAGCTATATTCCCACCTATATTACATGTGTTCCAACTTACAAGAGGGTATGTTCCAAGGTACACGAACCTGTTGTACTTTCGAACACATTACATATCCTTTCATTTTATTTTTTCCGTCCTTAATAGATCTGTAAAACGGGAAAATACATACAATAAGTTGTAAAGGAATCTTCAATAATTATTTCAAGCATTTTTTCGTTTAAAAAATTTCAATTCCCAAAATGAAAAAAAAATAAATAAATAAAATGTGGAAAGTTTTTAAAGGTACAACAGTCTCCCCTACTCAAAGGAAGACTCACCAATTGATAATGAATTTTCACAATGATTGTTCCCCCATACGTTTAATTTGAAATAAGAAACTTCTCTATAAATTTCCACATCGGAAAGGGCTTAGTTTTGGAGATTTGATTTTTTCAAATTCTTCAATCTAGAGCTGTAACAGCTAATGCAAACAGTGCTATGTGTTAAACATAACAAGCAATAAATTCCATCTAACTGCATAGTGTACTGTCAAAATCTTCATAAAATAATATAAATTATGAAAATGACATAGGGTAGACGAGGGTAATTGTAAACAGGGGGTAACTGTAAAAAAAATGCTGTGAGAAATACAAAACTGTCAATATAAAAATTTTAATTCGGGGGAATATTTAAATTGACATATTGGCTAACCTACAAAGCAGTTTGTTGCCAAATATGAGTAACTATTTAGTTGTGAACGAATACTTAAGACTCTACAAAAAAGTTGAGAAAGAATTTTGCTTCACCTTCATTTTTGGCATTGTAAGTAAACGTACAGTGCTATTTTTTAAGAATATGTTGTTTTTATGAATAATGTATAGTAGTTAATATTTATTACAGTGGTTTTGAGATCTCCCATAACCTCAGTTCATTAAATTATGAGGTTTACATTTTCCCTATAGTTTTAATTGCTTGGGAGTAATTGTAAACACGTTTTACTATGGTTACATTTCGTACTTTTCAGTAATCAAAGAGACCCAACTACACTGTAGAGGATTTAGAAAGGGTTGTCACAGATGTGAAAAATAGTAACTACAGTTATCGTGAAGCTCAGAAGAGATACTGAGTTCCTATATCACCATATAACATAGGTTAAAGGGACGAAATGTACCAGTGACCAAAATTGGAGTTGGAAGGAGTACAGCTCTTTCTTCTGAAGCAGAACAAAAATGTTCAGTGTCTGATAGCCCGTGCGAAAATTGGTGTTTACAATGATCTCTCTCTCAAAGGGGTAAATGTAAACAGTTGGGGTAAATGTAAACTAGGAATTAAAAGATGAAAAAAAAAGTCAACCTTATTATTTTAAACCCATTTTCAGAGAAAAGAAATATTTAAAAAATTTATGATTTTCTGGTTAAAATAGTGTTTATTATTACTATTATTATTTTTAATCTCGCTGTTATTTACACTCGCTTTAACATCTCTGGTCACATCGCGAGTTAATCTTGTATGTGAAATCCGAAGGCCTGTGTACTATTGCTGAGTCTGGTTCTATTGTTGTGAACTAGCTGGCGACTGTATAGTCTATGTATTACTATTTTGTTACGAATATGATTTCGGTGGTGAATCAGGCCGGTGATATTCAAGGACGTTGTGGCTCGAATTTCCTGCCATTTGCCTTACTGTTAAGGGAAAACTCTGAAAAAACCTCAACCAGGAAATTCAACCCGACTGGGAATCGAACCCGGGCCCTCTGCGTAAGAGACCAGCATGCTGACTTCTACACCACAGAGGTAGTCTTCTATTATTATTATTATTATTATTATTATTATTATTATTATTAATATTGGCTACATAACAATCATTACTTTCTTAAAAATCCCTCAGAAACCATCGAGAATAAAACAATGTTTCTTAGATTAGAAATAGCTAACAAAGCAAAAATAAGTCATTCACGTGTGGGGAAGAAAGAAAAAAATGCGTTGTATGCGTTTGCACTGCTTTACTATTCAGTTCACACTTAATCCAGAACGACGGGGATAATCGGCTTAGCGGTATTGAACCAAGTTCTTTGCACACGTGATTGGAAACACCTGAGGGCGCGTATTGGACCTGACACGTCAATTCAGCACGTATTAGCAGCCACCGCGTACATGCCCAACGACCTCACGTCCTCGTGTTTCAGTGAGGCTGCATTTAATATCCGACTCGCACGTGACGTCACATATCGGCCAGGGATTGTGTTACTGTCAAGGGATAAGATTACTTCTGAAATTTCATAGTTTTGGGGAGGAGCACGAAGAAACGCGATAAGGGAGCAGAAGGCCAAGGAGGGAAGACGAGAACTCTGTGCCAGCCAGACTGATCCAGAGAAACAACAGCTTTATATACTTTAGCAGGGACGTACAAAATATATTATGGTCTCACAAAAGGGAATCGTCATAATGTAGAACTCCTTAAGTTAACAAAATATCACATGGGTTTTATGATTAAATTAATACTTTTTAAATAAAAAATGAAATTTTCATAAATTGTCCTACTTTATTCACGTACGATATTATTCTTCTATATTTTAATATTATATTAACTTATATAATTTCATTGCAGCTGTAATTTTAGTTTTAATTCCTATTTTATTTTATTTTCTATATTCCTCTTATATTACTATATTATAGACTAATATATAATTTCACTGTAGCTGTAATTTTAGTTTTAATTCCTATTTTATTTTATTTTCTATATTCCTCTTATATTACTATATTATAGACTAATATATAATTTCACTGTAGCTGTAATTTTAGATTTAGTTCCTATTTTATTTTATTTTCTATATTCCTCTTATATTATTATATTATAGACTATTATAATTTCACCGTAGGTGTAATTTTAATTTTAATTCCTATTTTATTTTTTTATATTCCTCTTATATTATTATATTATAGACTATTATATAATTTCACCGTAGCTGTAATTTTAATTTTAATTCCTATTTTATTTTCTATATTCCTCTTATATTATTATATTATAGACTATTATATAATTTCACCGTAGCTGTAATTTTAATTTTAATTCCTATTTTATTTCTTTATATTCCTCTTATATTATTATATTATAGACTATTATATAATTTCACTGTAGCTGTAATTTTAGTTTTAGTTCCTATTTTATTTTATTTTCTATATTCCTCTTATATTACTATATTATAGACTATTAAATAATTTCACCATAGCTGTAATTTTAATTTTAATTCCTATTTTATTTTTTTTATATTCCTCTTATATTATTATATTATAGACTATTATATAATTTCGCCGTAGCTGTAATTTTAATTTTAATTCCTATTTTATTTTTTTATATTCCTCTTATATTATTATATTATAGACTATTATATAATTTCACCGTAGCTGTAATTTTAATTTTAATTCCTATTTTATTTTTTTATATTCCTCTTATATTATTATATTATAGACTATTATATAATTTCACCGTAGCTGTAATTTTAATTTTAATTCCTATTTTATTTTTTTATATTCCTCTTATATTATTATATTATAGACTATTATATAATTTCACCGTAGCTGTAATTTTAATTTTAATTCCTATTTTATTTTATTTTCTATATTCCTCTTATATTACTATATTATAGACTCTTATATAATTTCACAGTAGCTGTAATTTTAGTTTTAGTTCCTATTTTATTTTATTTTCTATATTTCTCTTATATTACTATATTATAGACTATTATATAATTTCACTGTAGCCGTAATTTTAGTTTTATTTCCTATTTTGTTTTATATTCTACATTTCTCTTATATTACTATATTATGGACTATTATATAATTTCACAGTAGCTGTAATTTTAGTTTTAGTTCCTATTTTATTTTAGTATTTCTCTTATATTACTATATTATAGACTATTATATAATTTTGTAGTAATTTTAGTTTTATTTCCTATTTTGTTTTATATTTACATTTCTCTTATATTACTATATTATGGACTATTATATAATTTCACAGTAGCTGTAATTTTAGTTTTAGTTCCTATTTTATTTTATTTTCTATATTTCTCTTATATTACTATATTATAGACTATTATATAATTTCACTGTAGCCGTAATTTTAGTTTTATTTCCTATTTTGTTTTATATTCTACATTTCTCTTATATTACTATTATTATGGACTATTATATAATTTCACAGTAGCTTAATTTTAGTTTTAGTTCCTATTTTATTTTATTTTCTATTTCTCTTATATTATATATTTAGACTATTATATAACAGTAGCTGTAATTTTAGTTTTATTTCCTATTTTGTTTTATATTCTACATTTCTCTTATATTATATTTAGACTATTATTAATTTCACAGTAGCTGTAATTTTAGTTTTATTTCCTATTTTGTTTTATTTCTGTATTTCTCTTATATTACTATATTATAGACTATTATATAATTTCACAGTAGCTGTAATTTTAGTTTTATTTCCTATTTTGTTTTATATTCTACATTTCTCTTATATTACTATATTATGGACTATTATATAATTTCACAGTAGCTGTAATTTTAGTTTTATTTCCTATTTTGTTTTATATTCTACATTTCTCTTATATTACTATATTATAGCTGTAATTTTACTATTTTGTTTTATATTCTACATTTTCTTATATTACTATATTAGCTATTATGTAATTTTAGTTTTATTTCCTATTTTGTTTTATATTCTACATTTCTCTTATATTACTATATTATGGACTATTATATAATTTCACAGTAGCTGTAATTTTAGTTTTATTTCCTATTTTGTTTTATATTCTACATTTCTCTTATACATTTCTCTTATATTACTATATTATGGACTATTATATAATTTCACAGTAGCTGTAATTTTAGTTTTATTTCCTATTTTGTTTTATATACATTTCTCTTATATTATTATTATGGACTATTATATAATTTCACAGTAGCTGTAATTTTAGTTTTATTTCCTATTTTGTTTTATATTCTACATTTCTCTTATATTACTATATTATGGACTATTATATAATTTCACAGTAGCTGTAATTTTAGTTTTATTTCCTATTTTGTTTTATATTCTACATTTCTCTTATATTACTATATTATGGACTATTATATAATTTCACAGTAGCTGTAATTTTAGTTTTATTTCCTATTTTGTTTTATATTCTACATTTCTCTTATATTACTATATTATGGACTATTATATAATTTCACAGTAGCTGTAATTTTAGTTTTATTTCCTATTTTGTTTTATATTCTACATTTCTCTTATATTACTATATTATGGACTATTATATAATTTCACAGTAGCTGTAAGTTTTAGTAGCTGTAATTTTATTTTGTTTTATATTTTATTTTCTATTATATATTTTAATTTTAGTTTTATTTCTATTTTGTTTTATTTCTCTTATTATATTATAGACTATTATATATTATTTTAGTTTTATTTCCTATTTTGTTTTATATTCTATTTCTCTTATATTTATATACTATTATATAATTTCACAGTAGCTGTAATTTTAGTTTTATTTCCTATTTTGTTTTATATTCTACATTTCTCTTATATTACTATATTATGGACTATTATATAATTTCACAGTAGCTGTAATTTTAGTTTTATTTCTATTTTGTTTTATATTCTACATTTCTCTTATATTACTATATTATGGACTATTATATAATTTCACAGTAGCTGTAATTTTAGTTTTTTTATTTCCTATTTTGTTTTATATTCTACATTTCTCTTATTTTAGTTTTACTATTTTGTTTTATATTATGGACTATTATATTATAATTTCACAGTAGCTGTAATTTTAGTTTTATTTCCTATTTTGTTTTATATTCTACATTTCTCTTATATTACTATATTATGGACTATTATATAATTTCACAGTAGCTGTAATTTTAGTTTTATTTCCTATTTTGTTTTATATTCTACATTTTCTTATATTACTATATTTGGACTATTATTATTTTTGTAATTTTAGTTTTAGTTCTATTTTATTTTATTTTGTATATTCTCTTATAGGCCTATTAATAATATATCTGAACTGCGACCGAACACTAGTGCTGCTCATTCAGTCCTCAAATTTTGTTAATATTACTGTATCTTCTCTTTTTATATTGATTTATTATTTTATTTCTATTTATATTCTGTATTCTGTATATTTAAATTTAAACAAATCTATACTAATAACAAATCTGTAGCCGAAATTTTTCTGGTAATTTTCGATTTTCCAAAAATAATTGGTCCTAACATATATAATTAAACACCCTGAAACCGAAAATCGCTTTTTTGAAATTTTTGTTTGTATGTCTGTCTGTCTGTCTGTCTGTCTGTATGTGTGTTACCTTTTCACGCGATAATGGCTGAACCGATTTCAATGAAAATTGGAATATAAATTAAGTTCGTTGTAACTTAGATTTTAGGCTATATGGCATTCAAAATACATTATTTAAAAGGGGGGTTATAAGGGGGTCTGAATTAAATAAATCGAAATATCTCGCTTATTATTGATTTTTGTGAAAAATATTACATAACAAACATTTCTTTAAAATCATTTCCGATAAGTTTTATTCTTTGAAAAAGTTTGATAGGGCTGATATTTAATGAGATAAATGAGTTTCAAAATTAAAATAACTGCCATCTGAGGCGGTGTAATGAAATAAACAAATGAATTCGTCTATAAGGGGCCTTGGTCAACAACAATCGAAAGCTATGAATCATAGCCTACAGAGAATGTTTCTGTGTTTTGTATGAAGTAATATCGGAAGCTAAATTAACCGATATGTGTAATTAATTACTATTTCACCATTGGAAAGTGTAGTTTCTCTAGATGGACATAATGCTATAATGTTATTACAGTAACTTCGGAGTGAATTGAGGACAGGTAAGATTAAAATAGCTTCTTATGCACAAACAACTTGATAGGCTATTCTGTGTATTCGTTTCCTGTATTTCTTAAAATAATGTTTATCTCAGAGAATTAACGAACCACAAGAGTGTATTGATTTAGTATGCAGTAATAATAATGTTAGCTTAGCATTTCATTATTTTATAATCCAAATTTTAACTATGCTCAATTGAATGGAGTTAAAATACATAAAATACATATGCATTAAATGCAATGCAAAAAATTTGGGTAATGAGCCAAGCAGATTATGTTGCGCTGTTGTAAAATAAAATTTGTTCCTCCTGAGATTCAAGAGCCCCCATAACAAATTAAAAACTTACTTATCGGTGTACATCCGTTATCAACACATTTTTATATAATATAATATAATATAATATAATATAATATAATATAATATAATATAATATAATATAATATAATATAATTCAAGTTATTTAAGTTATTTGAAGGGTTCAGAATCATAGTGGCCCAAGCGCCATTTACTGAATATGTAGAAAACAAAGATTAAAATTAAGTTATTATCATAATTCAATGGAAACATATAGCAAGTAAAATAAAGTATACACATTAAATCTAAATGATATGTCAGTCTTCATTAAAGTATGGATGCATGTAATAAAAATTAAGAAACATGTTAAAGGAATTGTCATTACACCAAATGAGTGCTTTCTGGACCAAAATGATCGCATTTTAATTATTTAAATACAATTTAAATTAAGTAACATATTAAACGAGTTATCCTTCTATCAAACACGAATCTTCCCTGGATCAAATGTCCTATTTTAATTATGTAATTACTTTATATTTATTTCTAACGGGTGCAGCGGAGCGCACGGGTACGGCTAGTAAATAAATAAATAAATAAATATTTACAAAGGCAATGGAATATTTATATTTTTAGGTATGCAGTGGTTATAAAATGTTTTCCCCTTTTGTAGTAAATTTATAGGAAAACTGATGAGTGATGTTTCTCTAAATATTCCACTGGTTTTGCAAAAAAGATTTCAAACATTTTACTAAAAAATTGAGCGACACATTTCATTTTGAAATATACAAATTTTTCAGAATATTTTTGTTAGTAACTCAGAAACTAACTGACTCAAAGAAATGAAACTTCACCATATCATCATCTATCACACCGTGATTATGTGTACAAAAAAATCAAGGACATAGCTTGAAAAGTGTAGAAAACAGAAATTTCACCCATCACCCTCTTTAAAGAAACCTCACAGGCGTAAAATTGACTTCAACACCTGCGCACTTTTCACAGTGGGAATTATGGACCAAGATTATACAATTCAGTATTGAAAAATAATTCAGACCTAAGCAATTTACACATTCTTAAGTTTAAAAATAAAGTAAAAATGTTTGTATGGTATTTGTTTTATTTTATTATTAGTTTAAGTGTTACTACCATTATATATTACAAATATTTATTGTATTTATCTGATGCATATAACTTATAAATAAAACATTGTAATAAATATAAATAAATCATTTTGTTAATTAATAACAGTGTCTGTTTCCACATAAATGTTTGTTTACCATCGCCACAGATACACTTGATTATACTTGTCACTATCTCTGTCATTAGAGAGTTCTTAAAATTTATATCTTCCCCGCTCTTTACAAAATATTTTAATATGATACCTATAACTATAAGGGGAGACCTATAACTGAAACTTTATTAATATATTTAAGTGTTATTATTGTATTTATCCTGGTAATAATGAACAGTTTGACTCGTAGACACTTTGTTTTTCAGCATTAACTTCCTATGGTTCTATGTTAGAAGATTCGAAGAGAACGTTAGCATGTAGACCTTCGGCTCCCCCCTCCTATCAATAATGCATAACATAATATCAATTCGGTGGTTGTTGTCGTCTGCGATACAACGAACTTTTTTGTTTGATTTCGAGTTCGTTATTTTTTTTCTAGTTATTATAAGCTTATATAAGTGTGTTAACTCTCGCTAAATGTTTTATATTTTATTTTATCAATCTTACAGTTATTTTATTATTGTTAATATTTTTATTCCATTATTATTAATTAATTAACTTTTATTACTATCTTCGTATTATCTCTGTCATTGTTATTCTATTATTACTATTATTCTTATCAGTTAACTATTATTATTGTTACTATTATTTCTATCATCAACATTATTATTGATCTCGGTAAAATTGATGTAGACTACTGAACTGCACCCGAGCTCGAGCGTATACTCATTTCGGGTATCTATTCAAATGTATAATTTCAAATGTAAATTATGAATAAATTTGAATTTTAAATAACTCTGTATATATTAGTTACTTATATTTATTTACAAGAGAAATCCTGAACCAAACACTTGATGACCAAAAATCAAATACAATAAAAATAGTGAACAAGAAGAAGCCCATAACTCTAATGATAAAAAATAACAATAATATATAAAACAATACAACAAAAACATATCATCAGCATTCTATGAATCCCCCGTTATTTTTTATATTTCTGTTTATAATAATTAATTATAAAGAAAGTTAAAGGATCAAGTCTGAGAAGTTTAGGAAAAATGATATTTGACGTTTATTTGAACTTCATCTAAAATAAACTTCGCCTGTTAGGTAATTATGTGGAGTTGGATCAATTATGAATCCGCTTGTTGATCTTGTTGGGATAGCGATGATGTCAATACACCTTGTAGATCCATTTGTGGACAAACCATGGACCTCCTCTTCTACTTGGTAGTTTTTACCTCGTAGGGCCGATGCTAGGAGGGATCGAATCTTGTGGTGACGACTATCCCTGAGTAGTTCTCCATGAGGACAGGCTCCCAGAATGTGAGCAAGTGTTTCTTTCTCACTCCGACAATGTCGGTAGTGGGTTCCATTCTGAGACCTACCTGGTAGAGCACGTAATGGGCATACATTGGCAGTCATCTTAATAGCGTCCTTCTATTCGCTGCTGGTCAATCCATTCGGTTTAGATAGCCATGTATTACTTTTCTGAGGCAACGTACACCAGGAGTCAAATTTTTTGTCTCGTAGGAGTTTTCGTAAAGACGGTATCCTTATCTGATCAGATTATATTTATTTACAAGAGAAATCTTCAACCAAACACTTATGACCAAAAATCAAATACAATAAAAACACTGAAAAAGAAAAAGCCCAAAACTCTGATAAAAAATAACAATAATATATAAAACAATAGGGCTACAACAAAGACATATCATCAGGATTTTGTGAATTCCCCTTTACTTTTTATACTTCTGTTTAGAATAATTAATTATAAATAAAGTTAAAGGATCAAGTCTGAGAAGTTTAGGAAAAATGATATTTGACGTTTATTTGAACTTCATCTAAAAGAAACTTCGACTGTTAGGTAATTATGTGGAGTTGGTTTACGGATTTTACTGCTCAGCTAGACGAGTGTCTTCATATTGCTGGTAGTTAAAAGTGTCTCATAATGTATGTGAACATTCCTGTCTGTCTGGTTCCAATTTAACAACTCTATCATTCTCACTTTATATCCCGTAACATTTAAAACTTTTCGTGTAACTGCAGTCAAAAAGGAGAAAAGCAACAGGAAGTCCAACGTTATCAGTTGGTAGGACGTCGCATAGTTATAACTCAGAAGAATGCATTACAATTATCAACAGACGCAGGGGACAGAAATGAGCTGTCAAAGTTGTCACTCGGACAAGATTGTGACGTGGTACAAAGAGGCCAGGTAGGAATGCACGGCCTACCCGATGCTACAGGTGGATAAAGGCGCTTGTTTACTCCGGACGGAGTCTCCAGGGGTGGGTGAGGACCGGCAAAAAATAACAGCCGCCTCCCTGCAAGAAGGACCTACATGATCCCCATTAAGTAGGTAAGTAAGGGTCTCCAAGATGGTATCTATACAATTAAGGGAGGAATGGAAGTTCCTGTTTTCATTTTGGGAAAAATTATCACCTCGTTTACTTACAGATTGCTGGTGATTAGAATAAATGAAACTATTAACTTGCTTGCCGAGTTGGAGGCCACAAAACATCTCCCTTGTGTGTGTGTGTGTGTGTGTGTGTGTGTGTGTGTGTGTGTGTGTGTGTGTGTGTACACAGCTGCCGATGGATGTCCGTCTACATATATAGGCTATTTAACAAAGCTCTAGAATATGGTGAGGTCACCTACCGTCGATGGAATTTTATTGGTGATAATGAAATGATGTATGCACGAGATGACACCGAGGATTCGCCAAGGATTACCCAACATTCGCTTTATACAGAGAGGCGATTGTATGCATCAATACAAGAAATAGAAGTCCTGCAGACATGGGTCCTAAAATTAATATCTTCTGAGAAATGACCAAATGTTTACCATCACTGTAAGAATAGCATATCTTCCAGTGTGAGCTCTTTGACAAGAGGAAACAGAATGCAGTTCAGTCCAGTATTAGGGTGCCATCCCAGGAAGTCGACCAATACATTTTCAGGCCAGTTTTGTCGCGCCTATAATTTCTAAACTACAGGACATATTCCAATGAAGTAAACGGCGATCGACAGATGAAGGATCAATGTATCCAACGTGACCTTGAGTTGGGGCGGGTGACGCCATCTTGTGATATGCGAGAGGAGGGAAGTTGAGGCGAGAATTTGTTGGTCGCTCGGACGACGACGCGGTGTAACTCGAGAATGCGAAATGATAGAACGTTCGAAGTGATGTCAAACATTCTTAATGAACCGGGATACAATCTCAATTGAGCAACAAATTAGCAGTCGACAAGTTTCGTTGGAAAAATATGCGAGTAGCCCTGAGTGAAGAGAGAAAATTCACAATGTCGAGGCATATGCAGCGCAAATTGGAGCAGACGTATAAGTAATGGAAACCTTACAATACAAACATCCCATCCCGAGAGATGTATTCAGGCTTAAAACTTGCGGCTGTGTCTCCGATACAGATGCTCCTATTTTTCTCCAGTGGTACGCAGAAAAGCGTTGCATTTCAAACAGTGCTGAAGTTGAAAAAAAATTACTGGAACTCGGCTATTTCAGAAGCCCTAAATTGTATTTCACCTGTCGTTTCCTGTATTATTTTTACTACAGCAGCGTCTTTAAATAAAAAGTAATACACTATCCTTGTAAACGTGAAAGTCTACGAGTATATTGTTTCTCCGTTTAATAGTAGCCTATATTACGAAAAAAAGGTTGGGCAGTGAACTTTCGATCGTGGAGGCAGTTTGTTGTGACGAGAAAACACACTATCGTGCAAAAAGAATATTACAGGAGGGATTCCACCCTTTTGTGGAGTTGAAAAGGGAGATTAGAAGAGAAAAAAATATTAAAATCGTTGATATAGAACAGCATTACAAATATATACTTCTTTTTTTTTACCAATGGCGTACTTGATTGTTCATCACTCATCCAGGGTGCGCCATTGGAGACAGGTCTATACTAAGGATCACGTAAGATTAATTTCCAATACTAATTTGACCGTCTCTTCAGTATTGCCAACTAATACTAGATATAACCAAAAAAGGATAAAATCGCACTACCCCATGTACTATCATAATAACAATAATAATAATAATAATAATAATAATAATAATAATAATAATACAATATTAACAATAACGATGTCTTGCTTATATAGCACATCTCATCTTTATGTTGGGGAAGTGTTTTTCTAAAAGATTCAATAATTTGTGAGAGAGTATATTTTTCTTCTGGACCTCTCGCGCATTGTGTTAGTAGTTAGTAGATTAGTGTATGATCTAATATTAAAATATATTTTGTCTGGCAACATGAAATTCATCGCTTTGATTAAACAGTTTACGATTCACGAGACCTAACCTACAAATGTATTTTTTTTTTTGATCACGTGAAATGATTAGTATGAATTCCGAAAACGAATGCCACTTTGAAATGTATGCTTTAGAATATTTACACCATTATTGTAATAAAAGTCTAAACACGAAAGAAATTACCCTAATTAAAATGTGAAATGGTATTTCTATCGATTACCCAAGGGCATGTATCATACGAAATATGTTATATTTATTGACACTTAGCCTACCTGACTCTAATCTTGAAATTGTAACCACAATACAAAGCAACACATACAATAACTATTATGTATTAAAATTAATACTGATATTAATTAATTAATAGTATGTTCAAATTTCACAAGCTTCCAGTAATGGGCTCAGAAATCTAGAACAATATCAATTTTCAGAATTTAAACTACCGACAAATTGTGTCACTGCTGCCAACATAAGTTATAAAATCACTACCAGTTATAGTATTTCCCAGTACCGAAATTCGAAACGAAGTTGGCAAAAGAAAATTCAACCTGCAAACTCGAAAATCACCATAATGGGGGGGAAATGGTTAGGCTTCACCCTTAGGCTATTAAGTAAGCTCGTCCGGACTATAGGCTTCACCCGCGATGAGATCAGATGATGACGGAGAGTTGTTGGGATGCTGCATGGGAACAGGAGCTCCCGGAGAAAATCCTTATGTTGCATTACCAATATAAAGCTCTAAACCAACCTGTAGGGAAAATAAAATGTTAGCAGACCAAGAAAACACTGCGAAGAACAGATCTGAATACTCCGTGAAGCGGGAGAAGGCCAGAAGGTCTTGCCTGTTGTTTTTGATTTCCTTAACAAGAGTCAAAAAGTGCTTTCATTCTGGGTCCTAATTATCTCTAAACTGATGCGAGTGGAAGCATTTCCTGCATTTACAGTTAAGAAGGTTGCTCATCTGTATCACTTAATCCACTCTAGCACTTTCAAGGTACGGGGGTTCCATGGGGCGAGGCACGGACTTGACAGGCAGTCACTGCAACTTGATGGAAAGTCGGCCTGGTTCAGAGTCTCGCCTCCCGTTGTTGTTTTGTTTACTTGCATGACCACTGAGATGATAATCATCACGACTTCTTCCACTGAGGAAGAACAAAAACTTGAAAGTCACTTAGATAAATTGAAGCCCTGCCCATGCCTCCCTTGTCCGCCCAGGATAAACGAGGGTAAGTGGCAACTCGACGGCAGATAAGGTTCACATTCAGGAGCAAAAGACTTCCACAGGGAGAAAAAAAGCCAAACAGAACACTATGTTCGTAAAGCGACCATTAGTCGTTGCTTGGTAACAAGCTACGTCCTTATTCTAGATCTGTGTACCGATGTCACACGTTTCTATAAGAACATCCAGGTGGCGCCGAGACTAGACGGCCTTTGTCTGCAGCAATTAATACAAACATCATGGGATATACGGTGTGTGTACTTCATATAGTCCTCCTCGACCAATGATGGGGTTACCGTCTCCTAAAACCACCATATTATTAAGTTGAATATGAAATCTATACTAATAATAATTCTGTAAGCGAAATTTTTCTGGTAATTTTCGATTTTCCAAAAATAATTAATAATTGGTGTTAACATGTATAATTAATCATTCTGAAACCGAAAATCGCTTTTTTGAAATTTTTGTTTGTCTGTCTGTCTGTCTGTTTGTTACCTTTTTATGCGATAATGGCTGAACGGATTTCGATGAAAATTGTTACATACATTAAGTTCGTTGTAACTTAGATTTTAGGCTACATGGCATTCAAAATACTTTATTTAAAAGGGGGATTATAAGGGGGCCTGATTTAAATAAACCGAAATATCTCGCTTATTATTGATTTTTGTGAAAAATGTTACATAACAAAAGTTTCTTTAAAAATAATTTCCGATAAGTTTTATTTCAGACAAAATTTTGATAGGACTGATATTTAAGTCTGTCTGTCTGTCTGTCTAGATGTTTGTAACCTTTTCACGCGATAATGGCTGAACGGATTTCGATGAAAATTGGAATATAAATTAAGTTCGTTGTACCTTAGATTGTAGGCTATGTGGCATTCAAAATACTTTATTTAAAAGGGAGGTTATAAGGGGGCCTGAATTAAATAAACCGAAATATCTCGCTTATTATTGATTTTTGTGAAAAATGTTACATAACAAAAGTTTCTTTACAAATGATTCTAGATAAGTTTTATTCCAGGAAAAATTTTGATAGGACTGATATTTAAGGATATACAAGAGTTTTAAAATAACAATACATTTCCACTGCCGCCTCAGATTATAGTGTCGTTGTTCCGTAACTTCTATGTGCAAAATATTAAATTTTGTAGTAGGAAAAAAAAAACAAATTTATTCATTCTATGGCAGTAGTGCATAGGAGATCACGAATTCTTACATTTTCGAAAGAAAGAAATATAATTAAGTTATATATAGTAGATTGTATACCCAAATGCCGGATTGGAAAGATACATGCCATTATTCATCACCGCCTCAATTACCAATACCAAAAACATTAATCAAAGTCTATAATCGGTTACATGAACACAAGCCATCTACAACACACAATAGAAACAGGAACTCAACAAGAGTAAACACGGCCTGCTGATATACCCACACATTCTAAACACGCGACATGACCACAGATGTTAAGGCGTGAATATAATAAACTTAACAAAAAAAAAAAAAAGATGCACAGTAAGGTTAACATAAAAATGATCTTCGTACACAATCAACTCTATTAATTTGGATTGATTTATTAAAGGATGCATTTAAGACTAATTTAGAGACATGTTAAAGGGATTGTCATTGCACCAAATGAGTGACCTCTGGACCAAAATGATAGCATTTTAATTATTTAAATACGTACAATTTAAATTAAGTAACATGTTAAACGATTTATTCTTCTATCAAACACGAATGTTCCCTGGACCCAATGTTCTATTTTAATTATGTAATTACTTTATATTTATTTCTAATAAGTGCAGCGGAGCACACGGGTACGGCTAGTGATGTAATAAATATGAAGGTGGTTCAAATCTTATTCGGACTTTGTGAAAAAATATAGTCAAAGAATATAAACCAAACAAATCTGCAAACAAAGTAAAAATTCGTACTTAAAGGAATCCAACGTCTAAGAAACTTCTTTCCGCAAATTGCACTAACTTCTCGAAACACCTCCAGCCCTTTCTTACCTTTCAACTCTTAGCGCCAGTAGTAAGCCTGTGAGAATGATGCAGAAACAATACAGACTGAACCGCAAATGATGTCATTAATTTCAGGGGGATATTCCTTGAGATATTTCAAACTAAAAAGTTCCATACAATTGCTTCCTTTTCGAGATAAAAATTGTTTCATATGAAACAGTTCATTGCGATGAAGGAAGGTTCCGGACAGAATTTTTCTCCGTTCCATCCATCCTTCACCATATGACGTCGCAGAATTTCTGCATGGAAATATCATGTAGGCCTATACTTCGGTACATTGTAATAATATGATATGCGTAAATAATCACTCAGTGATTTAAGACGGCGCTTATTCCGTCTATCCCGGCCACTTAGTTACTCGTAATGAGTGCACCTCTGCACATAATGTATTGGACATTGTGTCACTGTCATACATCTATGACGCAGTGCATGAGGGTTGGCTACTAGAGGGAACCTAAGAGGTGGAAATTAAACAGAGGATTCAATCCGGCATCGGAATGGGAATCCGGTGTGTGGCTTAGTGGATAGTGTCAGCGCTTAGATCTGAAAACCCGGGTTCAAATCCCGGTGCCGGAGAGAATTTTTCTCCGTTTCACCCATCTTTCATCATATGATGAAGCAGAATTTCTGCATGGAAATATCATGTGTAATTTGGTACATCGTAATAATAATTTCATTGCGAGTTTTGGGAAAGCCATTGATTTAATTCTCAATATGCTCAGTCAATTTAAGAGAGCAGTGTATTATGATAATGAATGATTGAAAGAATTTTAGTTTTGTTCTTTGAATGTGCAGAAATTCGATCCGAACAAATATAACATTGTAAAATTCCTTTGTAGAACGAAAAGTTACATTTGTTCGGATCAAATTTCTCCATTTTTAAATGAAAAAACTAAAATTCTTTCACTCATTAATTATCATAATACACCGCTCTCTTAAACTGATTGGGTACACTGGAAATAAAACAATGGCATACCAAGAACACGATATGAAATGTTTCATACAAAACAATTTTTATCTCGAAAAGGAAGCAACAACAAGCAAAATTATATTAAACTTTTTTTGTTTAAAATATATCAATGAATTCAGTCATTTAATTTTCTGCCCAAGGGCAGGTCTTTCACTGCAAATCCAGCTTTTTCCAGTCTTTCCTATTTTCTGCCTTCCTCTTTGTTTCCTCACATGATCCATATATCTTAATGTCGTCTATCATCTGATATCTTCTTCTGCCCCGAACTCTTCTCCCGTTCACCATTCCTTCCAGTGCATCTTCAGTAGGCAGTTTCTTCTCAGCCAATGACGCAACCAATTCCTTTTCCTCTTCCTGATCAGTTTCAGCATCATTCTTTCTTCATCCACTCTTTCCAACACAGCTTCATTTCTTATTCTGTCTACTTCACACGTTACATTCTTCTTCATATCCACATTTCAAATGCTTCTATTCGCTTCTCTTTATTTCGTCGTAATGCCCATGTTTCTGCCCCATACAATGCCACATTCCATACAAAGCACTTTACTAGTCTCTTCCTTAGTTCTTTTTTCCAGATATCCGCAGAAGATGCTCCTTTTTCTATTAAAAGCTTCCTTCTCAAAGAATAATCATCTGAAATTAATGACATTATTTTTACGGTTCGGCCTGTATATATGCGAACAAAATGTACGGTAATGAATGTATGAATGAATAAAAAAATAAATAAATGAGCCTTTCAGAGCAGAAGTGGTTTAAGTCAAGAATGGGTAATAAGGGTTAAAGTAAACATTCTGTAAAATACAGTACAAAGTAGCAATTAACATTCAATTTATTTAAATTATTAGTAGTCGGTGGATAGCAAGGAGGACATATTAATTGCTACTTTCCGCTGTATTTTACAGAATTCTTACTTTAAACACAATTACCCAATGTTGACTTACACCACTTTTGCTCTGAACGGCTCAAATAATGAAACTGTATGTTGTTTCTGCTGTATCATTTTATGTATTTAAATATTTCAGAGATGGAGAAATAAATTAGGCCTATTTTAAGAATACATCCTATTTTTTAATTTGCTTTCAGAGATAAATAATGTCGCTTTCAGTGGTTACATTCCTTTGATATGGAGTAATGGCAGATGTGTGTATAATAATTAGGGAAAGGAAGTTCATGATTTTGCATATTTGTTCTCTATCGTTGTGTGAATATGCTGAAAGATTATCTACATGAATCACAAATTTCTGAATACAATGATATTACTTTTATTGTGCATAAAAGTGCATATTTTGCCTTTATTTATAAAAGCATCATATCTTAACATTTATGCAGGGAAACTGCATATTATGTACGTTTATTTGTCTTTCCCTCATTTTTAAAAGTGTGTAACCTCGTAAACACGACTAATTTATGTTTATGAATTTTGAACGTAACGATGACGCCCTCATAGGGAGCCTCTCAAGTTAGCAATTGGTATTCCTTTACTGCAGTCTTCAGCAGATTTCGATAGAACAATATCCAGTTTAACATCAGTTCCAGGAAATGTAGGAGATAAAGTGAACGAGAAAACAGCAAATATTCTTTCCAAAAACCCTGGCTATTATCAACTTAAAGAAATTCAAGATATCCTCGTATAAAAAACACCAAAAACCAATAAAATTTTCTATAGAACAGCTCACAGCTTTTGTGCAAGCTCCTCTTACTTCTTGTGACATAGAACAAAGTTTTTCGCGCTACAAAGCTATGCTGAGAGACAACAGGCGAAGAATGACAACAGAAAACATACGTCACTGCTTAGTGAGCATTCAGCAATGAGGCAAGCACTTCAAGATCCATAGACTAAACGTAAGTTACCTATACCTTATTATTCTGTTAAAATAATATCAGACTGATAATGCATATTTTGTAGCACATTTATCTATTTTTGTGCGAGATCGTGCGTATTTGCTTGGTTTCCGCACAAAACTAATCAGCGGAAAGTGTAAAATGCCGAACCTAACACACATAACAATTTCCCTCTTCTTACCGCTTAAGTGACATATTGATTTTACTGTTTTAGGCTTTTAACATATTATTTTTAGAGGCGTTCAATATAGTAATAATTATAAATTGGAAACTTACCACTGCAATTTCACCTAAATTCACTGATAATTATTGTTTTTAAATATTTGCAAAAATTAAGTAAACTCTACAACTCCACTAAAGTTACTGCATTCGTGATGCATGTAACATTAAGGAAGACGTGAAAAAATCAACAAGATACCGATATTATTACTGAAATATGTTATATAAATAATACTGTTAAAATATTAAAATGAAAATAAATCATTACATAACCTTACCGTTTGTTTTAAGTTCGCATTTATAGACTGGGGAAAAAAAAAAGACAGACGTATATCACGGCCTGCTGGAGTATAGTAAACACAGAAAACATTTTAAAGCAACAATGTTGAAGATAGATATTTTTGTTTTACAAATTTGCCGTCATTGAAAAGAAACCAAGATGAAGATTTCATTGCAACTAATTAGAAATTCCTCTTTCAGGTATGTCATAAACGATCTTCGCACAAAATAGTATACGATACACGAGCGGTATGTTTTCTTTCAATTCTCGGAAATTAAAAAAGCTCAACTACGTTTCGCTTTTTCAAACTTTTCCTCGAACATGAAAACTTCAACATACCGCCCTTGTAACGCATATTACTATTACGGCATAAATGCATATATATTCTTCAAGTTTTTAGGGCATCAACTTCTTCCTTTCCCTGATAATAATAGTCTAACAATATCATCTATTGAGAAGTAGCGGAACTATTTCAAAGTATTCCCCACTTGTATATTGTCTTTGGTTTTGATTTATCCCGTGGTTCAAAAGTTCGCTTACATTGTCAAAAATATCTTTGAACGCCAGTGTACATGGTTACAAGAGGCAGTCGTATCAAGGTATCGCAGTATATAATACGGGTTTATTTCTGTTTTTCACTCTATTTTGTCACACATGACAGATAAAACATGTTTGAACGAGTAAACGGTAATATTTGCCAAGAGAAAGAAGGGAGGAGCAGGAAGAGGAGGCTCGCGTGACGACAGTTGCCGCCACTGATAAGGTGACAAAGTCACACAGCCTCTGTGTCTGTCAGCAAAGCACAACAGAAGCCATGCAGAGCTGATAGCATCCCGGTGTCTTTAATGGAGATAATAGTGAGGAAGGCAGGGACGATCAAAACTGTCATCACCGACAAGGAACACGCCACAGATCTGACTGTGGATTTCCTGTCAGGAACAGAATCGAAAAGTTCATTCAATCTGCTTATCGACAAACACTATTGCACGACGGTAGAGGAAATCTACTGAATAATGAATGTCAACCAGGGGCGGTTCTACAATAAGAACTGCAGAGCTGCAGAACCGCCATTTAAATGGACCTGAAAAAATTAAAAATGTAAAACGTGCTTTTATGTAATCTAGTTCATTGTTTCATTTATTTTTCCAATTCATTCTCTTTCGATTCGAGATTTACTGTCTGTAGGAGCCTTGAACTGCTCGAGGATTTTAGCTGTAGTGTACTTTTCGGATCTGTGATCGGCAGTTCCTGAAGCTCAACGTAGGGTAGTCGGCAGCAGAAAACTAGTTTTCTTCACCGTCCCATAAGACTCCAATAGAGCTGCAACCGAAGCAGCTCTCTCCGAAAATACAAAAGAACCATCAAAACCCTCATCTCTTTATGACCTGCGTTAGAACACACAGGCTTCTGGACTGCTGTATATCATTACAGTTCCATGTGTTATAGTACTGTGGGTGGTGTGATGTGATTAGTGAGTGTGTCTAAGGAAATATTTTATATTAAAAATGAATGAAATGAAAACCTAATCGACCAACCCTTTTCGAAATTAAAAGGGAAATTGTATGTTAACTCAAGAAATTAGGACGTCCTACACAAAATTTAAATATTGAAATTTCTGGAAAAAGTCGAGGAAATCATGTAGCCTACTAGTCATTTTAATACCGAAATGTGTAATGGAAACGATTGGTTTTTTGCTGCGCTCATGAAAACGCTTTCTCCCCTACCCGTGTATTCTGTTTAGAGGAGAAAATACATGGATAAACACCGGAGTGAAGGATTTAGTTAATTTGACTTTAAAAAACTAGAAAGGCATGTGGGGGCACATCTCCACTACGTGACTAGTTGTACCAGGTGGGAGAGGTGTAGCGCACGGATGGTTGGAGTACAATTTCGGGTGCACAGTCAACTTCGAGAAGGGCCTGTAATTACACGCGTTATCCATTAGATGCAATAAATAGCATGCGTTTGCTAAATACACTATTTTTCATGCAGAACTACCAACCTTTGTAATCGCGGGCCGCTACTGATGTCAACACATGAAGATTATAACATAATATTCTATTAATCTCTCGCCTGAAAGTGATTAGTACTATGATTATTGTGCAGCCACGTGTATAGATCTCTGCTCTATTGCACTAGTTGCCTTCTGTATATACTATATTCTGTTCACACAAACAACTCACAGTATATCAGGTGTGGATGGATGCCTTTCTTAACTACATTACAGCAATATGTACAGTAGAGAAACAGTTTCATTACGTGCTAACATTTGCAGTGTAGTTGTGCAGTTTAGTGAGCGTTTTTTTTAACACGGCAGAATTTAAACCTTCCAGTCACACGAAGATGAATGCAATACTTGAAGATTTATTGGTAATCAGCCTATCAGCAAATAGAGAAACATAGTATTATCTGGAAATTATGTAATGTGTATACATAATGTAAAGAATATTATTTCAAGGACACTATGCTACGAAATATTTATATGAAACACTTATCTTTGGTTGGTAGATATAGCAATTAATACAAACATTCTAGAATAACTCTTCTCGAATTCTCAGTCAGGTGAGTTGGAGATTTGCTTCCAAGCTTTCAACGGCTAGCTCTGCCATCTTCTTCAGGGAATGAAGAAGATGGCAGAGCTAGCCATCGAAAGCTTGGAAGTAAATCTCCAATTCACCTGGCTGAGAACCCGAGAAGAGTTATTCTACATCAAACGCCGGGAAAGCCTCAAGTCATACACAAACATTCTACTTCAAAATTTGACTCAAAATATAGGCCTACATAATTTTGTGCTTTCTTGACCTATGCATGTTTGTGATATGTTTCAATATCCCTTCAAACAATTGCCTGCAGCAGTCACTTAGCTGCAGTCCAGACATACAGGGTGATTCAAAACCTCTGCGACAAACTCTGAGGAGTGATAGATCTAACATATGAGGAACCATTTTCGTTAGACAACCTATTTCTTTTGACGCATCGTTTCGAAGTTACCGTTGCAAATGTTTTTGCCTGGGCGTACGTAAATGTATGCGAATGTGTGCACTCCTGTTTGTTTGTTGAGATGTTTGTAAGAGACGAGAAAGGTTAGGTTATTGTTGTTTGTTTACGTTTAATGTTCAATACCTTTTTCTTTCAGCTCAGTATAATCATCAATTGAGAATGGATGCCTACGCGGTCTTGCAACAATGCGTCTCGAAGACCCTGATAAAGTCGAGCAAACATTGTGTGGTGAGAATGATTTCTGTTTTGAAACTGTCGTTGGTACATGTGGAAAGCTCTTCTTCCGTTTCCGCGAGCCTCCCCATAACACATTACCATGTCGGCTAACTCGAGAAAAGTGTAGACATCCATTCTCAATTGATGATTAGACTGATCTGAAAGGAAAAGGTATTGAACATTAAACGTAAACCAACAACAACAACAACCCTTCTCGTCTCTTACAAACATCTCAACAAACAAACAGGGGGTGCACACATTCGCATACATTGACATACGCCCGTGCAAGAAAATTTTCAACGGTAACTTCGAAACGACTCGTCAAAAGACATAGGTTATTTAACAAAAAGGGTTCCTTATTGTTAGATCTATCACCTCTCAGAGTTTGTCGCAGAGATTTTGAATCACTCTGTATAGAAATGACTGACATCGTGAGGTGTGGAAGAGCAACTGTTGTTCATATATATCAAGAGTCACTAAAGCAAAAATTAAAAGTGTGATTTATTACTCTATTAAGAGTTCTATAATATATAAGAGAGATTTTTCATTTTCTATCATTACTTACGTAAAAAGACCACTAGGGAAAGTATTTTATTCGCAAGGAAAGTTAATATTTAGTACTGCTGAAATAAAGATTTACGGTTTACAAGGATCTGTTTTGAATAATTTTGAGAGAAAAATTGTTCCGGGGCCGGGTAGCTCAGTTGGTAGAGCGTTGGTACGTTTAACCAAAGGTCCCGGGTTCGATACCCGGCCCCGGAACAATTTTTCTCTCAAAATTATTCAAATCAACTTGACAGGGAGTTATATCTGAAAGCTTGATTTGCAAGGATCTGTTTTGTATGCACCGGTTATTTATTAAGTGAATGGTGGAATTAGAATTCAGAAAAAAATAAAAATTCAGAAGAAAATCTTACAACACCATCTTTGTCCACTGCAAATAAATGTCTGAAGTTGAATCTCCTTCGACAATGAGAAGCTGTCAACTGAGGTACGGTTGGCCCCATAGATGTCAACCACTTGTTAATTTGCATAGTGTCTGGACGAACGTACAAGTGTCAGCAACTACAACTGTGTGCACACCGGAGGCGCCTGCTGCCATGTTTGAAGAGGGCAAACAGGACAAGACGCTACCACTCCTGAGTACACAGCGACATCCTCGGAGACACCACTCCAATGGACAAAGACTGCCTTTATTATGCAACATGGACTTTTTATAGGTTGGACTGTATTATGAATATCTGTACTAATAATAAAACTGTAGTCAAATTTTTCTGGTAATTTTCGATTTTCCAAAAATAATTGGTGTTAACATGTATAGTTAATCATCTGAAACCAAAAATCGTTTTTATTTTTATTTTTGTTTGTCTGTCTGTCTGTCTGTCTTGATGGTTGTTACCTTATCACGCGATAATGGCTGAACGGATTTCGATGAAAATTGGAATATAAATTAAGTTAGTTGTAACTTAGATTTTAGGCTATATAGCATTCAAAATACTTTATTTAAAAGGGGGGGGGTTATAAGATGGCCTGAATTAAATAAATCGACATGTTTCGCTTATTATTGATTTTTGTGAAAAATGTTACACAACAAAAGTTTCTTTAAAAATGATTTCCGATGAGTTTTATTCTATGCAAAAGTTTGATAGGACTGATATTTAAGGATACACAAGACTTTTAAGTAACACAATACATTTTCACCGCCGCCTCAGATTATAACGTTGTTGTTCCTGCGGTAACTCCTATGTGCAAAATATAAAATTTTTGAGTAGGAAGAAAAAACACATTTATTCATTCCATGGCAGTGATACATAGGAGATCGTGAATTCTTACATTTTCGAAAGAAAGAAATATAATTACATATCACTATACATGCTGTATCACTATTTAAGTTATTTGAAGGGTTCAGAACCATAGTGGGCCAAGCGCCATTACTGAAGACGTAGAAAACAATGGCTAAAATTAAGTTATTACCATAATTCAATGGAAACATATAGCAAGTAATATAAAGTTTACACATTAAAATTAAATGATATGTCAATCTTCATTAAACTATGGTTGCATGTAATAACAAATAAGAAACATGTTAAAGGAATTGTCATTGCACCAAATGAGTGCTCTCTGGACCAAAATGATCGCATTTTAATTATTTAAATACAATTTAAATTAAGTAACATATTAAACGATTTCTATTAAACAGGAATGTTCCGTGGATCAAACGTCCTATTTTAATTATGTAATTACCTTATATTTATTTCTAACAGGTGCAGCGGAGCGCACGGGTACGGCTAGTCATTTAATAAATCATCTCATGAGTAATATCAGTTTTTTAAGTTTGGTATTTTGTTTGATTTTAATGATTTTCTTCAGTTGCACAATACAATTTACAGGATCCTATGATTATTATTGTGTATTGTGAGCATGTAACAATCGTCATGTTAATCCAAAAATATAAAATGGAGATGACAAAGTTTGAGATTAGAGCAGGAATTAAGCCACAGTCGCATTTGTCGCACTTTGTTACTTGACTTCTAAAAATGCAATAAACTTTCAATGAAAATGTGTAAAAATGCGACAACCACATTGGACATCAAAAACGAAGATGGTCATGGAGAAAATAAAATCAGAGATGTGTATGAACTAATCAGTTCTGGAGAATCTGAATTTAAATGAAATGCTAATGGAATGGGCAATGTTAAAAAAGTATTGAGCAATAGATGTTCAGGAATGGATTTGATAGAGTTGGTACAATTCATGTAAATTAACAAGTTAAGTGAATAATTTCTTCTAATTGATTTATTTAATTCCATAGCATACTGTAAATTGTGAGCTAGGATTTAGTTGCATGAATCATGTAAAAATTGTAATTTACAAACTGTCTTTCAGTAAAAAACAGCACTCTGCTAACAATAAATCTTGAAGGACCTACTAATAAATAATTTCAATGTTTAGAGTGCTAATAAAATACGTATTTTAATGTGATGTAAAATCAGCAGTAATTGATTCTAAACATACCTACGTCTGATGATTTACTTACATAAGTAAATCTAGAGAGTGGTAAGATGGACTGAAAGTAATAAAAGTCAAGAAACAAATCAAGTAACTTTTTGTTTCTGCAAACTTATTAATTTTTTTTTGTACAATTATTTAGAATATTGCACAATCTTTTCGCAATTTGCACAAATATAATTGTTCATTTGTGGAATTTTGCTTAAACCCTGAATTAGAGTCTTTCAAAACCGCTACTGAAAATAAGATTATAAAAGTTCTGCCGCTGTTCGAAGAATACTGTGTGTGAAGTCGAGAGTGAAGGTATCCTTAATGAGTATGTAGCACAACGATGTTCCTGCGTTCCGTCCCTTAGTAAATGTAGTAGATTTGCCAGACTTGTCGATGGCAGGAATTAAAGATATGTGTTAATGTTTTTTTTTATTTAATTTCCAAGAAAATCGTCCATTTTATTGAAAAACTACAAAGGGATAAATCACTCATCGGTTTCCCTAATGACCAGAGTAAAAATCAGTATGGATAGTAGGCCTACTTATCGAGTAAAACAATTTTTCCAAAGACATGTTTTCAGATATGTCAGTATAATATAAAAACAATCAAAATTCCAAATTCTGTTCCATCTAATAAACTTACCACTAACAAGTGAGATTTACAAACCCACTACACATTTAAATAGATCATGTTTAATGAATCCTCTGATTGAGGTTCTGGCTGATATGTACATCTATTATCAGGCAGTACACCTCACTTGACGATTTGTGTCAGAGGAAGGGTTTGTATACATCTGAAGTCTGACTAGTGTAATATCTAGCTAGTCGGATATGTATTAAATGGAGGGGGAAAGGACCTGGCCACCCTACCCCATTATCTCCTGACCTAGTTGTCTCATAAGTAGTGTCTTCTTGATATCACTTCTGAGGTTCAGACCTGTCTTCGGACAGTTGACTAAACAACATGTTTAATGAACGAACGTTTTGAACCTTACTAAGTTATCTTCAGGTTAGCAAGACATAATGTATGATATATGAACATACAAGTCAGTGAACCATAACATATTTCATAGGGACTGAACAATATTTAAAAACAAAGTAGAATTTTAAAGAAAATATTAAGCAATTAAAAATTACCAGGTTAAAACATACATATTGGAATGCCTAGAATTAAGGTTTGAATGACAATTTTCATTCACATTATGATGCGATTACATAGTAGTGTGTAGTGTGCTTAAAGTTTTCTATCAAATTTTCCTTTCTTTTTAAACATTGTACAATCCCTATGAAATATGTTATGCTTCACTGGTTTCTATGTTCATACAGGGTGATTCACGAGGATTTACCGTCACTTACGGAGCTTATTTCTGAAGACATTGAGCAAAAAATGGCATATAAACATTTGTCCTAATCTTAATATTTTCAGAGGTACACTAATTTCAATCTGTTTGTAAAATATTCTTTTTTTTTTTTTTTTTGTTTTAAGGGTAATAGAATATTACAGATAAGGAATGAACTAATGAACTATTCAGGAGTATTATTTCTTCAATGAGCTAGTATTCGGAAGCTAAAAATGTGTTGTAAAAAATTAAATAAATATGTCTTATTTAACGACGCTCGCAACTGCCGAGGTTATATCAGCGTCGCCGGTGTGCCGGAATTTTGTCCCGCAGGAGTTCCTTTACATGCTAGTAAATCTACTGACATGAGCCTGTCGTATTTAAGCGCACTTAAATGCCATCGAGCTGGACCGGGATCGAACTCGCAACCTCGGGCATAAAAGGCTAGCGCTATACCAACTGTGCCAACCAGACCGACTGTGTTGTGAATTCCATAGTTGCTTTGTAAAGAATTTTTTTTTTTTCGATTTGTAACTACCTATAAAATGACGTTTTTCTTACCCATTTATCACAATTATTACAAATCACGCTACTCTTGTAAATTCTTTAAGACTGTACATTAACATGCATAATTAAACTGAAAAAGAATCAAGTGATAAGTGCGTAAGAATAATGTAATTTTTAGTTAAAAATTGAAAAACAAAATCTGTACAAAGCAATTAACAACACATATTTAGCTTCAGAACACTAGCCAATTAAAGAAATGATACTTCTGAATAGTTCATTCTCTATTCGTAATATTCTTTTACCCTTAAAACTAAAGAAAAAAAGTATTTTACTAAAAACTTCAAATTAGTGTAACTCTGAAAATATTAAGAATAGTACACATGTTTATATGACATTTTTTATTCAGAATGTCTTCGTAAATAAGCTCAGTAAGTGGCGGTAAATCTTCGTGAATCACCCTGTATATCATACACGTCTTGTTAACCTGAAGATGACATACTAAGTTCGAAAACTTTCGTTCATTAAACATAATGTATTTAAATGTGTAATGGGTTGTAAACTCACTTGTTATTGATAAGCTACAGTATAATGCCTTGCTTGGTTTTTCTGAACCGACGCATGCGACGTGCGAGATGCGAGGCGGGCCTCGAACCTCGCACATCGCATGCGTCGGTTCAGAAAAACCAAGGCTTTAGACCAGAGATGGGCATCGTGCCTCACTTGAGAATTTGTGCCTCACTGACCTTCACAGAGCTTATCGCTCTGAGTGACATCTTCACAGTCCCCGTTCCTCCCTCACGCAGCTCCTAGGCGTGGGCAGGTTCTATATCAGTTTCATAAGCAATATCAGTGGTGGCATAATGGCATTATCAAAGCAGTGTGTACGTGTTAGAAAACGATTATTTCATGAGAAATGGGAGGGAGAGTTTTTTTTTGCTGTTTAGAAGGGGAGAACATACGATGTATGTTATGCTCGAAAATCCTATTAGGCATTAATAAATTTAATATACAACGACATTACTCCTTATGTCATAAAGAACATGCTGAATTAGAAGGTAATACAAATTAAATGTTATTTTTCGTACTATTCCGTAGAAAATTTATGATCTTAACATTTGCACAGTATACTAAATACGACATTATACCTTAAACACGCTGCATTAAAAGGTAGCCTACGAGGAATTAAACGTTGTTTGTACGTATTATTTCCAAAATAAATTTCTTAAAAAAATATCAAATGTGCATAGAAAACGAAATATGATTTTCCGAAATTATTTTAGGTAGAGAACGTGCAAATCTATAAAGTAATCTTGAGAAACGCCAGAATATTCAAGAAAATAAACGTAGACAACGTGATTGGCTAGTTACGCAATTTCTCGCGTGTGATTTAAATCAATCTAGGGACGGAGAAACAGTAAAGAGGTTTAAGATTAAAGCTGCCGAATTAATTTGCCAAATTGAATAAAAGTTTTCGAGTCTCTCACGTTAACCAAGCGCTTTCCTAATAATTCGCCACTGACCGCCCTAGCGATTACGATAAGGTGACGCAGGTCACAGCAGTTTATATTTCCCATCCTACTCTGCAGTCTCCTCTCCTAGTAAACAAACTATTTCAAATCGAGTGCCTCACGTAACCGAAAATTGTGCCCATGTATGCTTTAAACGGAACACAATTCACAATTTTGGTTGCTTTTTTATACAGTTTATAGAGTAAAACAGTGTTAACATTTTGGGGATATTTTTCTGAAAGAAGAATTAATTTGGACCAAGGAATAAGCTGCTAATATCTGGGCGGTTACAGGGCTATTACTTCCACTCTATGTTCAGAGGCTACTCGACCGACCGTCACACAAGATTCCCAGGACTACGGCTTCATCCAGCAACTACGTTTGTTGGGATTTCTCAAGTGTCAGTAGCGACTAAAGATACAACATTGGTTTCTCGCTTTTGTTTAGGATACGAAATTCCCTGCAAACAAAAGCACTACTCCGCGATTGCCACACAGGCAGGTCAGGTTCTGAGCTGCACACGCTGCGACACGCTGGCAGCCATAATTCACTCCAACTGCGAAGGAATACTGACAGTGTCGGTGTGCGAGCATGACTGGACAGCTCTCAACCTCCCAAGAAGCCGTTTCCGGCCCTTCAATCAACGGACCACGTGACGCATCCCACCTGGCTCTGCAATGCTCCGTGCGTGCTTTTCAATTTTCTGCAATATCTCACTGGGAATTCATTCCACGCTATGGAAGTGCATGCCTTTAAATATTCACAGAATCAAATACAGAGTGATTCACGAAGATTTACCGTCCCTTACGGAGCTTATTTCCGAAGACATTCTGAGCAAAAAAGTCATATAAACATTTGCCCTAATCCAATACTTTCAGAGTTGTTTGAAGTTGTTTGTAAAATACCTTTTTTCTTTAGTTTTAAAGTTATAAAATATTACAAATAGAGAAAAAACTATTCAGAAGTGTCATTTCTTTAATTGGCTAGTGTTTTTTTTAGTTGGTTATTTAACGACGTATCAACAACTGGGTTATTTAGCGTCGATGACATTGATGATAGCGAGATGGTATTTTGGCGAGATGAGGCCGAGGATTCGCCATAGATTACCTGGTACTCACTTTATGGTTGGGGAAAACCTCGGAAAAAACCCAACCAGGTAATTAGCCCAAGCGGGGATCGAACCCGCGCCCGAGCGCAACTTCAGACCGGCAGGCAAGCGCCTTAACCGACTGAGCCACGCCGGTGGCTAATTGGCTAGTGTTCTGAAGCTAAAAATGTGTTGTTAATTGCTTTGTACAGATTTTTTTTGACTAAAAATGACATCATTCTTACGTATCACAAAAATTGTTATAAATCATACGACTTTAGGAACTTGATTCTTTACAGTTTAATTACGCAGTCTTAAACAATTTACAAGAGTGGCATGATTTGTAACAATTGTTGTGATAAATGCGTAAGAAAATGTAATTTTGTAGTTAAAAATCGAAAAAAAAAAATCTGTACGAAGCAACTATGGATTTCAGAACACATTTCTAGATTCAGAATATTAGCTGATTAAAGAAATGATACTCCTGAATAGTTTATTCTTTATCTGCAATATTCTTTTACCCTTAAAACTGAAGAATAATGGTTATTTTACAAACAACTTCAAATTAGAGTAGCTCTGAAAATAGTCTTTTTTTCGGGGAGGTCTTCCATTATAGCAGGCCTTGGATGACTGAAATTATGATTTGTTTTTAAAAAACTAGTTTCGAACCCATCCAGCCGTGATAAAACATAAAGAAGAACAAATGAATGGACATCATAATAAATTCATTATTCGTACACAAATCGAGTGATTAATAAATACGGGAAGTATAAAGACAGAAATAGTAAATTTAACATAACGTACTTAACTGTTGTATTAATTTCCAAATGAATACAATTCTCTCCCCAAGGGGTCCACGGAAAACAATTTGGGAACTGCTGATCTAGGTTGAAACAGATTGTAGTCATTCTAAAAATAATAATCCTTGGCGCCACAGCCCTTGAAGGGCCCAGAAGGACCAGCCTTACGTTCACATGGCGAGCCAGAGGTGGACGATCATCCAACCAGAATGGAGGTATCGTGTGGTTAGCACGATGATCTCCCCAGCCGTTATAGCTGGCTTTCGCAACCATAGTCATTCTACTAACGATAAATTGTGTAACGTACAGCACAATTGTCAATGGTTGGCAGCACTGAACTGTGGACTTGTAAGGGAGTTTATTTGTTATTTTCTTCTCTGGACCCTTTTCTTCTAATCTAGCATTCTCTTCCTTATTTATTGGCGACGAGGGCAGAGCCTCTGTGCTGAATGCACGGAGTGGGTTACTTTTAGTTACACAATAATAAATCACTTTTATTGCATCTTCCTACACAAAGCCGCGCGCGTCTGGAAGCCACTTCCTCCTCTGCGCCGAGCCGCCCTAGGGACTGACAGTGCAGCAGGCACGTCAATTTCCGCCCTGCTGCGGTACAGATTCTTACTCCACCAACCCAAAGGCTATGATGGGCAGCAAGCACGACTCAGTTTCTTTGCAAGCAGAAATCAGCGAGGTCGCTTGGCTGATTTCAGACAATACTATTTTATTTATTTATTTATTTAGGCAATTTATTTATTTAGGCTATTTATTTCTTTAATCTGACAGGATTAAGATCATAAGGTCTTCTCTTCCATTCTACCAGATAGCACACAAATACAAAAAAATACAAACACAGATGAAAATAATACAAATTAAATTAAAGCCCTATAGAGGGTCAACGGGTCAAAAATGTATTTAAAAATAGGCTTAAGGACTTTACTAATAGACGATAATTATACACAGTATTCAAAGGGTGTAATTGATATTTTGTTGTTGAAGTGATCTATCAGTGAAGAATTATGTTGTGTCAGTAAAGTGTGTTGAGTAAGTGAAACGTGTTCCTGTCAGTGAAGCTTTATAGTTTATAGTGGCAGTACAAAGTATTTGAACAGTGAAATGTTTTTGAAGTGTTAGTGAAATCAGGATAGAATCAGTGAAATGTGTCGTAGTTCCAGTGCAGTGAGTGAGTTGACAGCGAAATGAGTGTAGTGTTGAAAGGTACTTGTGCAGATATGAACATATCATACTCGTGGGTTTTAGTTCGAACATAGGTTTAAGGTACAAATTAGATTTACTTTAAATGTTATTTTAACCGATCGTGCTTCATTTAATTTAGTATGTTCCCTGTTGTTGTTATTATTATTATTATTGGTATTATTAACTGTATTTTTAATTAATAAGTTTATTGTTGTCATTATTGAGTGTAATTAGTTACCACTGCCACCGGGTATATACCCATTGCAGTGTGAATAAATAAATACATACATACAAAAGAACATTATAGAGCTAATACAAAAAAAGAAAGAAAAACGGAGATAGCAATGATGATAATGATAGCTAATAATAATAATAATAATAATAATAATAATAATAATAATAATAATAATAATAATAAATGCATTACATATTAATAATTGTTAATTTTACAACAGCATAGTTATGTGATTTCACTAAATCATATTTTCTTGAACATGAGTTGTTTCTATTGGTACTGTACAAAAATGTTCGTTACATTAGATAATTATTTTACGTGACAAACCAGTGTACCAACTTGCACAAACAAAATCCTTGAGTGCCCACTGTCAAATCTGAGGGACTGTGATGATGCTGATGATAAATCACAACTGCCAACCGTATTTATAAACAATGCAAGAGGCGTAATAGCTTCATAGTCATTTCCTGTCCTAGATGGATGTGTGATGAAAAGGGTGTCGACTGAAGGGGTGTAAAGTCAGGCTTGAGGGTAATTTAAACAATATACAGTCCTACCCACCTAAAATATTGTGTCCACGCCCATCAAAAGAACAATGGCAGAGAAGGACGTATCGATATGTTAGCTTTTAGACTAGATACGCTACTACCGTAATATCGTCATGCAGGATGGTTTTCAAGCTTGAATCACTTCGCGTCCACTTCCACACGAGTACCTGCCCAGAGGGTTTGCTATCTTAATCGAAACTGTATCAACAGTGTAATGGCTATTCGTGAGGCAAGAGCTTTCACGTTTGCAGGAGATTAATGCAGCGTTCCTCAGTGTTTTAGCTTGAGAACTGTTGCACCTCTTTACTTCTTGGCAGTAGTAGTAATCCTCATTCCAAACAAGAAGATTACGCATATCAACAAGCATAACGCAAAATCCTTCCGCGCCCCTATCGCTCCTTGAGCGTGGAACTGTATTGTAATTTATCATACTGTCTTAACTAGTATGCTTTAATAGTACATTATGCAACGAGCCTATAATGGTAGTAATTAAGACGCGAGGATGTTTATGAAACGAGCGCAAGCAACTTGAAATTATTCATAAGTATTCATGTAATTCTTATGTGACTGGGGAGCGAACTGACACTGTACAATCTCGTAAATTGTGAGATGTGCGCAGACGCGAAAGTATTAATTTTTTCCGAGCAACGAATGTCGACGACCTTGATGTAAATTCGAGAGTAAGATAAACGTTAAACTTGATATAACCTTGAAATTGAATTCGACATTGAAAAACGAGATGACAAATTGAATTTATTTGAATATTATTTACAATTAACGCTAATTATTATAAAACAGAACATAACCTTCTGCGACAGTATTGGATTTCCAGCCTGCGTGACATTTTGCTAGTTGTTTTTCGATTGCATATCCGAGAATAATCGAAAACCAGAACTTTAATGAATAGGTGTACTTTAATGACATGCATTAAAGGACTGCTACCAGGTGTATAATTACTACATTTCGGCACGGTCGAGCATAAACATATTTAACATGCTAAGTAATGCAACTTTAATTAATTATCAGGTTCTTTGGTATAATTTTGATATTTTAACCAAGAGGCCTATAGATAGATATTCTATCGGCTCCTACCCAAGCCACATTTGAATATTGCTGAAAAGGTGTGATGACGATTTATAACATTTTGTCTCCTCTTTCATACATCTCCAGCTAAAACACAGTCATTACTTTATTTTTCCATTAACACTAATATCTAAGTAATTGTCATTGTCTCAATGTAACACGTGCTGTGCTGATCATACTAATTGTACTATTCCTTTAGTTGTGAGATTATATTCATATGTATTAATTCTTATTTTTTAAGTTAATATTTGTATACTAGAATGTATATTCCTGTTCATGATTATGTATTCAGTCTATTTTTTTCTTTTTATTATATATATTTTTTTTGTTATTGTTATTTTAAAGTTAATACTGATTGTGTATATGTATTCAATCTATCTTTTTTACTTAATTATGTTTATTATTTTTAAGTTAATATTTGTATACCGGTATGTATTTTTCTGTATGTGATTTGATCCTGGTTGAGTGGAAGAGAAGGCCTGATGGCCTTAACTCTGCCAGGGAAAATAAAAACTAATATTATTAACTATTAAAAACATACACAGTGGAATATACAGAGTGATTGAAAACCTGTGCGACAAACTCTGAGGGATGATAGATCTAACAATGAGGAACTCTTTTTGTTAAACAACCTATGTTTTTTGACGCATCGTTTCGAAGTTACCGTTCAAAATGTTTCTACGCGGGCGTATGTCAATGTGTGCAAATGTGTGCACCCCTGTTTGTTTGTTGAGATGTTTGTAAGAGACGAGAAGGGTTGTTGTCGTTCGTTTACTTTAATGTTCAATACCTTTTCCTTTCATTTCAGTCTAATCATCAATTGAGAATGGATGTCTACACTTTTCCGAGTTAGCAGACATGGTAATGTTATGGGGAGGCTCGCGGAAACGGAAGAAGAGCTCTCCACATGTACCAACAACAGTTTCAAAACAGAAATCACCCTCACCACACAATGTTTGCTCGACTTTATCAGCGCCTTCGAGACGATAGGTTTCTTCGTCCCCGGCGCGTTGGTGGAAGACCACGTAGACATCCATATACATACTATACAACGTCTTTGCTGCGTTCCTTGGTGGGGGGGGGGGGGCGCAGTTGTGCAAACGTCATAACTATAACTGCCTCCATTCAACAGCTACAGATGAACCGTCTAATAACAAAATTTCCGCATTTGTTTAAATTTCAAGCTTTAGAAATGCTAGGACATTCACAAAATATTTTTTTACAAATATTTGATCTTTACCCATTTAAAGAGTAATATATCCTACATCATCCAGCAACAGATGAGAATCGTGCACCAATTAGTTACTCATTTATTTTCAACTTTAATACTGAAAATGTAAGATGTTTTATTTCGTGTGAAAAACTTACACATTTTCTATAAGCAGTCATCAGTAGGGCTACGATTTTGATTACCTATAAATCATTAAAAAAATGTCCTAAAACAATGCGTTAATGACCTAAAAATCTTTGAAATATGCCCTTAAAACGCCCTAAAAATTAATCTTACATAATTGGATTAGTAGGAAAAGAGGTTTTGTACTACTTAATATTTAGACCAGTAATTAAATTAAATTCTAGTACTAACATTTAAGTTTATTTAATTTTACACATTTTTTTCTAACAGTACACTTCAATTATTTATGTTACCTGATATAGTTTCCATATAGTCCACCACAAGGCCACTCTTATCCAGAACTAGCAGGTATAGAGGAGTCTATATTGAAGGGGTTGTTGGACTGATATATTACATTGGCGTAAAACGTTAAAATGGCAATATTTGTGTAGAAAAAAAGATTAAAATATTATACAAAATAATAGGTATTAATGGAAAAATATGTAGAGAAAATATCAAAGGAAATAAACATTATTTTACATTAATAATGGGGATTTATGGCCAAAATTAAATGACAATGCCTAAAAAATGACCGAATAAAGCAAAAAATGCTCTTATGAGTTTAAATAGGCAAAAAATGCACAAAAATGCCCTAACAAATATGTCTTAAAACATTAATTTTATCACATAACATATAAATACCAAAGCAGCTATGTTTCTGGCTTACTAGAAAAAAGATGCAATTTCATCAAACTCCTAGCCCTAGTCATCAGTCATCATATAAATACCGAAATTCCACTAAAAATTAGTCTTTCCTATTGTTAATCAACAGTTAAAAACATTGTTAGCTTCTCTAATAATTTAAGGTCAGGACAGCATTTTATAAGAATAAAATTATAAGATATCCCTAAACTTTCTAAAAACACTTGCACATGTCCTGGGCTCTTGTCCGCACGGTGAAGTACTCCGTAACTCAGGACACCACAGAATTCGTTCGATGATCGCCGAACAGTTTAGATCAATAAATTTTCAAGTGTTCGAAGAAGTTCACGGACTGGCAGACAATGGCAGTACAGGAAGAATAGACATGATTGCCATCCCATCAAATAACAACAATGGCTACATCATCGATCCCACCGTTAGATTTGAAAAACAAAAGAGCCAAACTGAAGATGTAAATAGGGGAAAAAAAAACGACATCTATGTACGTACCGTTCCATATTTCATGGACAAATACGGTCTACAACAAATTGAAGTAATAGGCCTTATGGTTGGAGCGCGCGGAACTATTCCCGGTTTCTTCTTCCAGACCTGGCAACGTTTCGGCCTACAGAGGAAGGCAATTGATGACATCGTTCTTGCAGCTCTGAGAGGATCAATATTTATACTCCGCAACCATCTCTACGGTCAACAGTGATCTTCAACTAATTAATTAGTAGCTACTTATTTATTCAGTCATTTCTTGTCATTGTTGTAAGACTCCCTTCAACTTAAACATGTGTATATTATTTATACTTCCAACTGCCTATTGCACAATATGCTCTGTCTTTGTAGCAGCCTGTTAATACAGGGAGCTGTTATCGTTTAGGTAAATAAATTAATATCAGAGCATGATAAGTCATCTGATTGTATTTTATAAATAAAACTAGCCGTACCCGTGCACTCCGCTGCACCCGTTAGAAATAAATATAAAATAATTACATAATTAAAATAGGACATTTGATCCAGGGAACATTCGTGTTTGATAGAAGGATAAATCGTTTAATATGTTACTTAATTTAAATTGCATCCAAATAATTAAAATGAAAATGCAATCATTCTGGTCCAGAGACCACTCATTTGGTGCAATGACAATTCCTTTAACATGTTTCTAATTTTTATTACATGCAACCCTAGTTTAATGAACATTGACATCATTTAGATTTAATGTCTATACCTTATTTTACTTGCTATATGTTTCCATTGAATTATGGTAATAACTTAATTTTAACCCTTGTTTTCTACGTATTCAGTGAATGGCGTTTGGCCCACTATGGTTCTGAACCCTTCAAATAACTTAAGTTATATAATATTACATTATATTATATTATATTATATTATATTATATTATATTATATTATATTATATTATATCAGAAGTTATTGTAATAACATTATAGCATTATGTCCATCTAGAGAAAATACACTTTCCAACGGTGAAATAATAATTAATTATACAAATCGGTTAATTTAGCTTCCGATATTAGTTCATACAAACACAGAAACATTCTCTGTAGGCTATCTTTCATAGCTTTCGATTGTTGCTGTCCAAGGCCCCTTATAGACGAAGTCATTTGTTTTTTATTTCATTATACGGCCTTAGATGGCAGTTATTTTAATTTTAAAACTCATTTATCTCATTAAATATCAGTCCTATCAAAATTTTTCAAGGAATAAAACTTATCACAAATTAGTTTTAAAGAAACTTTTGTTATGTAATATTTTTCACAGAAATCAATAATAAGCGAGATATTTCGATTTATTTAATTCAGGCCCCCTTATAACTCCCCTTTTAAATAATGTATTTTGAATGCCATATAGCCTAAAATCTAAGTTACAACGAACATAATTTATATTCCAATTTTCATCGAAATCCGTTCATCCATTACCGCGTGAAAAGGTAACAAACATACATACAGACAGACATACAAACAAAAATGTCAAAAAAGCGATTTTCGGTTTCAGGGTGGTTAATTATATATGTTAGGACCAATTATTTTTGGAAAATCGAAAATTACCAGAAAGTTTCGGCTACAGATTTCTTATTAGTATAGATTAAGATATCGAAACGAACATGAAGACAAGATGTTTTGCTACCATATTAAAGTGCTGGGCACAGTTATTGTATTAATTCACTGTTAGGCTGTGATTGTGGTGTAATTTCGACTAACTCACTGCTAATTACATGCATTTCTTACGGGTATGACATCACAGTTGCCCGACGCGTCCAGTGCGTTTCAACAGAAAGTTGAAAGACGCTCCAAATAAGGCTGTGCTGTGTTGATCTCAACAGGTGCTCAAGCGCCCATTATCGCCCCTGCCCCCAAGCAAGTGACCCACTAAAACACGCGAGCGCATCGGGCCCCGGCTGTCACGGACTCCCTCCCCTAGGACTTCAACCTGAAGTGTCTGCACAGGGAGCGAAAATGTGTTTACTACCCAATTGACAGGCAATAAAATACATGAGGGGCACAATGACGCATCTCCCATGTGGATTCTGCTTAGAACTACGATCTCAAAACGAGATAGAATAAGCTCAAGAAAACGTATCGAAAATTGGACTTCGAGTGGACTCCGTAGGGAATTCAGACACATTTTCTCTTCATCTTTCCGTGCGTGATCTTCCTCATTTTTTATAGTATATGTATGTATGTATGTATGTATGTATGTATGTATGTATGTATGTATGTATGTATGTATGTATGTATGTATGTATGTACCTTTTTGAGCAGCATGTTCCATTACAAATGAGAAGTAATACTACATGCCTAGGTTTACCTTCAAGTACATAATCCATTTACATTATATATTATTATGTTGCCGTTCTAGATTATATATGGATTAGTGTAGTTCATCTACTATGTGTAACTGCCAAGATAATATTGGTACTTCTTAATCTAACTTATTTTCCTATTCCTAACCTATGAAGTACAAGAACCTATTTACATATTCTAGCATTTAAATATTTACAGTATTTACATATCTACTATCTTTTTGATGAGCCTATTTTCAGATAAATTATATCCTCTAATCTTCTAGCTTATTTACAGAATATAAGTAACCTATGTATGTATGTATGTATGTATATATGTATGTATGTACGCATGTATTGTAATATGCCCTATTTTTGGATGATCGTATTCTTTTGTCGTACTACTCACCGATGCCGTTTACATGTCTCATAAGTTGACAATACCAAACGTTGCCTTGTTGCTATGCAAACAAAAAACAATCACAGTGTTCGATGAAAGAGTAATGGAACGGAGAAAAATTCTCTCCGGCGCCGGGATTTGAACCCGGGTTTTCAGCTCTACGTGCTGATGCTTTATCCACTAAGTCACACCGGATACCCACCCCGGCGTCGGACAGAATCGTCTCAGTTTAAGTTCCAACTCTTGGGTTCCCTCTAGTGGCCGCCCTCTGCACTACGTCATAGATGTCTATGAACGTAGGACTGAAGTCCACTCATGTGCTGAGGTGCACTCGTTATGAGTGACTAGTTGGCCGGGATCCGACGGAATAAGCGCCGTCTTAAATCACGAAGTGATTTACGCATATCATATATCTCAGTTCCATTACTCTTTCATCGTATGATGACGCAAAATATCTGCATGGAAATATCATATGTACTTCGGTACATTAAATAATATAAATAATATATAAATCACAGTGTTGTTTTAACCATAGAAAGTTCGTACCAAAACAGTAGATTTCAGTTGAGCCAGGAGCCCTGGTACAGACGATACACACTATGTTTCCATAAACAACGTATAACGGCATTCTGTGGAGCTGTGTCTATTCTGTTATTATTGTATTATTTACGTAATGTTAATATTATGCATGAGGGTCCGCCGAGTTAGCTCTGTGATAGCCGGCCCGGATTCGATTCCCGGCGGGGTCACAACTTTTCATGTAAAATTTCTACGTCGGGACTAGGAGAGATGGCGGTGCACAACTTCTCATCACTAAATTCTGCACCAATATGCCTGGGTTAAATCCCAAATCTCTCCGCAGTGCATATGAAGAGAAGGCATAATTATGTTACTGTTGATAGTGATTCGTCCGTCGGATGGGGAGCTGCTCGACAGGAGTAAGCTACGTGCCGGCACCGGGTTTCTCCTTCTCCCTTCCTCACTTTCATCATCATCCTCACCCATTCTCTACGCTACACTTCACGAACACTTACACATACATTCAGCCTTGTATACGACATAACTTTTCACAGATACCCATCATGCATAACGTGGCCCGCCGAAGTGGTGTGCAACTTGAAAATGGGTCACAGTTCTGCCATCTATCCGCAGTACACGGAACCCGAGTCACTCAAGCACTAGACACACACATTATGCACGATTCCAAAAAAGTAAACTCATCCGTTATTAAATAATTATGCAAACAGGATTGTGTAACAAGTTTATTTTTTCCTGGATTATTCTTCGTTAAATGTTGACGTCTCGTGCTGCTATGCATTCGGTTGCGTTACAGTCCAAGTTCAACATCGGAATTACGATACGAACTTCCTAGATGTCATTACAATAGCAAATAAAATATACTATTAGATTCACAAAGCTGTTGTTCACATGATGATAGTAAGATATACTGTATCATATTTCAGATTTGCTCCAGTAACGTCTTGTGACGTAAGTCGAATATTTTCAGAGTACAAATATTTTTTTTCTGAACATAAAAGGAGTATTTCTTTTGATAAAATGAAAATATTCATTGTTATTTGATATAATGAGGCTATAGTGATAATTGTATACTTTGTATGTTGTTATTTTTATATGTAGGCCTATGGGTAAATGATTTTAGTTTGGGAGTTACGAAGTTTATGATTACAAATTATTGTTTCTTTTTATATTATTCGTTTATTATTTTGTTGTTCTAAGGCCGTGGACGATTGGAACACATGTATGGTTACCACCCGGCTGTACATGTTTGTCGTTTTCGTTCACTGACACTGAGAGATACGCTATTACTATTACTTTTCATTAGTCCAAGCTCACACAACTTAACATTTTTGGTACCAACTTCCTAGCTCTGGTTATAACCTACATACTGCCTTGGCAACGACGTTCAAACTTTCTTATAGGAGAAATTTTTACTTATCAAACAAATTTATGCAATATTCAAAATTATAAAACAAATTTATTTAAATGACGATCGTCCAAAAAATAGTGTGCGATACACATGTGTTACGTGCGCAACAGAATCTCGGAAAGTAAAAAAAACTCGGCTTTGTCTTTTTTTTTTTTTTTTCAAATTGTTTCCTCGATTCTGTTAGAATGCATTTACCACACTACGCGAAGACCGCTGTCTGTCCGGATGTGGTTCCGCGCTCGACCGGTCGAATTCTGCAACAGCGCATCTCCAAACCAGCGGTGCGATGAGACAAATGCTTGAACTGCGGTGGTGACTATGTGAAAAATAGTCAAATGTACTTACAACACTGTCTGTATTTTGGTTTCCCTGTATGTTCATTGTTGTGACTTAAAAAAATAGGGGGAAAGACTTTTCGATTCGCCCTCATATATATGCCTTTCTCTAAGTATGTGTGCTTTTGTCTAAAAAAAAGTGTACTTATGTGTGTTTTGTGTATGTATGTGTGATTTGTCTAAGTATGTGTGTTTTGTGTAAGTATTTTATTGGATTATTTTACGACGCTGTATCAACATCTAGGTTATTTAGCATCTGAATGAAATGAAGGTGATAATGCCGGTGAAATGAGTCCGGGGTCCAACACCGAAAGTTACCCAGCATTTGCTCGCATTGGGTTGAGGGAAAACCCCGGAAAAACATCAACCAGGTAACTTGTCCCGGCCGGGATTCGAACCCGGGCCACCTGGTTTCACGGCCAGATGCGCTGACCGTTACTTCACAGGTGTGGACTTGTGTAAGTATGTGTCTTTTGTATAAATATGTGTGCTTTGTGCAAATAGCATATTTTTAATTTCTTTACGTATGTGTATTTTTGTCTCAGTATGTGTGCTTATGTTTGTTTTGTGAAGTACTTATGTGTGATTTGTTTATTTATTTATATTTTTGTCTAAGTATGTGTGCTTTTATCTAATTATGTGTGTTTTGTGTAATTATGTGTGATTTATGTGTTTTTGTGTAAGTATGGTCCACATCTTACGATGTTTGGGTGACGTATATACGTTCGTTGATGTGACATATTAATGAATTAAATACTATTATAGTCACAATCATGCCATGGTATGAAAGAAAAATTTCACAACCTCGAGCGGGAATCGAACCTGCGACTTCCTGGTCTCCGGTCAGGAGCTCCACTGAGCTATCGAGTTCGTCTCACGCTAAAGGCTCGGAATTATCCTTTCATACTGGCGACTCTGTTATAGAGTACTGTCCATAGCGTCTGATATTAGTCAGCACTGCTTATGGCTGGACAAAGATCAGACGCTATGGACAGTACTCTATAACAGAGTTGCCAGTATGAAAGGATAATTCCGAGCCTTTAGCGTGAGACGAACTCGATAGCTCAGTGGAGCTCCTGACCGGAGACCAGGAAGTCGCAGGTTCGATTCCCGCTCGAGGTTGTGAAATTTTTCTTTCATACCATGGCATGATTGTGACTATAATAGTATTTAATTCATAAGTATGGTCCATTTGTTTAAGTAGGCTTATGTGTATTTTGTGTGTTTTATGTAAGTATGTGTGTTTTTGTCTCATAAAGTGTGCTTAAGTGTGTTTTGTGTGTGTATGTATGTATGTATGTATGTATGCATGTATGTATGTATGTATGCTTTGTGTAAGTATGTGTGATTTGTCTAAGTATGTGTGCTTATGTGTATTTTGTGTAAGTATGTGTGATTTGTATATGTATGTGTATGTTTGTCTAAGTATGTGTGGTTATGTGCGTTTTGTACAAGTATTTGTGATTTCTTTACGTATATGTATTTTTGTCTAAGTATGTGTGCTTATGTTTGTTTTGTGAAGTATATGTGATTTGTTTATGTATTTATATTTTTGTCTAAGTATGTGTGCTTTTGTGTAAGTATGTGTGATTTATTTATGTATATTTTTGTCCAAGTATGTATGCTTTTGTTTAAGTAGGTCTATGTGTGTTTATGTTGTGTAAGTGTACATATGTGTGCTTTTGTCTAAGTAGATCTATGTGTGTTATGTTTAAGTATGTGTTTTTGTGTAAGTATATGTGTTTTGTGTAAGAGTGTTTTGTCTAAATATGTGTTTTATTTTATAAATACGTGTATTTTTGTCTAAGCATGTTTGTTTTGATCTAAATACCGGTATGTGTGTTTTCTCTAAGTACGTGTGCTTCTGTGAAACTATGTAAGTATGTGTGCTTTTGCTTTTGTGTGGTTCGGATAAGCATATTGTTTTTTATAAGTATGTCTGTTCTTATATATCAGTCGTTCACACTTTCATATTCTTCATTTGCTGCTTTCCGTTTCGTCTTTTTCACTTAAAAGATCACTTACCACAATAACATGGCAAATCCGCAGAATATTATCTCCTTCAGCCCTAATTTTTCCCCGGAGAGGGAAAAATCTCTGGCTCGAATAAAGGTAAAACTGAGACCACTAATTATTTATGTCAGCAGCAATAAAACTTACATTATGTGCTCACATTTAAAAATGACCTTTATTGTTGAGATAGTAAGCGCGTTGGACAAGATTGGACTCGTTCTGTCCTCAGGCAAGTAACTAATATTGGACTGCTTATACCATCTGATCGCAGGGGATATAATTAAGTATAAATTAAAGCATGCCAAATACCTTACGATAATTGGAGCATGACCGAAAGACCAGCATGTGAAACCAGACTTACCTGAAACAGAAAGAGAAAATATTAATTACGACCTATAGACACATGTACAATTATCAGTTATGTATTATATACAGTGTGTCTGTAAAATATTTCAACTTACTTTGGAAGGTTATTGTAGATACACAAATAATTTATTCGCATATATTTTGTCTGGCAACATGAAATTAATTGGTTTGACTGAATAGAACATGCATGATTTCGAACTAAAATTTTGTCTGACTACAGAAGTGATTAGTACGAACTTTGAAAACTGAACACTATGTAGGCCTACTTTAAAATGTACACTGTTTATGTATTAACTGTTATCTTCTTTTTTTTTTTCTTGCGACAACCAAGACGAAGACCATGGTTTTCGCAAGAAAAATAAAGAAGGTAAACTTGCGAATTCTAAATGAGACAGTAGAGCAAGTGAACAGCTTCAAATAATTGGGGTGTACTATAAGCAGAAACATGAGCTGCTGCCGGGAAGTGAAAAGGAGGACAGCAATAGCAAAGGAAGCTTTTAATAGAAAAAGGAGCATCTTTTGCAGACCTCTGGAAAAAGAACTAAGGAAGAGACCAGTGAAGTGCTTTGTATGGAGTGTGGCATTGTATGGAGCAGAAACATGGACATTACGACGAAGTGAAGAGAAGCGACTAGAAGCATTTGAAATGTGGATATGGAGAAGAATGGAGCGTGAGAAGTGGACATACAGAATAAGAAATGAAGTTGTGTTGGGGAGAGTGGATGAAGAAAGAATGATGCTGAAACTGATCAGGAAGAGAAAAAGGAATTGGTTGGGTCACACTGGCTGAGGAGAAACTGCCTACTAAAGGATGCACTGGAAGGAATGGTGAACGAAACAACAGTTTGGAGCAGAAGAAGATATCAGATGATAGACGACATTAAGTATGTGGATCATAGGCGGAAACTAAGAGGAAGGCAGAAAGTAGGAAAAGTTGGAGAATGCTGGGTTTGCAGTGAAAGACATGCCCATGGGCAGAATACTTATTTATACATGTATACTGTGTTATTTATTTATTAATATTAATACTATTAATTATCAATTACATTCAAATTTTAAATAGCACTCGAAAGTAACTTTCATTTCATAAGACTGACAGCTTCTTCAAAGGCAAGCAATGTTGTCAACTTAACAGTCAGAAAGTAACTGCCAGTTGTTGTAGGCTAAGTTATCTGTCTGTACAGAAATTCGGAACAAAGTTGGTAAAAGAAAATTCAACTTTACAACTAAAAACTCACTATAATCCGCTAGCATATTATGTATTAATCGGGGGAAAATGGTTAGATTTCCAGCGTTCTAGTGTATAAAGTACGAAGACCCGTAAACGTGAAGCTATTGTTTGCTCCGAGTCGTGGAATTCACTACGACTCCGAAATAATTTAAGACTACTTATGTTTCGTTTTGTTTAAAAATGTCATTGAAAAAACATTAGGTGGTATTAACCCTTAGTGAGGCGTGCGTCGGTGTTTTCCCCGCCTTTTTTTTTTTTTCTTTAACAATACTAATTAAAACGTCCCAGAGCATTCATGCCCGCAGTAGCTTCTGTTCCTTCGTCAACCTATAACGTTGTGTTGTCACTACTCGTTTTTTTTTTAGAGCCCAAAATACGGAGTCGGTCTTTCAGACCATGGCGCGCCTTTCAAATACGTAGCATTTTTTTTTTTTTTTTTTAAGGAATTCAATAATTTATTATTGCAATTCCCAAGTATATAAGTTTATTCATATTATATCGGTGAAGTATTTTCCCCCATCAATCTCCAACAAATTGTAAGAGTTAATGAAGTAATCGACGAGTATGAAATTAGTAGAGATGAAACGGGAGGGGGAAATGTTTTGGTAGAATCTGACCATGACACGGACATATATTTTTGATGAAGAAGTAATTTGTTCGAATAATTTATCACATGCTGACAGAGATTTTATTTCACGTACAAAATGACGACTTAGACGGATATACCGCTGAATGGAAAGATCAGAATCAGAAGCTGCAACGTTGTTTCTCATATTCATACAGTAGGCCTACATTGGATAACAGACAGTGTTTGGAATTGAACGAGTTACATTACCTTCTTGTCTATACGGATGACGTGAATATGTTAGGAGAAAATCCACAAACGATTAGGGAAAACGCGGAAATTCTACTTGAAGCAAGTAAAGCGATAGGGTTGGAAGTAAATACCGACAAAACAAAGCATATGATTATGTCTCGTAACCAGAATATTGTACGAAATGGAACTATAAAAATTGGGGATTTATCCTTCGAGGTGGAAAAATTCAAATATCTTGGAGCAACAGTAACAAATGTATATGACACTCGGGAGGAAATTAAACGCAGAATAAATATGGGACATGGATGTTATTATACGGTTGAGAAGCTTTTGTCATCTAGTCTGCTGTCAAAAAATCTGAAAGTTAGAATTTATAAAACAGTTTTATTACCGGTTGTTCTTTATGGTTGTGAAACTTGGACTCTCACTTTGAGAGAGGAACAGAGATTAAGGGTGACTGAGAATAAGGTTCTTAGGAAAATATTTGGGGCTAAGGGGGAGGAAGTTACAGGAGAAAGGAGAAAGTTACACAACGCAGAGCTGCACGCATTGTATTTTTCACCTGACATAATTAGGAACATTAAATCCAGACCTTTGAGATGGGCAGGGCATGTAGCACGTATGGGCGAATCCAGAAATGCATATAGAGTGTTAGTTGGGAGGTCGGAGGGAAAAATACCTTTGGGGAGGCCGAGACGTAGATGGGAGGATAATATTAAAATGGATTTGAGGGAGGTGGGATATGATGATAGAGATTGGATTAATCTTGCTCAGGATAAGGACCGATGGCGGGCTTATGTGAGGGCGGCAATGAACCTCCGGGTTCCTTAAAAGCCAGTAAGTAAGTAAATAAGTAAGTAAGTACGTAAGGCCTACATTGACTATTCTCTCGTTGCTCGATAAATGTTACATTTAGGTTATCTAAATAAAATTCGCTTATTCCCAAGACTCTTGTAAGCTTGGGTAAGCAGTAACACATTTTTGGCACATATATTAAAGGCGGCAAAAAGACCGACACACGACTATTACAAAATTTCAGCGAGTCTCACTAAAGGTTAATGCATGTTTGAGTCTATAGAATCTATTAACACGTCGCGAATCCGTTCTGCTCGAACTTCTCCGAAACTTACGCAACCAGCGCGAATTTATGTTTCCGAAGAAGTATACTGCCTCTTTTTTAGAAATGTGTCCACACCTGTGGAGTAACGGTCAGCGCGTCTGGCTGCGAAACCAGGTGGCCCGGGTTAGAATCCCGGTCGGGGCAAGTTACCTGGTTGAGGTTTTCTCCGGGGTTTTCCCTCAACTCAATACGAGCAAATGCTGGATAACTTTCGGTGCTGGACCCCGGACTCATTTCACCGGCATTATCACCTTCATATCATTCAGACGCTAAATAACCTAGATGTTGATACAGCGTCGTAAAATAACCCAATAAAATAAAATAAAATTTAGAAATGTCATAAAGATGGAGCGTGGCATTACTGAATGTTCACACAAACGAGTAGCGCGGCACGATTCTGCTTTGTTCTGACTTCTGGGACTTACATAACCAGTGTGGACTTTATGTTTCCGACTTAGCATAAGACCACTTTTGTTTTGTTTCGAATTGTCATGGTGAGGGCGTCGCGTCGAGCGGAATCAGTGGATGTTTGCACCTGCAGATACCAGTAGCGCAGCGCGATTCTGCTGCCTTATCGCGCTGTAAATCCCGACGCAGACACAAAGTAGTCCCGCAGTCTTATCTGAGAGCGGTGCTCCTTGTGAACTTTCCTGCAGTTGTTGGTCTAACCTAAGCCACTCCGACTTTCTGGAAAAGCTACCGAGCAGATAAATAACGCTTTGTATGCACAGAATCGTCGCCTCGTCGCTACAGCCGCTCTAATCCCGACACTGTATGCTGATGCTTTGGCACAGCCATACCCGAGTTGCTAAACGATTGCTCGACTTAAGTGTTTGGGGAGGTTTATGACAGAGACCGGCAAATTATCGTGGGGAAGATCCCACAACTGTACGCCAGCAGGCTTGTGTTCAAATGAAAGTGTTACGTTGTGGATGAATTACTAATAGGATGTGAAACTTATAGACTTTCCCGTTTGAAATGCAAGAGGTGCTAATGTAGAAATTTAACTTGCCGTCACTTATTATTATTATTATTATTATTATTATTATTATTATTATTATTATTATTATTATTATTATTATTATTATTATTAGGGTTAACTACTCGATGTGTCTAGCAGCGCACCAAGTGCCGAAAATAACTACGTCCATAAGACATATTCCCCCCTTCCTGAATTGAGCTATACTGAGGGTCACGTAAGAACAGTTCCTAAACAGCAAATATTGCCGTCTTGTCAGGATTGCCAACTGTTAGCAGATGTCACCATATGAAGTTAAATTACGATCCTACGTACTGAATGACTTATTTACTTACCGTACTTTACCTTTATGTTGGAATTCTATAATTTGTAACATATTTTCGTAGAAAAACTATACGAGAAAGGGATCAACATGTTGGATATTTTGTCCGGGAATATAAAATTCATTGCTTTGACTAGACAATCGATTCACGAGACCTAACCTAAAAATGTATTTTGTTTGACCACATGAAATTATTAGTATTAACTCCGAAAATCGAATATAACCATGAAATACATGCTTAAGAATACTTACGCCTAATAATTTTACTATTCTAATTATAATTGCTGTCTCCGTGAGCATAATTCCTTCTTCATTTTCTTCTTTCGGTTAAATCTGAAAGAACAGAACGTCAGTAGGGGAAGTTATCCCCACTCTCTCAGCACGCTTTACGCTGACTTGGTGGAGTCGTTGCCATGCATTTTCCTCTTTTTGACGTTATCATAATAAGACACTAATAACGAAAGAATTTCATTAAAATGTGAAATAGTATTCCTATCGATCACCCACCTGCATTATCACACCCATTTGGGCTATATTATATTGTTATATTTATTTACAGCTAGGCCTACCTGACTATAGTCTTGAATTGTAACCGCAACGCAACACACAAAATAACTATTATGTATTGATAATAATACAGATACAGTATTAATTAATTATTACTATGTTCAAATTTCACTAGATTCCAGTATCGGCTCAGAAATCTAGTACAATTTTAATTCCATGGAACTCCAGTACCGACAACTTTTGTCTCAGATGCCAACATAACAGTTACAAAATCACTACCATTTGTAGTATTTGTCAATATCGAAATTCAAAACGAAGTTGGCAAAAGAAAATTCAACCTGCAAACTAGAAAATCACCACAATCCACTAGCATATGTAGTAATGGGGGGAAAATGATTAGGTTTCACCCTTAGGGTATGAAGTAAGCTGACCCGGACTATAATTTAGGTTTAGATCAATATAAGATGGTTGGCTGGGGTTGGTTATGCTTTAAGAAGAATCTGTGTCAGAAGATGGAGGGCATAAGTAGAGGATAGGAAGACCTGGAATGACATTTTTAAAGGCAGCAAGATTCTGCAAGAACTGTAGTGACTGAAAGGCTGTTACTAATCCACCTATTGTTCCAGAAACCCGTCACATAGGTAGAGAGGCCCTAAGTAAGCTGATTATACTCGCATACAGGAAATGGGAATGTGAGTATAATGTTAATGCTTTAAATAAATAAATAAATAAATAAATAAATAAATAAATAAAATAAAATAAATTAAATACATAGATAGATAGATAGATAGATAGATAGATAGATAGATAGATAGATAGATAGATAGATAGATAAGATAGATAAGATAGATAAGATAGATAAGATAGATAAGATAGATAAGATAGATAAGATAGATAAGATAGATAAGATAGATAAGATAGATTAGATAGATTAGATAGATAGATAGATAGATAGATAGATAGATAGATAGATAGATAGATAGATAGATAGATAGATAGATAGATAGATAGATAGATAGATAGATAGATAGATAGATAGATAGATAGATAGATAGATAGATAGATAGATAGATAGATAGATAGATAGATAGATAGATAGATAGATATAGATAGATAGATAGATAGATAGATAGATAGATAGACAAGTAGGTGGGTGGATGGATGGATGGATGGATGGATGGATGGATGGATAGATAGATAGATAGATAGATAGATAGATAGATAGATAGATAGATAGATAGATAGATAGATAGATAGATAGATAGATAGATAGATAGATAGATATATAGATATATAGATAGATAGATAGATAGATAGATAGATAGATAGATAGATAGATAGATAGATAGATAGATAGATAGATAGATAGATAGATAGATAGATAGATAGATAGATAGATAGATAGATAGATAGATAGATAGATAGATAGATAGATAGATAGATAGATAGATAGATAGATAGATAGATAGATAGATAGATAGATAGATAGATAGATAGATAAGTGGGTGGATGGATGGATGGATAGATAGATAGATAGATAGATAGATAGATAGATAGATAGATAGATAGATAGATAGATAGATAGATAGATAGATAGATAGATAGATAGATAGATAGATAGATAGATAGATAGATAGATAGATAGATAGATAGATAGATAGATAGATAGATAGATAGATAGATAGATAGATAGATAGATAGATAGATAGATAGATAGATAGATAGATAGATAGATAGATAGATAGATAGATAGATAGATAGATAGATAGATAGATAGATAGATAGATAGATAGATAACACATAAGTAAAAAGTATAGGAGTAAATAAATATGTAAATAAATAAATAACAAATAAGTAAAAAGTAAGTATGAGAGTAATTAAATAAATAAGTAAATAAATAACAAATAAGTAAAAAGTAAGTATGGGAGTAATTAAATGAATAAGTAAATAAATAAATAACAAATAAGTAAAAAGTAAGTATGGGAGTAATTAAATAAGTAAGTAAATAAATAAATAAATTTCAAACAGGAGATTTAAAGTTAAAAAGACGAGATCTTAAGGAATAGCTTATGTTGCTCTGCAATTCTGAATTCACCCTGTAGACCTGCATGGAATAGTAAAAGTTTCAATTACTAGGCCTACATACAAGACGTTCATTAACCATTTAGTAGCTTTTCACAATTTACGTACAGACATTCCACGTCGTTTTAACAGTCGAGTTTCTTGCATCACGCAACTGTTTTTATTCAATTCAACGATTCTAACAACACTTTAATTAAAATGCCGATAAAGCCGTCATGTCGAGGTAAAATCGATAAAAATTGTTTCAGCGACCATGCAAACTGTATTTCAATTTACTTGCAACTAAAACGCAATTACATTCTATTTATGACTCGTAGCTAATTACTTTAACTGAAATTGTAGTTTTTTGTGTAATAACACACTTTTACAAATACGCAGTGCGGCGAATAAATGATTCAAAACCTCGCAAATTCAGTCACCACTACAATCGAGATTGCGGGTTTAACGGTCGCAAAATATCGATCCTTAAAGTTTTATGACCACTTTTCGGCAAATAAAATACAAAACCATGTAGCTTGCACCCTTTGACAAGGAAATTGGTCGCTGCTCAGAAACTTAAGTCCCAACAAGTTTTTGCTCAGTAGGCTTTATAGCTAAATTGTAGACAAATAAGTTGATTAATCAATTGTTCATTTTGTTAATGCATTACTATTCAACTCAACATAATCAATACATTAATAATGTAAAACCATGTAATCTATCGAGTTCAGCTCACATAAAGCCGGATAAGACGTGAAATCTAGAAAAAAATCGAGTCGAAAATACTCTATTAGCATGACTAATACACTTTTACTATGTCATACTACTTTTGATCAATAAAACGGTGTCCACACCTGTGGAGTAACGGTCAGCGCGTCTGGCTGTAAAACCTGGTGGCCCGGGTTCCAATCCCGATCGGGGCAAGTTACCTGGTTGAGGTTTTTTCTGGGGTTTTCCCTCAACTCAATACGAGCAAATGCTGGGTAAATTTCGGTGCTGGACCCCGGACTCATTTCACCGGCATTATCACCTTCATATCATTCAGACGCTAAGTAACCTAGATGTTGATACAGCGTCGTAAAATAACCCAATAAAATAAAAAATAAATAAATAAAACGGTACGAAAGAACGTGTTTCATCCAATCATGGCTGTTTATCGCTACAACTTTATCACTTCTCTAGTATTTTGTTTTTTTTTTTTTTTTGTAAACATTTCCAACTGCAAATTCTTTACGGTACTATAAAACATGCTTTGTGATCGTAATTTGTTTCCCGCATAGAGAGTCAATTGAAAATGGCGGCTCCGTCCAAACGTTGTGGTGAAGCTAACGTTAGTGAAAAAGAATTTTAGTAAGTTAATAATTAATAGGCCTACCTCTTTTATTGTGTTAGAGTACTTTATTTCTTCTAATCTTTATACACATTCTTCTGTTTTTATCAGCTCCCTATCATTTGTTTCTTTGTTTGTCAACATTTCAAATTGCAAGTTCTTTACGGTATTATAAATATGCATTGCGATCGTCATTTGTTTACCGCATAGAGCCATAAATAGTCAAATAAAAGTAGCGGCTCCGTTCAAACGTTTTGGTGAAGCTAACGTTAGTGAAATAGAATTTTAGTAAGACAATATTTTATTGTATTAGAGCCTAGATCATATATGTAACAGACAGGTCAATGCTATGTTAAAATCGTTTGCACTTTGAAGAGAACAACCGCCAGGATCCCTACCCGTCCGCCGTAAACGAACACGAGATGGCAGTACAGTCGCTAATGCAATTCAAATGGGACTTATGACGTGACTCCTTATGTAACAACTAGATGGCAGCGTAGTAAACCTGACAAAAGTTGTTAACGTCAAAGCCTATAAGGCCGACCTCTCTGGGGTATACAGTATATGATCTAGGATTAGGTTAATTTATTTCTTCTAATTTTTATATAGGCTACTTTCTTTTAATCGTGTAATAGTCAATTAAATCCCACTCGAGTTTTGATTTTCTCTAGATAAATCAAAACCTCTAGTGAGATTACTGTTGATAGCGTCAATCAGGTAACTTGCCCCAACCGGAATTCGAACCCCGGCCACCTGGTTTCGGGGTCAGATGCGCTAACCGTTACTCCACAGGTGTGGACAACTATATTATATCAGCCAATAAAACTGCAGGAATAGAAATTCACTAAATGCGATTGAAGGTCACTGGAATGTGCTTCGCAATGCTAGTACCAAATTGGGACCAGGTAGTCTATAGGAGGCAATTTGTAAGGGAAATTGAAAGGTGCGTTTTATTATGCACAAAGGAAAAAAAGTACATTACTCAAGCTAACACCCTTCAAAATAATCCCCCAAGGCTTCCACACATCTTTGCCAACGATGATGCAGGCGTTGAATACCATCGGCTGTCTGCAACTCTATGTGTACCACCTTTCGTCTAAACGCTGTTAAGATGTCCTCCCTGTTTGCAAATCGCTTCCCACACAGCGGCTTCTTCAATTGTGAAATGAGCTCAAAGTCGCATGGATTGAGATCAGGCGAGTAGGGAGGATGTTCCAACGCATTATCACCCAATGGTTCTCATAGCTCAGAATGACACTGACGAGCATTTCTGTCACGTAGAACTGTAATTTTCACATATGACCGTCGTTTAACTTTACTTAAATTAATCTTGAAACTCAGACTCTAGCATACTAACTTTTTCATGTGCTGTCAACTAGCCACCAATCCACACAGACGCAATCTGGCGGTGGCATCCCGTACAGTGTACAACAGGTTTTCCAACGTATATGCTGGATTAACCACATTTCCGGTTATTCGGAAGGTATAACATGGTTGCCATGACTTATGAAATGACCCTGGTATATTTGACCGTCCACACCTGTGGAGTAACGGTCAGCGCGTCTGGCCGCAAAACCAGGTGGCCCGGGTTCGATTCCCGGTCGGGGCAAGTTACCTGGTTGAGGTTTTTTCCGGGGTTTTCCCTCAACCCAAGATGAGCAAATGCTGGGTAACTTCGGTGCTAGACCCCGGACTCATTTCACCGGAATTATCACCTTCATCTCATTCAGACGCTAAATAACCCAAGCTGTTGATAAAGTGTCGTAAAATAACCTACTAAAATAAAAATAAAAAAAATATTTCTACAGTGCTCGGGAAAAGTGACATAAGTCAGTTTCCACAAACCTTTTTTGATATTTTATTGACAACTTACACTGGTTTATGTCGATTTGATTTCTTTCTGTATGAATTATTGTAATGGGGGGAAATACTTACGTCTCTTTTTCCAAGCGAGCAGATGTTCTGTAAGTTGTCAATAAATTATCAAAAAAGGTTTGTGGAAACTGACTTGTGTCACTTTTCCCAAGCACTGCAGATTTATGACAGCGAGTATATCAGCATTCTACCTTATAACAATCCGAAATCCCGTACGCAAATTACATTGACAAAAATAATCAAGTCAGTTGTCCGCAGAATATATGCACCCAATGGCAATGCGTCTTGGTCTTGTTTGTTCTATGTTGTCTAACTTATGACCACAGTCTAGTATATACAGTCACGAAGCTCAATACGTAGTAAATATGCATCCATAGATAGTTGCTAACCACTAGGATCGCTGCTATCGCCTTATCACAGACAATGCGAAATAGTACCGGCACAGTCTATTGTTCCTAGTACCCTCAACAACTCAAGCTTCGTGACTATATACTAGACTGTGCTGTGACTTTGATAACTTGAGCCACTTGTCACGCTGCTTGTCGAATGTGAAACGTTATAGTTCCATAAGTCAGTATGCATCAGACAAAACGACCTTTCCTTGGGGTGGATGATACGAGATATTCTGTTCCTCACCACATCGAGTGCCGCGATTCTCCCCCGCCCACATTCCTCGCTGTGCCGCGAACAGGTTCTGCCTTGGTCGTGACGCCTGGTCGGAGTAATTAAACGCTCTTTCGTCGGGTAATTACTTTCAAATGCTGCGGATTTCATCCAGATAACGGCTCGCTCTGCTTTGTTTCGGTTCACCGATTCACACCTATTACAAAATATCTGTCGGACATCATGTTTTGTGGTCAACCGTCATACCGCCATGCCGTTATCATCAGATCTGCAACATCATATACCTGCAATTATTATTATTGGCTCTGTCATACTACTATCATAATAATAATAATAATAATAATAATAATAATAATAATAATAATTTGTTTAATTTATTATCTATCTCACCAATATGTAACTAATCGGCGATGTATGCATTGGAGGGGGAAAGGAACTGACCACCCTACCCCATTACCTACTGGCCTAGTTGCCTTATGAGTGATGCTTCATTGGTGTTATTTATGTTGTTCAAACCTGTCTTCGGACAGTTGACTAAACAACAAATAATTATTTATTTATTTATTTATTTATTTGTATTTAATGTGCTGTACAACAGCCAGTGGCCAATTACAGTTCAGCACAAATATAACAAAACATAATACAAAAATAATTATTACACATAAATACAATTACAATTAATTACAATAATGACGATGAATGGATAATTAAGAATATTATGAGACAATGATAATTGAGTATAATGCCTAAAAGAATACATAAATGATAAATCGTTGCCAAGAGCAAACTAAGTCTATACATTGAAGGGATCGAATTCGCAGCCATGCATGTTGGCATTTTTAATGTATCTGGAGACTGGTGAAAGAAATTTCGAATTTCTAGTATAGAAAATTTATCTTTTGTTGGAATACGTAAGGTAATATTGTTTAAGAAAGAGTCGCAGGATATATCACCTTTGAGGACTTTATAAAAGAACAGATAATCTAGCTCATGGCGTCTAGCATATAGGTTTTGACAATTAAAATATTCACATTTTCTCTCATAACTATACCCGGAATTAATGGGCAGAAATCTGAATGAACATAAGGATATAAATTTTCTTTGTATATTTTCTAATTTAGCCGAGTCCGTAGTTGTAATCGAGTTCCAAACTACAGATAATAATAATAATAATAATAATAATAATAATAATAATAATAATAATAATAATAATAATAATAATCCTGAGAAGTATTAGGCCGAGTGATCTCTGTTATGATCTTGTTTTCTGTCCATCTCTTTTGAGGTCTTCTAATGGATCTTTTTCCCCTCGGTGGATAATTTAAAATTGCCTTTGGAAATGATGTTGCTCATTCTGTTAACGTGATTTTTCCAGTTTTCTTGATATCGTTAAATGTATTCCATCACTGGTTCACCCTCGAATTTCTCTATGATATCCTCTTTTCACTTGTGGTCGAATTTAGTGCATCCTGCAGTTCTCCTCATAAATCTTATCTCACATGCTGTGATTCTGCTAATGTCATCAGCTCTTAAGCTCCATAAGAGAGAGAACTGGTCTTGCGAGAATATTATACAGGCGTAAACAATTGGAGGCTTGAAAACACTACTGATTATGTCATGCTCATGGGTTTATTGCATTTGCTGATTTTCTGGGAGATATTATGTCTTTCAGATTGAAAAGACAGGTTGTAGGCCTGTTCCAAGTAATTGAATTCATTCACCCTTTTGTTTTCTAAAAACATTTTACTTTGAATTGGATTTTTGCCAGAAAATACCATAATCTTCGTTTTGTTAAGTGAAATTCTCCATAAAAATTTTTTGTTGTTGTTGTTGAAAATATCGTGATTATGAAGTAATTTCCTGTGTTTCAATCAATTTCGCGAAAATTGGCGGATATATTTCACTTAATTTTGGACTTTCATTAAAGGATTTGCATTTTCCATGCATAAAATTAAGTGTTTAACACATTTCGCGATTATCATTAATACCACAAAATCACACCCCTAATAATAACTGTTATTAAAGTTGTTATTATACAATCAATAACGTATTAATGTTATTTTTCTTACTAATTAAGTGATTTTGAATCGCGATTATACAAACTGAATAGCTTTTTGCCATTCCTGTATCAAGTGCTATCTTCAACGATATAAGTACAAAATTCGACACAAAGACATGCCGCCTTTTACGAATGGAGAAAGAGAGGAGATTGTCTGGAGCTGATAAACGCTCTGAAGTCAAGATGAAGCTGCAAATCAAGGTAAGAGAGTCGACGCGAAGACATTAACAAAGCTTCAAATGCCTCAGACAGTGGAGTGAGCTGTCAAACGGCTCGATCTGTGTGCAGGCTTACTATTGGGCAACACGAACTGCTTGTCAAACAAAGACAGACTTCGGAGGGCTGAGGTTCCATACAGAAAACTGTCTTCAAAAGCGCCAGCAGGGGGTCCACGGAGCCGCAACCTTGAATCGGAGAGCGGCACAAGACCACGGCGAGCCAAAACTGAGGTGTGTACTCAAATTGAACCATTGCGAAGCGACGCAGGTCAGAGGTCGTGGACGGTACTACCACAGTCTACTATATACAGTCACGAAGCTTGAGTTTTGAGGGTGCTAGAAACAATAGACTGTGACGGTACTATTTTGCATTGCCTGTAATGAGGCGATATTAGCGATCCTAGTGGTGAGCAACTACCTAATGTTTGCATATTTACTACGTATTGAGCTTCGCGACTGTATATACTAGACTGTGGTACTACGGTAATGCAGTTCCTTAGTGAATGTCCCTTTCAAATTAATACACTCAGAGAAGAAATGGTATAATAAAAAAAATGACAGGGGGTTTAACCCTTAAATTGGCAAAACTTCATTTCTCACACTAGTTTATTAAACCGTGTCGGACCGTAAAGAAAACAACTATCGCAATGTCCATATTTTATATGTTGTAACAATATTATAGTATTGTGAAATTTTAATTTTCTTACCAATTTTTTTCTATTGTTCTATTAAGATTATAGCATACAGCCTATTAACCTGTTGTATCCTATAGGATACATTCCGAATTTAAGGGTTAAGGAAATCGCAATGATTTCGTGAAGCGTATAATATGCATTTCAGTGGTAAACGCACCATTTTGTCAAGGGAGGGGTCATTTTTTAAATTATTTAAATTTACATTATCGGTATTTAAAATTTTATGTATTATGTATTATTATTATTATTATTATTATTATTATTATTATTATTATTATTATTATTATTATTGGTAAATGTCTGTTATTATTCGGCTGAGAAGCTTTAGCCATCTAATCTGCTGTCAAAAAATTTGAAAGTCAGAGTTTATAAAACAGTTATATTACCGCTTGTTCTATATGGTTGTGAAACTTGGACTCTCTCTTGGAGAGAGGAACAGAGTTAAGTGTTTTCGAGAATAAGGTGCTTAGGAAAATATTTGGAGCCAAGAGGGATGAAGTTACAGGAGAATTGAGAAAGTTACACAATGCAGAACTGCACGCATTGTATTCTTCACCTGACATAACTAGGAACATTAAATCCCGACGTTTGAGATGGGCAGCATATGTAACACCTATGAGTAAATCCAGAAATGCATATAGAGTGTTAATTGGAAGACTGGAGGAAAAAGACCTTTGGAGAGGTCGATACGTAGACGGATTTGAGGGAGGTGGGATATGATGCTAGGGACTGACTTAATCTTGCCCAGGATAGGGACAGATGGCGGGCTTATGTGAGGACGGCAATGAACCTCCGGTTTCTCTAGAAGCCATTTGTAAGCAAGTATTATTATTATTATTATTATTATTATTATTATTATTATTATTGTTGTTGTTACACACTTTGGGATAGGAAACGAAATACAGAAATTTTGGAAAAATTAAACGTCTGAAGTATAGGCCTATTAAATTTTTTTCAAATCTATAGAGTTAATTGGAATCAGCATGTCGAGAGAATGCCAACAGAGAGAAGGCCACGATCTGTTGGAAGACCATTGAAAAGTTGGCATGAGACCACTGAGACGCAACAGACCACTAGGTCTAGTGCTTCAATTGGATGATTTTTTTTTTATTTTAGTTGGTTATTTAACGACGCTGTATCAACTACTAGATTATTTAGCGTCGATGAGATTGGTGATAGCGAGATGATATTTGGCGAGATGAGGCCGAGGATTCGCCATAGATTACCTTGCATTCACATTATTGTTTGGTAAAACCTCGGAAAAAACCCAACCAGGTAATCAGCCCAAGCAGGGATCGAACCAGCGCCCGAACGCAACTTCAGAACGGCAGGCAAGCGCCTTAACCTACTGAGCCACGCCACCATGCCAGTGGCTGAATTGGATGATGATAATGAATATTATTACTATTATTACTATTATTATTATTATTATTATTAGTAGTAGTAGTAGTAGTAGTAGTAGTAGTAGTAGTAGTAGTAGTAGTAGTAGTAGTAGTAGTAGTAGTAGTAGTAGTAGTAGTAGTCAGTGGCGTAGCGTCAATGTAAGCTAAAAAGCTTAGCTTCCCCAGTTAATAATAATTTCATAATAAACCTGCAGTTTATGGAGAAAATTATTTATTAATTTTAATAGAATTTATATTTACGCGTTAAATATTGTGATGCGGCAGCTCAGGATGATTTGTGATGCAGCAGTAAACAGGAAGCCTGCACACACCAGCTTCCAAGCAGACTGGTTTCTTCTGTGTAATCCACCCCGCAGATTTTCCATCCCTTTCTAACTAAACTACCCTAGTCGCAAGGCTCGCAAGAAGCTAGCTTTAACATTGAAAATAAGTAGTTTCCGAGTTATCCCTTTTCGTCAGTTGTGTTCAGTTGAAGTGTTAGTGTGCATTGTGGCTGACATAATAAATAATGAGCGAAATAACAGTTCCTGACACTAGTTTACTTGAATTTTTTAGGACAATTGTATTATCAAGACTGACTTAAGACCAAAAGTGTGATTTAAAAAACAAATGACCGACTCCCTTGCTGTCAATGAAGGACACAACCAAAAGACAGACGCATACTTACGTAATTATACTAATATTGTGATTTCTCTAAGTATGACAGGGAGTGAGCTAATGTTACACGTATACGTGTCTATTTGTTAGAGATATGTGTAAACCGTGAAATCATATTTTACTACATACCATTTGAGGTCATGCCTTATTGGTGTTACTTACGATGTTCCAACCAATCTTCGACTGCTGACTTGACATTGACTACTATTTATTTTAAGACTGTATTTTTGTAATACGTTTTCTCATATTGCGTGAAAGACAACTTGAGTTATCTTCCCCTGCTCAAAATTTCATGCTACACCACTGGTGGTAGTAGTAGTAGTAGTAGTAGTAGTAGTAGTAGTAGTAGTAGTAGTAGTAGTAGTAGTAGCAGCAGCAGTAATAGTACCAGCAGCAGTAATAGTACCAGTAGTAGTAGTGGTAGTAGCCTATTTAGTTATTATTTTAATCTTGAAGTCAGGGGCCCTCTCTAAATTATGCATTTGCGATAAAAAAAAACAGAAAAGAAATGGGAACAACGAAGAGGGAAAAAAGAAAGAAAAGTGGGGAAAAAATAAGCAATAAACAAATTAATTAATTCAAATACGACAGAGTAATGCGAAAACAAATAATACTGCAGTACAGAGATAATGAATCACGATCTATTTCAGGGTCACACTGGCCGGATCCAGGATTTCAGTCTTTCCGAAGAATCAATTTTATTCACAGCAGTGTTGTATTTGCTATGGAACATGTGAATATCCGTTCTTCGTTAGGAATCGCACATCAGAACAATTTTATGGCATAATAAAATCCGCTGAAACGATTAAAAGAACTACGCAGCGATTCCGACCAGAAATAGTTTCAGCATCGGTCGTGTGAAGTCGCTCTAAGCGTGGACTTTTGATCGGAAAAGCCATTATTTGGACTCGTCTTAAACTGCACGTTATTCTCGACTCGCGTTAAAGCCCGTAAAATTTAATCGTTTTAGTTTTCAAATTATAGCAACACATTTTATGGAACCATTTCCACAACGCACAGACTTGGGAAAACGAGCGACAGTAATCTTTATGATTGCGTGGGTTTAACTCCTTACTCAAACTTTTCTGAAGAAAAAAAAAAACTTCTTATGACTAATGTACATGGTATATAGTGGCGAGTGATAGAAGACTGAGCTTACAAGAACGTAAATTCTTAATCTGAAGACCACGCAATAAATGAGAGTAAAAGTAAATTCTAAGTCAGCCATAAAATAATAATAATAATAATAATAATAATAATAATAATAATAATAATAATAATAATAATAATAATTTCATAATTTTCTGCCCAAGGGCAGCTTTTTCACTGCAAACCCAGCACTTTTCAATCTTTCCTATTTTCTGCCTTCCTCTTAGTTTCCGCATACGATTCTATCGTCTATCATCTGATATCTTCTTCTGCACTCAACTCTTCCCCCCGTTCACCATTCCTTTCAGTTTATCCATCAGTAGGCAGTAGCCAGTGACAGAGAATTCCCTTTTCCTCTTCCTGATCAGTTTCAGCATCATTATTTCTTCACCCACTATTTCCAACACAGCTTCATTTCTCATTCTGTCTGTCCATTTCACACGCTCCATTATTCTCCATATCCACATTTCTATCGTTTCTCTTCACTTCGTCGTAATATCCATGTTTCTGCTCCGTACAATGTCCACACAAAGCATTTCACCAATCTCTTCCTTAATTCTTTTTCCAGAGGTCCGCAGAAGATGCTCCTTTTTCTATTAAAAGCTTCCTTTGCCATTGCTATCCTCCTTTTGACTTCTTGGCAGCAGCTGATGTTACTGCTTATACAGGGACATAATTTTATTTTTACTTGCATTTTTATTGTACCTGCATTTCTGAATGTACTTCACTCCCACCCCTTCACTAATGTCCTTGCTCTCGTCAGACACACAAACGTACGGCCGCTGTTGCATTCGAAGTCTTCAAGCAGTGAAGTAAACACTGCAGTGCATAGTGTGTTTCAGAAATATGATTGCGTTTTCTATAGAAGAAAGAACCTATATTAATAATATCGTACTAAAATTATATTCAAGAAACGATAAATTCAATTTCAGAGAATATGCTTCAAAATGTTTTTAATAATATGCATAAAGAATTGAAGCCTGCATTGCAATGAACGGCAACCATTTTCAGCAACTTGTTTAAAAATTCAGATTAGCTTATTTTGAATTGAGATGGCTAGAAGCAAAGGAATGCTAGTGACATTTGTAATAACATGAGTTAAGTGCATCCAGTGTAAGCTAAAGTATCTAAAATTTTAGTGGCAAAGGGATATTTTAATCTCATCACACATTAAAATTTAAATAAAAATTTCACCGATTTTACGAAAGCTTAAATATTTAAACCCCATTTTCTCAAATGTAACTTAAGTGCACTTACAGCTCTTTACTTATGAGTCCTCAATTTAAATGCACTCTCTATATTGTATGTTAACACCAATAATTAATATGCTAAATAAAGTAGACATTACATAACGAACATAGCCGCCTGAAAAGTTGAGTTTTTGAAAAAAAAAATGTTACTACTCCATTGTATTTTGATAAATTGCATAAAAGTGATGATCAAATTGAAAATCGTAATATCGTATTTCCCTACAACATAAATGGATACACTACTTTTCTCTCCTCCTATAGCTAGTAAAATGATTTGTTTACATATTGCACTAGCAACATCAAACTCCTGTAATGGAAGGGGGCAACAGTGTTTCCGAGTATAGCCAGGTTAATGTTAAAAATGTTGGTAAAAATAAAGTGATGTCCCTGTAGTATACCCCAAGTATTTAAGGGAAGGTGTCAGTTGCGTCCCCGTAAACATGTTGACGGATAAAATTAATACGTCAGTTGCGTCCGGGGTTTTTGAAATATATACTTTAAACAGACAAGGAGGAACAAAGAAGCTTTTCATTCGTAAAAACATTATTGATTTGCAGCAAGGTCATATAACAAGATTGATTTCATCCGGAATCTGTCATTTAGGTTTCAACCGATTGTAATTTTATGGTGAAAATGAAACTCATGAATTTTAATACATTTTGTGGTAAAAATGACACTACCAACATTGTATGGTGAAGATGCCACAAAATAACATTTTTAACCTACCTGTAACGTTTAAATTGATGTTACAACCAGTTCTAAGTCTGTAAAATTGGAAGGTAAGTGTTGTTTGTGTCAGGGACGCAAATGACGTATGAGCCAAAAAAATACAGGGACGCAACTGACGTATAAAACTGATCGCGGGCCGCAATCGCCTGTCCCCGATATTTGAACCTCTCCACTTATTCTAGAGGTCCATTTAAAATTCGCACTTTTACCTTCTTTATATACTTCTTTGGATGATGATAATGATGACGATGACCTTCTTTATATAATTAACCTCTATCTTAAATGACTACCGAAGTTATTTGCTTGGTGGTAAAGACGACGGACACATGGGACTGACGATTCCACTGCCACTAATATCGTTTGCCTTAATCTTCCGCTACCCTGTGCGCCTCCATGCCCTGTGATGGGGATGACTTTATTTAATAATGAGCTTAGTAATAATAATGATAATGATAATAATAATGATAATAATAATAATTCATTTTATTTTACTACCCACTGGAATAGTCTTGCTAAGGATAGGGACCGTTGGCACGCTTATGTGAGAGCTGCAATGAACCTCCGAGTTCTCTAAAATAATGGTATTCAATATTTTTGCTAGCGTACCCCAAGATACATTTTTTTTTTACATTCGTATCCCTAAACTGCAATACAATTATATAAAAAAAATAACAAAGGCAATGTCTGATGTCGTATGCAAAATTTACTATTATTATTATTACTACTACATACAATAACTCCTGATACAATAATAACAAATGAATTTTATAAAATATTTCTGAGGCTTCAAAGAAAACATGTAAACTGCAATAATTATTTACCAGCACGTCTAATAAAATAAATGTCAGCATTTTTAAACAGGCCTATCTATTCAGTGGGATGCATACCCCTTGAGACAACCCCGCACACTCCCTATTGTACGCGTACCATAGATTGAATACCACTGCGCTAAAAGCCATAACTAAATAATTTTACTATCCAACCAAGTCTACAGTCAATACAGTGAAGTTAAAGAAAACAGTGCTTCAAGACGAATCAGAAACAGCTCTACATAAAGGTGACTAAAAGGAACTGAACTAATACAAATAATAGGTATCTTATCAGAACGTAATCTCATGAACCAGTATGAGAACCAATGGGCTAAGCCAGCGTTTCTCAAACTATGGTCCGTGGACCACCTGTGGTCCTCGAGGTCTGCCTTTGTGGTCCTTCAAAAAAGACAGAAGAAAAAATAAAATTCAAATGAATTGCGTATCACACTATAGCTTAAAATCTCAGAGTTTGGAAATGACATACGACAATCGAATTTTACTTTTTCTCCTAGTACTGCATTTTATGAAATTTATTATCCTACCAGTCTATCGACTTCCCATTCTACTCTCTGCAGCAAAAGAGGGATTTAAAGCACTATATACGTGGTGTTTCTCGACATCTTTTCCCTGCACATCTGGCGCCGCGCCTGTAACCCAGCCAGTGACCACCCGAATTCATAACAGAGGACCTAAGTACCGAACATTAATACAATTTTAAAATATAAGTATACTGGCATTACAATATGCTACGAAAATGATAAATTTGCTTTCGAAGGGAACAAGAGTAAGGTGGTCCGCGGAACTGTTCTGACTTTAATAATAGTTTGGGATTGCGCACACTGTGCATAGATTGTTCTGACTTTAAAAAGTGGTCCCCACTTCAAAAAAGTTTGAGAAACGCTGGGCTAAGCAACAACATTTTTCAAGACGCTCTTTCAAGGCAACAAATGGTTATATCTTGCTGCAACCTTCAATGGCTATTCAACCGTCATAAAATGTCAGACCAATGACAGAAAACTAGGAAAATTCCTGACTCCAGATGACTTTATGGCAATACTTCGTTCGATGTTCCCATTGTATGGCTTGTTCCTTCATAGTCACTTTATTTGTTAAGGTACTGACTTCACTCTTTCGAGTTATGAATCACTCTTACTCGAAAGGCGTGTTGCATGAAAGAATGACTATGTTCCATGCTGCGACAAGGTTTCGAAGTCAAAACTATAAAGACAGGTCAGCGGGAAGTGTCTGGACAATGAGCCAATTTTACTTATAAAAAATAAGAAAGAAAGAAAACAGTGCTGGAAGGTTCTTAGGAGGGGTGGGGGGAGAGGACTGTATTTGTACTGAGCGTGTGGGTGCAAGTTTTACGAGTTCTCCGCTATAAGAATGAAGTCATAAAGCCGTGGCATGCAAAGTCCTAGTGACGTGAATATACTGTATATATGGCAGGATTTATAGATTTACTACAGGTCGTTGGAGGGAGGGAGGGACACTTTTGAAAACCAGAGCTAGGGAGTGGGGACGATCTTTTGTAAAAGTGAGGCTCAGCTGGGGTGCTGTGGGCCAACGACAGTACTGAAACGCTTACTGCTATTGTCACTCCGGCTTTTATTCTTACTATTCACTGAGCTTGAAGAAGGCAGGGCATAAAACTGGCCGTGAAAGCTTAAAGCGCTGATAAATATTCTTAAATGTTCGAATTAATTGAATCCAATCGTCTCGCACCCCAGTAGGACGTCGCTACAAATCAAGAGGAAAGAAACGAATTTCAGATCACCCTCAGGCGCTAAGTTCTACAGACACAAATGTCCGAATGCCATATACAGTTTGTTATATTTTCCAGAAGGTCCGTTTCAAGCCCGGGGGAATTTGTAGTTAACGATGGATTTCCTCAGGTTACTTTTGATTTCCATTTTACATAAAAAAAACAGTCAAACGAAGAGTGGGCGAAGAGAAAAGAGAATGGAGATTAGGATGAGAATTGAAAACCAAGAGTAGAAAGAACAAAAGAGAATAGAGAGTAGAAAGAGCAAAGAGAACAGAGGGTAGGTAGAACAAAGTGAATAGAAAATAGAACGAGCAAAGAGCAAAGTGAACAAAAAGTAGGTAGAGTAAGGTGAGTAGAGGGTAGAGAATAGAGGGAAGAGCAAAGAGAACAGAGAGTAGGAAGAGCAAAGAGAACAGAGAGTAGGGAGCAAAGTGAACAGATAGTAGGAAGAGCAAAGAGAACAGGTAGTAGGAAGAGCAAAGAGAACAGGAAGTGGGAAGAGCAAAGAGAACAGAGAGTAGGGAGCAAAGTGAACAGATAGTAGAAAGAGCAAAGAGAACAGAAAGCAGGAAGAGCAAAGAGAACAGGAAGTGGGAAGAGCAAAGAGAACAGAGAGTAGGGAGCAAAGAGAACAGGAAGTGGCAAGAGCAAAGAGAACAGAAAGCAGGAAGAGCAAAGAGAACAGGAAGTGGGAAGAGCAAAGAGAACAGAAAGTAGGAACAGCAAAGAGAACAGGAAGTGGGAAGAGCAAAGAGAATAGAGAGTTGAAGAGCAAAGAGAACAGATAGTAGGAAGAGCAAAGAGAACAGAAAGAAAAGGGAATGACAATAAGAAGAGAAAAGAGTACACAGAGTAGGAAGAGTAATAACAAGGGGAAAAGGTTGGACTGGACGGAGAAATATGGAAGGGAAAGGGGCAATGGGAGAGAAGGAAATAGAACAGGTAGAAAGGAGGGTGACAGGAAGGTAGGAAGTATGAAAAAAAATAAAACTAATGGATTGAAGTTCGGAAAGAAGGAAAATTTAGGCGTTTAGTAATTTTCAGTGAATTTTGAAATATTATATACTTGTTTTCCAAAGGGTATGTACTTTTTCCTCAGTCAGTCATTTTCTTATCTCTTTTTTTTTACTACCCTCCCTTTATTGACTTCCCCAACCTGTTTTCTTCTACTGTTCGTTCAAGGTGTGTGTACTACTGCGACGACAAAGAGAAATCGTGTAGTCAGGAAGAGACATAACAACATAAAGTAATATAAATGATGTACAAGTATCAACATACAAATTTCTTACTGTCATCATAAGTATCCGGCTGACATCTTTAATGCAAAATCGTTAATAAATAACTTGATAATAACAAATGATGGGGTGCTTCAGAGGCCAAGGGTCAACTACACGCATTGCTCGAATTGGTTTATTTATAAAAGAAGAAGACGCTGCTAAAAATAAAATACGCTAATAGATATACTCGCGGTCTGAATCTCTTGATTACCCCGAGGGCAAGCAAGTAGTGACCCCACCACTTGACTCGTGTAATGCATTATGCATCACTTCTACAGAAGCTGTCAAGTTGATTGATAGCAGAAGTCTGTGGCGGGAGAATGGAATCGGCTACACGAGTCGTAAAAATAAATTGGACGGACAATCGGTTCGGCAAGCGAATCTGCTGTGTTGTATTGTACTCAGCTAAATAAAATTCTCGTTGTGATTTGTCCAAATATAATCTAATTTCGTTGAAAATTAATAGCCGAAGTTGAGAAGAGTGCGTCAGTGGAATAATAATAATAATAATAATAATAATAATAATAATAATAATAATAAACTAATAATAACAGGCCTGATAATAATAACGATAATAATAATAATTTATTTATTTATTTATTTATAATATTAATGTGCGAAACAACAGCACAATGCCAATTACAGTTTAACACAAGATACAAACAAAACAACAAATGATGATGAGAATGAATGATAGAAATGGCAGTGAGATGAAATACAATCAATATAATAGTCTACATTAATCAATTGACCAAATGCAACAAAATAAATAGCACAAATAATAATTATTAAAATTAGTTCAGTGAGATAATTAAAAATAATGGCAATTGAATAGAGTGAATTACAAATGTATTAATGAAATCAAATAAATGAAGACTGGAATAATATAAGTAATATTGTAAAGATGTGAATTGGCAAGAATAGTATAATATATATCTTGACAATGGCATAAATTAATAAAACTGACATAAAAACTCAAAAGATATACTACACATTAAATGGCTCCAAGTTCAATCCATGCAAATTAGCATATTTAATACATCTGCAGACCGGAGACAGAGATTTAGAATTCCTATTATGAAATATTTTATGAAATCTTAAACCCTTAGCAGGAATATGAAGACTGATATTTCGTATGAAAGATTCACAATCAATATCACCCTTAATGACTTTACAAAAAAATAAATAATCAAGATCCTGACGTCTGGTAAACAAACTACCGCAATTAAAATATTTGCAATTAGTCTCATAGTTATAATCGGAATTTGGTAAAAATCTATAAGAACACAAGGAAATAAATTTTCTTTGAATATTCTCCAATTTAGCCGAGTCAGTGCAAGTAATGGAGTTCGATACAACAGATGCATATTCAAGCTTGGATCTAACCAATGTAATATAATAATAATAATAATAATAATAATAATAATAATAATAATAATAATAATAATAATAATAGTAATAATAATAATAATAATAATGTTTGTTGTTTAGTCAACTATACGAAGACAGGTATAATAACAACAACAACAACAATAATAATAATAATAATAATAATAATAATAATAATAATAATAATGATGATGATATGTACATCGAGTAATAAAGGCCTATAGTACAAGCCCGATATAGCACGGACAGATATACAGTACTACAGAAGATATAACGCGGTTTAAAGTATGTACCCGAATCTGGCATACGATAACAGCGGATCCGAGTTCAAATCTTGGCGATGACGGAGTTGTACAGGGTGGGCAAAATAAAACTGGCCCGCGGAAAATATATATGAATTTGTATAAGACTGAAGCGGAAATGACCCTGACAATGCAGAAAACCGTGATTTCGATGCAACAATGGGTTATTAGATATTAATATTCTTCAAAGAATATTCACTGTTACAGACTCATAATACATGTAAATATTACAGATTTTCCGGACCAGTTTTATTTTGCCCACTCTGTATTTGTAGCGAATAAGGCCAAACTTGTAAGGGTTTTTCTTGGGATACTCGCTTTTCTCCCGTCATTTCAACAACTCACTTTACAAAACCCCTTTCATTATCGTTTCTACTTCGAAAACAGGGTGTCTCTTGTCCCCAGACAGCCGATATTGGAAGAGATGTGATGATAAGACTCAAAGGATGACAGGACTCAGACAAAGCATGACAAGAATCAGACGGAGGATGACAAAAATCAGATTAACGATGACAAGAATCAGATGAATGATCATAAGAATCAGACAAAGATTGACAAGAATCGGATGAACGATAAGAATCAGATGAATGATGACAAAAATAAGGCGAAGGAATTGTAGAAAAGCTACAGAGGAAAGATTGAAACAGAACAAATCTGATGGAAGATTGATCTCCGATCAAATACTGATTGTTCTTTCTGCAACAGAAATAGAACTGATGGCCAATCAAACCCTCCTTGATCGCCAATCATATTTGATCGGTGTTTCTGCAACCGGGCCTAAATGTATAAAAGTAGAAGTAAAAATTCGACGAGTGGTAACAGGATATGTAACAAATAAAAGTTGAAAACGAACGAATTTATTTCTGTTTAACTACTTCAGGCTCTGTATATGGTATTTCGAAGGGAGACAATCCATATGAGACTATTACTCATACTATGATGCTATCAAGGCCACCCCAATGCCGTGTTCCTGTTTCTTTACATGTGGTATAAAAACTGAGATAACTAATCAACCTGTATCCAAAAAGCTATGGCCAGAGTAATTTATTCTAGAGCCATTAACCGAAAGTCGTAAAATTTTATATGGACGTTATGTCACACGAGAGCAATAATGTGCGTGGAAACCAGTACCGTCCCATCAGTTACTGTTAGCTACGAGGATACCTACCGAGCCAAAATAATGTAGGACTAACCAGTAAGTTATTGATGTATGCCTATCTTTTTTGGCTAAGTATTCATTCGACAGTATGAGATTTCGTTAGTTCCTGTACCGATTGTCACATGATGAGATTACGAGGAATAGATTGGCATTTTTTACGTGAAATGTTTATGCTCGAGGGTAAAATATAGAAAACATGACGGAAGTTTCAACAGCAACGACAAGTTACGTACACTACTGCTTAGCAATGGCGACTTAGTCTCATTATTCTGACATCACTTGCTTAGCAACGGCAACGAGTTACGTTACATTATAACAGTTGGACTTAGGCAATGGGAATATGGACGTAAACAGAATAATAATAATAATAATAATAATAATAATAATAATAATAATAATAATAATAATAATAATAATAATAATAACAATAATATGTAACAACTGAGAATAAAAGTTATAGGCCTACACAGAAAACAGTAGACTATAAAGGATGTAAACGATATAAACTATAAAAAATACTGGTGATGTACAAATAACTAAAGAAGAAAGTTAAATAACTGTCAAGGTTGAATAATTTCAAGGGAAAAATTGTTCCGGGGCCGGGTATCGATCCCGGGACCTCTGGTTGAACGTACCAGCGCTCTACTACTGAGCTACCCGGGAACTCTACCCGATACCGTCTCAACTTTTCCCTTTATATCCACACAACTCGCGTGGGCTGACGAAACGCCAGAGACCCACAACGAGTGCACACAATCTCTGTGTGACTTGGAATTGTGGTTTTCTGTTAACGTACACAGTAACGTATATATTATGCAATAGATTTGCAACTGTCAAGGTTATTGAAGAAAAAAATGTGTTTTGTTACTCTAACTTTTTGAAAATGAGAAAGACAGTAACTGAAGAGTTTTTTTTCCTTTTTGGAAAAATAACCATAGTCCTAAAACATAAATTTTCATAAGAAACAAAAAACTATCTGGAATGGGTGTTACTGACACTTCAAGTACGAACTTCATCATGCCATTTCTTAAGAAACTTCTAGAAACATATTGTAGAAACTTGGGAAAACTGAAGAACATTTATAACTTAAATTACTTCATATAAATACACATGTAAAATGCAGATAACTGTGGACATTGGTTGTTTTAAGAAAAAAATACTCTGTTGTGGCTGAAGTGTGCCTCTCCTTTAATCTTCTTTTCTTTTATTATATCCTGTCTCTTCTCCTTTCAATTCTTATGTTTCTTCCATGGGGTTATTTCTGCACCTAAAGATATAGCCAGTGCCAGCATTTCTGGCGCGTGTCCTTGAGTAAAAAGGCAGTCAGTGAGCACTTGTTGTCAGTGCAGCTGAGAACGGTACCACCCAAAACGTTACGCCAGCAATCTGCCCACTGCGTCAACGGCAAGACACTCGCACTTCGCGTTTCTGGGGTGTGTCCTTGAGTACATTGTCCAGTCGGGTGAGAGTGGTACCACCTCCTAAACAGATGTGATGACAGTAATCTGTCAATCACAGTTGTCAGCTTTCTCGCCCACATTTTGTGGCAAAGATAAGATATTCGTTCTCAAAGTTCCCATTACTTATTTCACACGCCAGAAACGGTGCCACCGGCTGTAACTCCATACATAATACAACAAAGTATTTTTCTCTGAGGTGGCTTTTGTCGCGTACATAAGAAGCAGTACTGCCAATCTACTACAATTTAAAATTGTAAGATTAATGTTTCAAGATGATATGAATAAGATATTTGTAAAACCTACCATCGTCCTTGACAATGGTTGTTTTATGAAAACCTTTTTAAACTCTTCAATTATTGACTTTGCCTGATACGTGAGCTGAAGCAGTCGTTTGTTACTGTCTTGTGTATTGGTTAGTGTGTGAAGCGCAAGACCATTGGCAATGGCATTCACGTTCAGTCAAAATGTAAACAAATAATTACACTACTATCAATCTTAAAAACATCGTATTTTACAAATTAAAAATAAAGTTATAAGAAAATTAAATTTCACGAGACATTTTGTTAAGTAGACCGATATCTTACTGCCTATATAATTTTGGCATTTTATATCGTTTACACCCTGTGGAACCAAGGACTGTTTGAAGTGTTTGCAAAAAATGCTGACAACTTTTACTAAAATTCTACATTTGTATTCCCAGAACTACAGTCCAGGATAACTCAGTATTGAGATATTGTAAATTCCGACAAATCACTGCTTACCTCAGCCGTGGCTAAAACGTGACTCACGAGCACTTTGTGGATCGCAATGATAGCTATGCATTTTTCTTCCTACCTCCAACCCTCACCCTCTCACTCACTAGAGTCAAACTCTGTTCCATTTATATTTGTCTCTGACCTGCGAGTGGTGTATCGTCGCAATGTCTCTCTCGAAACCATGTACCTCTACAAAAACGAAAGTTCCAAGTAGGATGGAAGGACGCATTTTTTGCTGCCAATATAATGAGAATATTAAATGTATGATTTGCTCACAAGTATTACGAGGAAAACGGTTGTATAACATAAAAAAAACATTATACTAAATGTTACTCATGAAACATTAAAATGTTAAGTATTATTATTATTATTATTATTATTATTATTATTATTATTATCATCACCATCATCATCTCTGTACGCCAATCCTTTTTTAGCAGATGTACGAATAATGCGGTTAGCTCACAGATTTACACTGTGATGTTAAATGAAAGCTAGATGTAAGGACTTGACAAATGTTGAACTTTCTAATCTTTGCCAAAAAATAAATATCCGAAGCTTCGTTCGTTCGCTTGCTCTGTTGAAGCCATGTTCGCTACAACTTGCGTTTGTGAAACATTATTTTCAACAATGAAAATAGTAAAAACCAAATTTAGATCACGACTGACAGACAAATACTTTCGTGATCAACTACGACTGGCAGTAAGTGACGTAATTCCTAATTTTGAAACTCTGTCGCAGAGACATTCTGAATACAGTTAATTTTAAGTTGTGATAATGTGTGCTATGTTTTCTTGTTCATTTCTTTCTTCGTCACACGTACTAAACATTCGTTTGTAACCTTATACTGTATAAAATTATATTTATTTTAAGTGCTTGACGTAAGGAAAATGAAAATCCGTTAATAAGTCAGACAGTTGCTTCACTTCACTCCACCTTCGGGTGTCCGCCTCCCTCCATAGGTTCTATGCACGTTGCAGGTTACACAGTGGCTCGGCGCACGATTACATTTTCGCCACGGCCGGCTTACCTTATTAATTAATATCGTTCAGTCTAAAAAAAAAACTTTGTTATAATTATGTGCAAGAGTGTAGAAGGTTTGGCATGGCCAATAAAGAGTTATTTTCCAACACTCTATAGTGACGAAATGCAGGAATGAATGTTTGTCGGGCCGGAAATGAGAAAACTTTTCAAACACGAGAACTTCGATAAAACTTTACGTGGTGTGGAAAATAAAAGCGAGTGTTGATGAAGGATTCGTGAAAGCTCAACACGAATAATTATGACTAATGGTCTGTCATAACAAAAAATATTCTACTCAAAATTATGAATTTACTCGATCTCTGATCTTCATGAAGTCAACACTATGGAAGAAAATGTTTACAAACTACAGCCAAGGCAAGAAACAAATGAATTTAACGCTCCTGCAATACGTATTTCATGATCAACTTTTCATAACAATTTAATATTTTGGAAACCCTATCTTCTTGACGTCTCGTCTCATTTACAGCAGAACTTACAAACAATTTTTAATTTTAACTCGTTCGCATAATTTTCTTTTATTTAACCAGTGCATTCTCATATTATCCTTGTAGTTACTAGTTTCGCACAAGGTAAACAAAACCCAAATAAACGATTTTTTATTAGATACAAGGTCACAGATGTTATTGAGGGTCTACATTTTGTGTGTTTTTTTTATAATCGTCGAATCTGTGTATGTCTCGTAACTGACGTTTTAAAGTTAAATTGTGATGAGTAACAGAGACGTTTAGCCTATACAGTAATGACTGAAAGGCTTGAAGATAAATACGATGATAGATTAGGTTAGAAATAAGATGCTACAACCGAATGATCAGAAAGTTGTCTGTAAACTTTTGAAACACAGCATGAAAACTAGAACTTCTGTAAACAAACAAACAAACAAATAAATAAATAAAATAAATAAATAAGTAAATAAATAAGTAAATAAATAAATAAATAAATAAATAAATAAATAAATAAAAAGTGACAGGGGATTCATGGGATTCCTGTAATTGCATGAAACATCTACAGTATATTCCCGGTTGTGTGTTATTGTAATATTTGTATTTTTAAGGAATTGGTCCTTATTTACAACAGTTGTCAATATGATCTTTTTATTTACGTTTATTTATATACGCTTCAACACAGTGATAATCAACTCGATGCCCTGCATTCTACGCTTTGGATCAAAACAATTTTCAAGCACGTCTGGACTGCCTCCGTGGTCTGTTGGCCAGCAAGCTGGCTTCCAGATCTGGAGGTCCCGGGCTCGGCTCTCGGTGAATTTTTCTTGAAGAAGAAAAATTACTTGGGTGTCTAGAGTCTGGAACTTAGTATGAATGTGAGTGTGCCGGGTTAATAATTAACCAATCATGAAAAATATAAAATACAATATAACTAGACTGTCGCTGGGCAGTAACCTGAACACACGTTTCAGAGTCACATTGTTGACAAGTAACTCCATCTGTTAGCACAACCATAAAGCACTAATGATCCTATAGACACAGTCTAGAAAATACAGTCACGAAGCTCAATACCTAGTAAATATGCATCCATAGATAGTTGCTAACCACTAGGATCGCTACTATCGCCTCATTACAGACAATGCGAAATAGTACCTGCACAGTCTATTGTTCCTAGTACCTTCATAAACTCAAGCTTCGTGACTGTATATACTAGACTGTACTACAGAGTTACCAACAACGAAAAAAAAAGGGCATGTCTGACTAAAACAAATTAAGGAATAATACCATCTCCTGCTATCTAATGAACTAAACGGAAACGGGGATAGGACTGCAACACTATTGAAGAATGAAATTACATAAGATGAACAACCGAAATCAGATTTAGAATGCGGTAAATTTCAAACAAGCGAGATTGGAAAATGAAATGGCTAACAGAGTTTTAAAAATAACGTCATTTTGGGCCGTATTCATAGACATTCTTAGCGCTGGCTTCCAGTGGATGATCAGCGAACTAACGTTTCTCGTATTCATAAACTAGTGTTAGCGATATCATATATGAATCCTGTACAAGTAACCAGTCGATAGCCGGGACTAGTTTAGCACGCTCGTAGAGCGGGATAGCGAAATGTCTATGAATAGCATTGAGTTACGGCTTAACTTTTATTTGTAATACATTCACTATAGTCAAAATATTATTTTAAGTGGCTTCTTTAAATGTGAATTTTAGTTAAATTTCAGTATCATACTGCCATAAGAAGATATTCCTTACAGAAGAAATGGGGGAACGGGGAAAGAAGGAAAAAAGAAAACAGAAGGTAAAAACATGAAAACCAGAGAGAGATAAATTAGGAACAGAAGAACTGAAAAGAGAACGAAATAAATTTAAAAAGGAAGCGATAGAATTGAAAAGAAAAAAAGAAGCAAGGAACTATGGAAAGGAAGATTAGGAAGAAGGGGAAAAGACGGAGGAAAAGGTGGAACGAGGAAAAGCCGGAATAAAAAAAAATAAAACGGAAGATGAAATGTAGGAAAGAAGGTGAAGAAAAACACAAGAGACGCACGACACATCTTTCTTACGGTGAGCTGCGAGCCGCGGGCTGGCAAGGCCACGCGGAGCTGTAATGAATTCATCACACCCGCCCAGTAATTGGCCCGCGTGGAGAATCGGTTTCACGGGAGCCCGTCGTCATAATTGCGGGGGGCCAAGTGTCAGATCCAACCAGGCGGTGTGCCAGTTCCCGGGCAGGACGTCCAAGAGTTTCAGTATCAACACGGTCCAACTCATCGCAGACCATCAGCAGTTAACGGAATGGCATATTAAATATGTATATGTGTACACACTTCACAACATGCATAGGCCTACACACATTCTAACGCGCACGCGCGCGACACACAGATAAAACACAAATATGTATGTATTTATCCACACTGCAATGGTTATATACCCGGTGGCAGTGGTAACTAATTACACTCAATAATGACAATAATAAACTTAAAATTAAAAATACAATTAATAATAATACTAACAATTAATACTAACAATAATAATAATAATAATAAATAATAATAATAATAATAATAATAACAACAACAACAACAGGAAATTTCCCAAATTAAATGAAACGCTCACTTAAAATAATATTTGAAATAAATCTAATTTGTATCTTAAACCTAAGTTCGAACTAAAACCCACGAGTATGATATGTTCATATCTGCACAAGTACCTTTCAAGATTACACTCATTTCGCTGTCAACTCACTCACTGCACTGTAACTACGACACATTTCACTGATTCTATCCTGATTTCACTAACACTTCGAAAACATTTCACTGTTCAAATACTTTGCACTGCCACTATAAACTATAAAGCTTCCCTGACAGGAACACGTTTCACTGACACAACACACTTCACTGACACAACATAATTCTTCACTGATGCAACACTTCAATAACAACATATCATTTACACCCTTTAAATTCTGTATATAATTACCGTCTATTAGTAAAGTCCTTAAGCCTATTTTTAAATACATTTTTGGACAGCAACATAATTTATTTCTATAATAGAATAGGCTAACTTTACTCTAGAATATGCCACAGTGGCGGAGTTTGGTTTCGTTGCGCCCCTGCTGCTTAAACATTACTCCCCCTTTACCTCCCCCCTCCACTTAGTCATCAGGTTATCATGAAACTTCATTGTTAAGAAACGTACTTCAAATTGCTTTTAAGGAACCCGGAGGTTCATTGCCGCCTTCACATAAGCCCGCTATAGGTCCTTATCCTGGAGCAAGATTAATCCAGTCCCTACCATCATATCTCACCTCCCTCAAATCCCTTTTTATATTATCCTCCCACCTACGTCTAGGCCTCCCCAAGGATCTTTTTCTCTCCGGCCTCCCAACTAACACTCTATATGCTTTTCTGGATTCGCCCATACGTGCTACATTCCCTGCCCATCTCAAACGTCTGAATTTAATGTTCCTAATTATGTCAGGTGAAGAATACAATGCGTCCAGTTCTGCGTTGTGTAACTTTCTCCATTCTCCTGTAAGTTCATCCCTCTTAGCCCCAAATATTTTCCTAAGAACCTTATTCTCAAACAACCTTAACCTCTGTTCCTCTTTCAAAGTGAGAGTCCAAGTTTCACAACCATACAGAACAACCGGTAATATAACTGTTTTATAAATTCTAACTTTCAGATTTTTTGAGAGCAGACTGGATGACAAAAGCTTCTAAACCGAATAATAACAGGCATTTCCCATATTAATTATTCTGCGTTTAATTTCCTCTCGAGTGTCAGTTATATTTCTTATTGTTGCTCGAAGATATTTGAATTTTTCCACCTCTTCAAAGGATAAATTTCCAATTTTTATATTTCCATTTCGTACCATGTTCTGGTCATGAGACATAATCATATACTTTGTCTTTTCGAAATTTACTTTCAAACCTATCTTTTTACTTACTTCAAGTAAAATTCCCGTGTTTTGCCTAATAGTCTGTGGATTTTCTCCTAACATCGCATAGAGAAGCACACACCTTACTCCTAAATGCCCTATTCCTAGAAAATGAATACTTAATTTCTGGACAATCTGTATTAGTCTCAATTCTTCAAAATTTCCAAGATTTCCAAACTGAATTCACTAGGCTATAAGAACGTGTTTATGTTAATTTCCACATCATTTTGATTCTGTTGTGTTATGTAATTGATTGCCTTATCCGTACCCTAAATAATGTAAATAGCAAACAAACCATGAGGCCATGAAATTCTGGCTAGGACATGGTGGGAAATGGAAAATGTTGGTTGTTGGGCTAGAACTAAATTGCCCTAAAATCTCTTCCGTAGACAAAGATTTTGATGATGACGACAACGGCACAGTTTACTGAACAATACAAAGTTACCAACTGAAATTTCCTGTTCATAGATATTTTTTCCCTTTTATTAAAGAATTTTTACTTATCAACCATACTAATTGTGACGGATATTACATTTGTACCATTTTCAAACTCTATATATTGAAAATGAAATTACCTTTGTGAACTTCCATTATTAAAATCAATTTAAAAGATCAGTATCATTTTACAGAAAAAAAGGTTGTTGAATAAAACATTATTATTGCAAAAAATAAAGAAAAGATTCCGTCGTGGATGTTACAAGATTTGTGAACTCACTTCACACCTTATTAACAAAAAGTGTAGGACTCAGGTGTCTGCCTCAAGCAAAAAGAGATCCATTCTCATAGTGTTCATATGATAGCTATGCAAATGCCATGGCATCCAATTAGTTCACAAAAATATAATCGGTAAACATTTTATAGCCGTTTCTTCCATGTCACGGATGGTACAGATGAGTTAATGTCCTTCAGTTTTCCAATTTCAAAACAACTGTGACATTTCTAAGTCAAAATATTCAATTGAACTGTAAGATTGTTAATTGTTATTAATCCTAAGTACTGAAAATAAATGACAGAAAGAATATAGTACAGAGTAAAAAGTTCCTTGATCCTGGAGCTCTAGAATTAATAGTGCAAATTCTCAAAAATTTCTTCAACAATAGCTCCTTGAAAAACATACTTTAACCTGCTTTAACAGCTGATCTGTCTATGAGTAAGTGCTGAAATCTTTATGGAAACAAAACAATAGGCCTACAGTAGTACCACAGTCTAGTATATACAGTCACGAAGCTTGGGTTGATGAGGTTGCTAGAAACAATAGACGGTGCAGGTACTATTTCGCATTGTCTGTAATGAGGCGATAGTAGCGATCCTAGTGGTTAGCAACTATCTATGGATGCATATTTATTACATATTGAGCTTCGTGACTGTATATACTAGACTGTGGTAGTACCCAGTCAAAACCACTTAGATTCAATGCCCATTTACTTGTAAAATATTTTCCCTTTGAAAATATAACATCAGAATATTTAAATTTAGACCTTATCTATGTCTTACAGTTTAAACTAATAACACTGGTCAACAATGATTTTGTTAAATGTACAATTTCTGCTGTTTCTTATGTAATGTCATCTGCTTATTCCAAAATTGAAGTCAGAATTTTTCTACCACCCACTATTTTTTTTTTTTTTTTGTAATTTTAGAAAAATTGATTTATTTTTACTGCTATATACTGTACAATCCTTAACATGCTAATGGAAATAAAATATTTCAAGTATTTCATTTTATTGTTTTAATAATCGACCTATAACTTTAGTTCACTGTTACCTGTGAAGTCACAATTCATCAAAATAAATTTTATTCCTCATAAACCTGCGAGAGTTAATATTAATTCTCAGTTGAGTTGGAACTTACAATCATAAAACAAGTTTCTTAACCTGTGTTTTCTTTGTCCTAATTTTAAGTGTGGTAAAAGTATCTTATAAAATGAAACATACCTCAAATACCGTGCAAATCACAAACAATTTTTGTTACGTTTGTGGTTAATTAACTTTGAAAGCACACAGGTGAATTTTATTACATTAGTTAAAAGAGCTTACGAGTGTTCTTTCCATTGCAAAATAGATGAAGACAAGAACTGGGCCCATGAAATCTGTTGTGCTCCATGTAATTCCATTAGCCTAGCTGGTTGGCTAAAAGGATCTCGTCATATGACTTTTCCAGTTCCAAACTATAGCCTAAAATCTATTTCACACATATTTTAGGTAAATAAATATGATTTTAGCTAAAATATTACAAGGTACCAACACTACAAAAGTCTCAAGTACATTTCGTATAATTACTCAAAACCCTGGGTGATAGAAAAATTTTGAAAACAGATCTGAAATCAGCACGAAAAATGCTATAAGAATCACCCATTCGTTGTCTTTTAACAAAAAATATGTTTAATTTTTTTGACCAGTGTAATAAATAAATATTTCTGTAAAATACTTTTTCATTAGAATTCACAGTTTGCTAGGAATGACTGTTATATTAGCAGAGTTTCAAACAATTTTACTCAAGAAATTTCCGAGCATACGATATGCCCTCTGTTTATTCCCCAGCCTAGACGTGGACGCTTACTTTCCTTTGTAAGAACGGAACCCATTTCCGTCACACATTTTGAACAGATGTGGACACTATTTGTTAACGAAGTCGTAGACGCTGACTGGCAAGAAATTAACGTCGGAATTATATTTATTTAGACCTGGTAACTGCATGACTCATTCAGAAGTGGATTCAACACCCCTTAATTAAGTTACTTAATGGAGTAGTAATGCTAAACAAGTCGAAGATGTGACTCCACGCAACAAAGACCTTCTAAGAAGCTCTGTAATTATACTTTACAAACAAGCAATAAAGTTCCACACAGAGAATAGAAATTCCTTGAAGCAGAAGCCTCGCCCAAGTCGTTTCCACCGTCATGGGCGTCGCGTGGAGACCGGCACGAATCAATTATTATTCAAAAAGTAACAAAATATTAAAATACTGTTGAGTGCAAATCAACAATTAAGGACACATTACTTTCTTTTTCCTTCTAGGTTTAAGGTGACTGAGTACTGTAGGTGACCAAAATCACATTTGCGGTTTTCGGACTCAAAAAGGTAAGAAAGTTCTGTAAATTAAACATATTCAGGGGTTTCCAAAAGCGACGCATAACTGCAATTAAAATTGAACGACGTTTCCAACAAAAATCTCAGACACGTCACACATCTTGTATTTAGATAGGAATATTTTTATAGACACAAAATATTTTCGCGATTAATATTGTAAGACTTATGACGTCACTGGACATTTGTAAATGACACCGTTATACCCTGAGTTCAATTTTGAATGAGAACATTTGCAAATGACACCGTTAAACCACAGTCTAGTATATACAGTCACGAAGCTCAATACGTAGGGAATATGCAACCATAGATAGTTGCTATCCACTAGCATCGCTACTATCGCCTCATCACAGACAATGCGAAATAGTACCGGCACAGTCTATTGTTCCTAGTACCCTCAACAACTCAAGCTTCGTGACTGTATATAATAGACTGTGGTTATACCACAGTTTAGTATATAGTGTCACGAAGCTCAATACGTAGTAAATATGCATCCATAAATAGTTGCTAACCACTAGCATGCTACTATCGCCTCATCACAGACAATTCGAAATAGTACCGGCACAGTCTATTGTTCCTAGTACCCTCAACAACTCAAGCTTCGTGACTGTATATACTAGACTGTGGTTATACCACAGTTTAGTACATACAGTAACGAAGCTCAATACGTAGTAAATATGCATCCATAGATAGTTGCTAACCACTAGGATCGCTAATATCGCCTCATTACAGACAATGCGAAATAGTACCGGCACAGTCTATTGTTCCTAGTGCCCTCAACAACTCAAGCTTCCTGACTGTATATACTACACTGTGGTTATACGTGTTCAATTTTGAATGAGAACTACTGTCACTTGTTTCTATATAGCCATGAGGTCATCACCACGCAGCGAGTTTAATCTTCAAGACATAAGTAGTGTTCTCTTGTTTTGTCAACAAATGAATGTAGCCGTGCATTAAAAACAACAAATAAGTGTCATCAATGTTATTATTACAACCGAACTTCTTTGAGTTTTTTTTTTATATTTGTAAGGGCAAAATGAATGTTATAAAAAATCAATAGAAATATATTCTTGAAACTTGCTTCCGCATGAGAGTTTTAGTTTGGCAGCAGTATCATTATGACCTTACGAAGTTGATCTTGAGTGAACGAATTTTTGTCAATTGGCTACAAGTCTACCGTTTCTCGACGAAAGATTTTGAGAATTGTTAACAGATTAATTTAATACTTTACTGTTTATATAATTTACACGAAATGTGCGAAAAAAACCTTGTTGTATGTTTTGCATCTAGCAGCTGTTTTTCTGCAAATTTCTTCTTGAAGCATATTTCTCCTTGTGATGTCATCTTGATCTTCTTAATGAGAAGTCACTTCAGATTGGAGACTTTCTGTAGAATAGTCACTGTGAGGCACATTTAGTACTGCAAACAGAACTTTACTTCCATATCTGAAATTTGAAATGTTGGCCATATTTGCATCTATTCTAGATATAATGTATTCAGCAGAAGTATCGCAATAGTAAGCTATAAATCCATCTTCAAGTAGGTATATTATGTTCACCATCATTAACAAAATTTGGGGCTATTTCAACAAAATATTCAGAATATGAAAAATGTTTTGTGTGAAATATCCAAAACTTCTGCATGCTTATATATACTCGTGTATAATGGATTTTAAAGAACATCCTATAGTGTGTCTAATTTATTAAATGATTACTTACGTTCATTACATTTGAAAAAAAAATCATTATTTACCACCTGGTGTTCTGTTCTGGAGAGTTTTATTGCAAATCCTCTGATGTACGATTTTGTTTCCATGTGTCTACTACTTAATTTAAAAACTAGGATAGACTTTAACATTAAACAGACGAACATTATGCTGTAATATAATTGCCACTGAAAAACTTTAATAAAAGAAATATCGCGAGCAGACAGACAGTGAACCCTGATCAGAAGAAGGCTTGCGAATTGTGGCCACTTGGGACTTCAAGTGAACATAAAAAAACAACAAACACACGTTTTCCAAACTCGTAAACACTACTGTCTTTGTTCAGTCCTGGAAGGACGTCGAAAAGAAATGACAGCCAGTCTCTTTCAAAAATACAGATTACTAAAAATGTTCTTAACATTTTTCTCGCTGAAGTCCTGATGTGCAATTTTATTATAACGTTTTTGTCAAACTTCTCATGTTTCATGTTGAATATTCTAGAATAAGTAAAGATATTCTTTTGGTAATATATATATATATATATATATATATATATATATATATATATATATATATATATATATATATTTCTCAGTTATTTTATTTTGGATTTTTCATTTATATCTATATCTGTATATTTTATTTAGGTAGTATCTATTTGTCCGTTTTTTTTTCATTTTTAATTTGTATTTTCACTTGTATCTTGCATTTGTTTCTGTTTTATCTCTTTTTTTCATATTATTTCCAATTTTACGTTCTAAGCAAATATTTATACTGTCTATTGTAATTGAGGCTTTGCCCTGTTATGGACATAAATAAATAAATAAATAAATAAACAAATAAATAAATAAATATTTACAAGTTATGAAGGCGCTTGGGGGCATGGAAGTAGAGCTCCATACTTTCATGACCCCGGCACTAGAATGAGATGGTATGGTTGGCAACACGCTCCAACAGTCTTTCACCCCCAGGGAAGATCCGGTACTCAATTTGATAGCAGGCTGAGTTAAGTTCGGGGCAACGTTGCCCTTATAGGACGACTATTGGATAACGTGATTTCGGAATGAATTCGGTGGAAAAGCTAAGTCTTCCACTTTAGGGAGGATGAGGTGCGCAGGCCGACGTTCGTAGACTATGTCCAATAATTTAGACTTGGAAGAAAATGAAGATATATTTAGAAGAAGAAGAAGTACAGAAGTTGACTACATGCTAACACCGGTGGAGGCTAAATCCTCTCGAAAAACTCAAGTCACACACATTTACAATATTTAGTGAGGGCGTTGGTCACAGGAGGCGTCATCATGTAATAGATGACCTTAGGGGTCACCAGAAGAGCGTGGACACCAAAAATTGGAAGTGTCATTGTTTGTGTCCAGCTATTAAGGGTCACTTCAGAGGTCAAATTGCAGCTGTTTCTTAACACAATCAACGATTATTTCTGGAGTTCTGGGTTCGTGTACCAACTCATTACAAACGAAAAAATTCCCCCCACCATCTGGGATTGAACCCAGGACTAAAACACTCTTTGCCTGCTATATCTAATTATACATGATTCCACACCTTGGCTCTCGGTTTACTCTTCTAGCTTCACATCATAATTGTAATACACGTTCACAGCATAATCTGTTGCTATCAATACCGTCATCAGACATCTCTGTACTCAAGTTCTTTCTCAATAGCCATGGCCCGCTCCTGGAATTCGCTGCCACTCGATATCAGTCGTTTAAAATTAGGTTATTTAGGAATATTTTTAATGCACAGAATTAGTTTTTTGCAGTTATAATTTATTTTATTTTTATTATATTAAGACACTGGAAAATATTAAGACATTGGAAAAGATTAAAAAACGGGCTCTCAAGCGTTGTCGTAATAATTCACCACTTAAATGGGACACACTCAAGGACAGGAGAACGCGAATTCGATTATGCGCAATGTTAAAAAACATACAGAGGTGAGTCTGCCTCGAGAGAAATAAAAAATAGGTTGCAGCCGCCAAATTACTCTTCAAGGAACGACCACTCATATAAATTGAGGGAAAGGAGACACAGAACGGACACTAGAAAGTTTTCTTTTCTCAATCGTACTATCAGGGACTGGAATGATTTACCTGCAGACTTACTAAAGGCTTTTACCAATAACCAAAAATGTATTTAAAAATAGGCTTAAAGACTTTTGTGCGAGATCGTGCGTATTTGCTTGTTTTCCGCACAGAATCAATACGCGGTAAGTGTGAAATACCACATTCAGTATTCCCAACGTAACACACATAACAATTTCCCTCTTCTTACCGCTTAAGCGCGACATTCATTTTACTGCTTTAGGCTTTTAACATATTATTTTTAGAGACGTTTAACATAGTAATAATTATAAATTGGAAACTTACCACTGCAATTTCACCTAAATTGCACTGTTAATTATTGTTTTTAAATATTTGTAAAAATTAAGTAAAGTCTACTACTCCACGAAATCTATTGTATTCCTGATACAAGTAACATTAAGGAAGCCGTGAAAAAATCAACAAGACTCCAGATGCCGATGTTATTACTGCAATATGTTATATAAATAATATTGTTAAAATATTAAAATGAAAAAATAAATCATTACATAACCTTACCGTTTGTTTTAAGTTCGCATTTATAGACTAGGGGGAAAAAAAAGACAGACGTATATCACGGCCTGCTGGAGTATAGATATTTTTGTTTTCTAAAGTTGCCGTCATTAAACAGAAACCAAGATGGAGATTTCATTGCAACTAATTAAAAATTCGTCTTTCAGGTATGTAATAAACGATCTTCGCACAAAATAATGTACGATACACGAGCGGTATGTTTGTTTTCATGTTCTCGGAAATTAAAAAAGCTCAACTACGTTTCGCTTTTTCAATCTTTTCCTCGAACATGAAAACGTCAACATACCGCTCTTGTAACGTATATTACCATATTAATAGACAGTAGCATATTATACACTTATATACTTAAAGGGTGTAATTGATGTTTTGTTATTTGAAGTGTTGTATTAGTGAAGAAGTGTGTTGTGTCAGTGAAGTGTGTTTGTGTCAGTGAATTTTTATAGTTTATAGTTTCAGTGTAAAGTATTTGAACAGTGAAATATTTTTGAAGTGTTAGTGAAATCAGGATAGTATCAGTGGAATGTGTCGTAGTTCCAGTGCAGTGAGTGAGTTGACAGCGAAATGAGTGTAGCGTTGAAAGGTACTTGTGCAGGTAGGAAATATCATACTCGTGGATTTTAGTTCGAACTTAGGATTAAGATACAAATTAGATTTATTTTAAATGTTATTTTAAGTGATCGTGCTTCATTTAATTTAGGATGCTCATTATTATTATTATTATTATTATTATTATTATTATTATTATTATTATTGCTATTATTATTATCATCATCATTATTATTATTATTATTATTATTATTTATTATTGGTATTATTATTAATTGTATTTTATAAGTTGTGTTTATTATTAATTATTATTGAATGTAATTAGTTACCACTGCCACAGGGTATACACTCATTTGCAGTGTGAATAAATAAATAAATACATAAATAAATAAAATAAATGCATACATACATACATACATACATACTTTGTTGTTTTTATTAACACTAATTTCTAGGTAAATGTCATTGTTTCAATGTAACCCATACTGATTAATTATACCTACAAGGTGAGCCAATTAAACGGGCGATTTTAAAACTGTAATTCCACCGATTACTTTCAAATGAAACTTTCACTCTACATTTAAAGTATACACAATAGCATTTATCTGTACATTCGTGAATACCTAGGAAACGTTGGACAGATACACTGTGAAGTCGGAACAGACATACTGTAGTCCAACCACGAGAAAGTCTCCAGGGAATGAAACGAAGCGGGGTGATGCTGTGAATGAATGTTGATGTCATAAGATGTCATAAGGTCACACACGTGGGTACTCGTATCTCTATTGGCTATCTCTCAAAGCACAAACCATAACACCGATATACACATTTTTATACAGTACTATCCTAGTTACAAAATTAGATCACTGTTAATCTCCTGGTCTTTTAATCCCTCCATTCAGAAAATAACATATGCAGGAGAGTGCACGATTATTAAACTGACGTTATAACTCTAATATTATCTATCTACTTCGCTCCAATAGATGACGCAATAGTAAGCACATTCCTTTCACGGTTAATCTCCTGGTTTGAGAACAGTACATATGTCTATTCCTTAAATTGAAGAAGAAGAAAAATAGAATGGAAAGTTCTGAAATGAAAGCCCTGTATGTTAATTAAAGCGATATCAACATTCTAAATCATAGCACCATGTGTTCTATATTCACTGAATGGTATCACGGCTGGAAAACAAAAACTCTCACTATCATGTGCTGATGCCACTTTTGCATAAATAAATATAATAATCCAATGTCGGTAAATGACATGCAAGAAAATGTGACAGCAAACTGTGGAGAATCTCTATATCGGACTCCTAGCGAAGTTTATAGCAAAGAGACCTTGCGAGACGCTATCGAGTGCCGCAGTGGGACCAGAGGAGCCATAATTTGTGAACGAAATGTGTTCAAGCACATGGAAACTTTCCTACACGCCCAGCATTACAGTCTCGTTTTCTCTTTCGTAAATTTTCTCCAGTATAGACACAAACTTCTCCCCGGAGGACGCATCATGACACTAGCAAAGTAAGTAGTTCCAAACGCCAATACTCTGTAGTCTTCGAAGGCGATCTAGCGAGTACCATGCTTGTCAACATATCCGAGGTTCAAATCTTATCTAAAGCAACATGCCAAGTCACTTCAAACTTTAAACTATTATACAAATATTAAAGTATTTTAGGCACAAAAGAAAGCAGGAAACATCACTGCGTTGGGCAAACAATGGGACCAAAGTCGGCCGGGCTGAGATCTGGAGATCGTGGAGGTCATTTTGTTGGGAAGTGCTCCTGATAACACGACAGCCAAAGATGTTTTGTAAGGGTGTAAATGTGGATTGGTGAGCCTTCCTGGATGAACATTGTTTTCCAGGTCGTGATTCCTAGGCCGGACATATCCTTATGTAGCATAAATTAGTACGAAAAGAGTGGAGAAATGGAAGTAGGCCACCTACTGTTCTCCAACCAGGAGATTAACCGTGAAAGGAATGTGTTTACAATTGTGTCATCTGTTGGAGCGAAGTAGATAGATAATATTACCGTTATAACGTCAGTTTAAAAAACATGCGCTCTCCTGCATATATTATTTCCTGTATGGAGGGATTAAAAGACCAGAAGATTAACCGTGATCTAATTTTGTAACTAGGTTAGTATAAATATGTATCAGCGTTATCGTTTGTGCTTTGAGAGTTAGCCAATGGAGATGCGTGTACCCACGTGTGTGATCTTATGACATCAACATTCATTCACAGCATTACCCCGTTGCGTCTCTTTCCCCTGAGACTTTCCCCTGGTTGAAGTACAGTATATGCGGTGGAAGGACCGAGGATTCGCCGTGAGATGAACCGAGATTTGGGAAAAAGACAAAATGAAAAATGAGTCGACAAAAAGAACAATAGGGCAAACAGAACAAGGGGAATACAAGGAGAACAATGGAAATCCAAAGAGATCAATAGGAAGACAAGACTAACTATGGGAATACAATAAGAACAAGAGGCATTAAAAAGATAATGGGAAGACAAGACGAACAAGGGGAATGCAAAGAGATCAATGGGAAGACAAGATGAACGATGGGAATACAAAAAGAACAAAGGGAGACAAGGAGGACAAGGGAACCGCAAAGTGATCAAGGGGAAGACAAGATGAACGCAAGGGGAATACAAGGAGAGCAAGGGCAATACAAGGAGAACAAGAGAAATACAAGGAGAACAAGAGAAATACAAGGAGAACAAGAGAAATACAAGGAGAACAAGGCGAAGAGGAAAAACAACAAGGCGAGGATGAGTAGAAGGCTAAAATAATGAAAACAAGGCGAAAACAAGTACAACAAGGACATTACATGAAGAACAAGGGGAATACAAGGAGAACAGAGGAATAGGCTACATAAAGACGGGTAATAAGGACAACAAGAGGATGACCAGGACAAGGAGAAGACAGGAACAAGACGAAGACAAGGGGGAATACAAGTAGAATACAGAGAGAACAAGAGGACTACCAGGAGAAAAAAGGAGAACAAATGGAATACAAAGAGAAGATAGGGAAGACATGGTGAACAAGGGGAATACAGGGTGAATAAGGGGAAGACAGGAGAACAATCAGTGGAATATAAGAACAAGAGAAGGAGAACAGTGGGAATAATAGAACAATGAGAATATAGCAAGTATAAGGGGAATACAATGAGAACAGAAGGAGAATAAGGGAAATATAAGGAGAATAAATCGAATACAAGAAGAACATGGAGAACACAACGGGAACAAAGAGAACGCAAGGAGAACAAGGGAAGTACAAGGTGAACAAGTAGAATAAAATGACAAAGAGACTACAAAGAGGAATATAAGCAAAATAATAAGATGAAAAGGAGACAAGGAGGAATGAGACGTCAATTTCCAAGTAAACAGCCCCCCCCCCAACCTACTGAGGAGAAACCCGCACTTCTACGTCGAACACCTCAACCAGGTAATTATTCCAAGCGGGATTCGAACCCTGGCCCAAGGGCGAATCGCGCCCGTTACCTGGAGCTACGCCGTTAGTTACGGGTTCCGTTGTTGGACTCAACAAATAGAATTAGCTTCATTCTTGACCTTGTCATAAGCGTTCATGTCTACCGATTTACAGTACCTTAATCCGCAGTCCTACGAACATTAACTGTAGTGTATAACGCATGTCCGTATATACGAAGAGAGTAGGAAGAAAAACCATTAAACAGCACAAGGCTGCATGAACCTCCCACGGACATTTCGCTTCTTTCTAAGCAAACACATAAATTTGCATACAAATTACATCCCAAAGCTTTTACAGTCTTAACAGAATCCAGGTAATATAAATATAGTTAAAAGAGAATATGTTTTTGAAATTCATTATTATTCCAAGATGGCGGCCGTCCCACCCAACCAGCGAAAACTAATTGAAAGCTGAAAGATATTCGCAGAGAGGCGTGCTGCACATATAAACAGTTGCAATAAAACAGGAGAGATGTTTACGAGACACCGTGTGGTGGTGGGGGCGCGTCGGCCCGGGTTATTGCGGCCATGATTTACGAGCGGGGCTTCGCAGCCTCCCTCCCGCCTACAGTTGTTGGCAAACAAGGATTAACCACTGCAACAGGAAGTTGCATATCATTAGACGCGGCTCGACGTGCGACGACGTGGATTAACTTGTCGCACCTAGCAAATTAAACGCAAGACGGGTTCCGAGACTAAATTCTACCGGGCAGTTCGTATGAGAAGCAAACGTTTCTACTAACACATTGTAAGATGCTCCATGCCATGTATTCGGCAATACAATGATGTGTCTGTGATCTCGAGGATGACTAGTAGAACAGACAGGATGTTGAGAATGGAAAGCAGCTGAGGCAGGATGTTGAGGATCGATAGAAGCTGAGATAGGAAGTTGAGAATCGAAAGCAGCTGGGGCAGGATGTTGAGGTTAAAAACCAGCTGACGAAGGAAGTTGAGAATCAAAAGTACATGTGGCAAAATGTTGAAGAACGAAAGCAGCTGAGATAGGATGTTGAAGTTCGAAATCAGCTGAGGCAGAATGTTGAAGATCGAAAGAAATTGAGGCAGGATGTTGAGGATCGAAACCAGCTGAGGCAGGGTTTTGAGAATCGAAAGCAGCGGAGACAAGATGTTGAGGATCGAAGGCAGCTGAGGCAGAATGTTGAAGATCGAAAGAAATTGATGCAGGATTTTGAGGATCGAAACCAGCTGAGGCAGGATTTTGAGGACCGAAAAAAGTTGAGACAGGGTGTTGACGATCGAAAGCAGCTGAGGCAGGATTTTGAGAATCGAAAGCAGCTGAGGCAGAATATTGAGGATCGAAAGAAGTTAAGTCAGAGTGTTGATTTTTTTGGTAGGTTATTTTACGACGTTTTATCAACATCTTGGTTATTTAGCGTATGAATGAGATGAAGATGATAATGCCGGTGAAATGAGTCCGGAGTCCAGCAGCGAAAGTTACCCAGCATTTGCTCATATTGGGTTGAGGGAAAACCCCGGAAAAACCTCAACTAGGTAACTTGTCCCTACCGGGAATCGAGCCCGGGCCACCTGGTTTCGCGGCCAGACGCGCTAACCGTTACTCCACAGGTGTGAACCAGAGTGTTGAGGATCGAAAGCAGCTGAGGCAGGATTTTGAGAATCGAAAGCAGCGTAGACAGGATGTTGAGAATCGAAAGCAGCTCAGGCAGGATTTTGAGAATCGAAAGCAGCGGAGACAGGATGTTGAGGATCGAAAGCAGCTGAGGCAGAATGTTGAAGATCGAAAGAAATTGAGACAGGATTTTCAGGTTTGAAAGCAGCTGAGGTAGGATTTTGAGGGTCGAAACAAGTTGAGACAGGGTGTTGGGGATCGAAAGTAGATAAGGCAGAATGTTGAGTATCGAAAGAAGTTGAGACAGGGTGCTGAGGATCGAAAGCAGCAGAGGCAGAATTTGAGGATCGACAGCAGCTGAGGTAGGAAGTTGAGACTCGAAAGCAGCTGAGACAGGATGTCGAGGATCGACAGTATAATAGAAGCAGAATGTTGCTGATCGATAGCAGCTGAGGTAGGAATTTGAGGATCGAAAGCAACTGAAGAAGGATGTCGAGGATCGACAGTATTATAGAGGCAGAATGTTTCTGATCAATAGCAGCTGAGGTAGGAGGTTGAGACTCGAAAGCAGCTGAGGCTGGATTTCGAGGTTCGACAGTGTAACAGGGGCAGGATATTGATACTCGACAGTAGCAGAGACAGGATGTTAAGAATCGAAGAGTAACGAGGCAGGATGTTCAGAATTGACAGTAACAGAAGCAAGATATTAATGATCGAGATTAAGAGGCATGGTGCTTAGGATCGAGAGTAGCGGAGATACAATGCTGAGAATTGAGAGGACAGAGATAAGAGGCTGAGAATCAAGAGTAGCAGAGTTGGATGTTAAAGATCGGATATAGCAGAGTCAGGATATTGAGAATTGGGTGTAGCAGAGTTGGATGTTGGGATCGGGTATAGCACCGGCAGGATGTTGATCAAAAGTAGCAGAGGCAAGATGATTATCGAGAGTAGAAAACTCAGATTTTGAGAATCGAGGGTAGCAGAGGTGGATGTTGAAGAACGAGAGTAGGAGAATCAAGAATACTGGAGCAGGGACAGGACGTCATGTTTCGAGTGAGACAGAGGTTGGAGGAACGAGAGTAGGAGTGGCAGGAGAAATCGATGTTTAAATTTCATTTTAAATATAGCCTAACGCATCTAGAACACAAGCTCGAACATTCTGTACAATTTAAAAAGAGACGTTAAACATAGGCCTGTATTAATCACTACAGCTTTCTGATTTCATGTTTCTCTGCCAGTGGTCAATATGTTTACACAATACGTATGTTGTTCAACTCACCCACGACAAATTGTCCATTACTAACAATCCACCCCTCACCCAACTCTAGTGGCTATCACACAGATATGGTCATGGCAACGCTAACAGCAGTAGAGAGCAATACGTAACAATGAAGGGCAGTTATCGTAACATGGGGGAGAACTGGCGAAGGGGCTGAAGATTCAACTGGCTGGGATTATTGCGTTTTAAATGACAACGTAGCACATGCTACGTAATTATCCTCTGTTAACAAATTACGCGAAGTGAAATATTGGCTGGACAAATCATGCAGTTATTAATTATTCTCTTTTATTCTCCCATTAAGCGAAGCAAAGGTGATTATTTCCATAACAGCTCTGGATTTAATTGGACAGCCAGTCGGCGAAACTCTACGGGAAAAACAGAGTCCGCAGTGCATAAAAATGAGCGGTATGTGTGCAGTAGACACCCATTGTCGTTGCTTACATTGTGGAATGTTGGAACAATGGGGAAACTAGCATTCCAACATTGCATAGGCCTTCAATTTTTGCAGTAACAGCAGTTCAGTGCAAGCGCCTTGGACCTATAAGCCAGGTGATCAGGTTAAAATCTAGTCGATCCTACCTAAATTATACATTGGACCAAGTAACAGAGATTTTCCCTAGATATTTTAGTTCTCCTGTGACAATTCTTCATCACCATCATGACTATCATAATCATCATCATCATCATCCATTCATAGGATGACCAGACGTTCTCTTTTGTCCGGACATGTCCTCCTTTTTAGGTCTTTGTCCGGGATCCGGGCGGATTTAAAAAAAAAAAATCAAGACATGTTCTTCTTTTCGTAACTTGTATACCTGATATTTTGAAATTATCTGATTAAACGCCTTTCTCAAGTAATTTTCCTCTAGGTAGCAGCAACAACGACGGAATATACTCTTTGCCAATGATCATAACTCTCTTTGCTCGTATTTGATATGCTCGTTGTTTTCATAGTGTAGCTTAACTGTAAAATCATTTTATATTATCAAGTTTTGTCATAAGTATCCTGTAAGAAAATACACACAATATTGACATAATTTTAAGTATAATATAGGCCTAAACCTAAATTAAGATAGATTTTATCTGTCCTCTTTAATAATTGAATCAGTTATTTCGAAAATGTAACATGTACTGTTCTGTGCAAACTAAAAATGTATCGTGCCACTTCTTAATGCTTTTAGCAGTTGGAGCATCATGGTTAAACACTCGCCGATACTCCCTTTGAACTCTAACAATTGATTTAAACTCCGTATACCACAACACAGTTTGCGCTTTCATCTGCGGTGTCGCCATTTTGACAATCGATGCAATCTACGAAAGGAAACCATGTCTGCGCATCATCTACCGATAGGATTCGAAACTTGAGTTTTCCTTTCATATAAACGAGACCGTAAGGTTCTATCTTCAACAGTTCACCAGTCACATACAATTGAAATTAGGTACATTTGACCGGTCCACCCTGTACTTGAGTAGCATTTATTACATTACCCAAACTAAAAGTCCATTTCTTATCCATTTCCAAGGATGAAATATGCGACTTATTTTAAGATTTTTAACAATAATATGTTATAGGAAAGAGTGAAGAGCACTCTGTTTAAAAAAGTAACATGCGCGAAAATGTCACATGTTATGTTTCCAAAATAACTGAATCAATATAGTTCCCATGACTTCCATATGTAGCTAACTGTAAAAACATTATTATTATTAAGTTTTTTTCATAATCATTTCGTAATGAAATAGATATTAATATACTTTTAAGTATGATATAAGCCTAAATCTGTACTGTAAATATTTTGTAATAAAATATATATTGACATAATTTGAAGTATAATAAGCCTAAATCTAAATAGGCCTACATATTTTCTGTCCTTTTTCGACCAATTTCTTCCTTTTTGAAGTTTTGTGTCCTTTTTTTTTATCGATGTGAATCTGGTCACCCTATCCATTCATTGATAGCCTTATGCCAAAAGGCAGGTCTTTCACTACAAACCCAGCTTTCTCTAATCTTTCCTACTCGTATTTTCTGCCTCCCTCTTAGTCTCCGCATATGATCAATATATAGGCCTACATTACTGTTGTCTGCCATCTGATATCTTCTTCTGCCTCGAATTCTTCTCCAGTTTACCAATCCTGCCAGTGCATCCTTCAGTAGGCAGTTTCCTCTCAGCCAGTGACCCAGTCAATTCATTTTTCCCTTCCTGATCAGTTTCAGCATCATTCTTTCTTCACCCATCCTTTCCAACACAGCTTCGTTTCTTATTCTGTCTTTCCATTTCTCACGCAACATTTTTCTCCATATCCACATTTCAAGTGCTTCTAGTCGTTTGTTTTCACTTCGTCGCAATGTCTATATTTCTGCCCCATACAATGCTGCACTCCATAAAAAGCATTTCACTAAGGTATTCCTTAGATCTTTTTCCAGAGGTCCGCAGAAGATGCTCCCTGGCAGAAGCTCATGTTACTGCTTATAGTACACCCCAAGTATTTGAAGCTGTCCACTTGCTCTACTACAGTCGTCGTTAGTACTCGCTGAAATGGATAAAGTGCAACGAGTGCAATGTAATATGCTCCTTCGTGTAGAAGGGAGAGATAGAAAGTATACCCGGCAGCAGCAACGGATGCACGCCAGTGCAATGTCTTATGCGCGGGTAGGGGACGCTAACCCGAGGGTGCTCTGTACTGATGACCCCTGCTCTACCATCTCATTTAGAATTCGCAAGTTTGACTTCTTTACTCTTCCTCCTATGACCATGGTCTTCGCCTTATTTGCATTTATCTTCATCCCATACTGCTCACAGCTGTCATTTAGCTCCAATAGCATATTCCTTAGTATCATCTCTTCTGCTAACAACGACATAATTATATTATCATCAACAAATCTTATGCATTTTATTTTTCTTCCTCCTACTATCACTTCTCCCATGTTCTGAAAACAGTTCTTCTCTAAATCCTCCAAGTAGATATTGAACAGGATAGGTGATATAGGGCATCCTTAACTAGTGATGGGCGAAGTTGTTCTTTTCCCGGAACAGTTCCGACGGTTCCGGTTCCGAAAAAATACTATGTTCCAAATAACAGTTCCGAAATAACAGTCACCAATGGTGATGAGTCGGAGTCGTTGAGTCGTTCAAACGAACGGTACAGTACCCTCCCTCTTCACCATAGACAAATAACACCATGCAGCTCACACTCATAGGCATGACATAGTACACATTCTTATCTATAGATGGCACTGCAATGCACATTCGAATCGATTTTGGAAAATTGCTGTGCATGCGGACAGAACTCAAAAGCTTAATGTTAGTAATTACACAGCTGTTGACTACAAGGACAGAATACAACACTTTGTTTTCGTACATAAAGTTATAAAGACATGGTAGCCAACTAAAAAAAAAATAACATAACATTTAAAACATATGGTATGTAATTTCTGTTCTCTCTATTACATAATAAAAAAAAAACAAATCATTAATTTTTATTTTTACTTTTCTTAATGCGCAGTTATAATAATAATAATAATAATAATAATAATAATAAATATTACAATTTCATAAATAAAAAAGATATATATTGGCAGTACTGAAACCTGGAAACCCCGCAGTGGGTTAGTAAAATGTTGGAATCGCATCTTTACCAAAGTGTAATTTAAACTTCGCATTAAACCTCGCTCTCCAAATCAGTACTTATATGGGTAGTTTCAACAAATAATGCTACAACATTTTTGTCGTTCTTTGATAACAGAGAAGATAGCACAAAAACTTGTGCTTGTCAGACTTAACCTCAACAAACGACATACAGACATTGTAACTAAACCACTCATTACCATTTACGACTTTAACCTTTGTATAGAATCAGCTGATCAATGAATTAATAATAGTATGCGTACTTTATGACTTCGTAGAATGTTTATAAAACAGAATTAGTCAACTAATGGTGAAATAAACCAGAAAACGGGAATCAATATTACAGATTATTGAATACTTACTATAACATTACAGATGATTGGCCAGTCTTACAAATGTTGATATTAAAGTTCGCGCCACCGCAAGGATTTCAATTTCCATGCCCCCTCCAACCACGTGAGAGTTTCAAGTACAGTGTAACTGCAGCTGTCGTTGGTTCATCGGAACAAGCTCCGACGTTCCGACTGTTATCTTGGAGTCGGAACATACCTTGTGCAACGCGGTACTGCGAGCCCGCAACAGCTGGGCAAGTGAGCAGCTCGGAGTCGGAACACTGTTATTTCGGAACAGGAGGTTCCGACCTACTGTTCATTTTTACAACAGTTCCGAGGGAGTCGGAACATACCTTGTGCCACGCGGTACTGCGAGCCCGCAACAGTTGGGCAAGTGAGCAGCTCGGAGTCGGAACACTGTTATTTCGGAACAGGAGGTTCCGACCTACTGTTCATTTTTGCAACAGTTCCGAGACCGGAACAGTTCCAAAATAACTGTTGTGTTATTTTTTACCCATCTCTATCCTTAACATACTCGTCTCCCTGATATTTCTTCTCCTATCCTGACTTTGACTCGTTTCATACAAAGATTACTGAACAGCCTTCTCTCTTTCCATTCCGCACCTATTTCCTTTAGGATCCCCATCAGTTTATTCCAATCCACTCTGTCAAACATCTTTTCTAGGTCCATTATGAGCGTAACGTAGATCCACCACCTCCGATTTACTCTGGACTATCCATTAGGATAGTCTCTGACGAACTAAGTCGATACTAGCGGCGTCTATGAGCCACTCTCGTAGTCGGGCAAATAACGACAAGTTTAGGATTTTGTCATTACACAAAAAATTATTATGAAACTAGCTAGATGATGTAAATACAGTTTTACTAATTAATTAATAGGGAAAATGGAATGAAAAACGTTTCAAAACGCGTCCTTGCAAGGGGAAATGGGACTGAGAGGTAATGACTATGTGAGATCCAAAGCTGTTGGCGCATTTGCCTCACTCTGATTTTCGCCGTTCCATTTGAAGGAACTTGAAAGAGTTTTGAAGGAAAAAGCCGGAAATGAAAGTAACACAATAGCTACCACATGAAGGTAGAGACGAAGCACAACAGAAGAACAACAGGGCAGGATCACCGAAGATTTTATAAACCTGGGCAGCGAGTAGGAAGAGCGGGTGCCTCAGTCCTCACAAGAGAAGGGACCCGATCCCTTGCGCTGTGCGAATGACACTCAAATTCGCTCTGGAGTATCGAAGGCGTCATACGAAATCCAAGCTCCGATTTCATAAGGCTTCAATTTGGAAAATGCCAAAATTTATATAGAGGACGATATGTAGATAAGCGACAGAATTTTAGCTTCATAATATTAGCTAATTAAAGAAATGATACTCCTGAATAATTCATTCTTTATCTCTAATATTATTTTACCCTTAGAACTCAAGAATAATGGCATTGTATAAACAATTTCAAATTAGTGTAACTCTGAAAATATTGAGATAGGACACATTGTGATACATTTTTGAACTCGTCTTAATGTGTGAAATCAAAGTAACATGATTAAAGTATGTAGTACTCTTTGAAAAATTGATGACGTCATGTGTATCTTGTACCATAATGTAGTTACATGCACCAAATCTCTAACATAACGCTCAAAAACAAAAAGTCCAATACCTATCCAAACAAAAAAGTTATAATAGGTGCACAAGATAAATGGGACATTCTGTATATATACAAATATAAATCAGGGGGGGGGGAAACAAATTTAATTGAATTAAGAGTAAAAAAAAATATAAAGTTTGCTCGTTTTAGTCTTCAACCTTCCCCTAAAAGCGATATTTTTTTCTTTATCAAAACGTAAACAAATCGTTAACGTACCTGTTATAGCCTTATTTCCGTTCAATATGAATTTCGAATTTTGCATTTCTTTGGGCGTCCGCAAATCCGTACCCAAGTAGCACTGCTCCCACACTCGGGGAAGGACTTAGTTCTAAGCCAAAACTTCTATAATGCATAAATGAATTGTAAACAAGACGGTGAATGAGGTCTGGGTCGCTCGCAGTTTCCGAGCACTGTGGCAGACAACAGGTTGTGGCGTCTTGTCAGTACTGCACGGGTCAGGCGGGCAATCTGCATATTATATATCTTGCGAGCGGCCGTGATGATGTGTTCCACGTTTGTTGAACCTGACGTCTCCTGCAAACAAGCGCGGACACCTGTACACGGCAGCGCTCCAAGGCCAAGCGGCGCGACAGTGTCACCACGACCATGCGCTCTTCAGTCCTTGTTAAACGACGCTGTATCAACTGCAAGGTAATCCAACATCGATGGAATTGGTGACAACGAGATGGTAAGTTATCTGGCGAGATGAAATCGAGGTGCACCATGGGATTAAGGCTGGTTCACAATAAACCGGGAACGGAAACGACGAGAACGAGAACGGAAATATATTTATTTTAACATTATTTTCGTTCTCGTTCTCGTTTCCGTTCCCGGTTTGTTGTGGACCAGCCTTTACTCGACATTCGTCTTAAGCGTACAGTTGGTAAAAACCTCGGAAAAAACCAACCAGGTAATCAGTCCAACCGGAAATCCAACCCACGCCTGAGCGATTAAATTAAATTAAAACAGACGCTGGTACAGACACTCATTCTACCTCACTTCGATTATTGCGACGTTTTGTTCAGTGATCTCAGGATTGATTCCGCTCAGAAACTACAGCGTGTTCATAACGCGTGCGTCCGCTTCATTTGTAATGTTCGATACTATGATCATATCTCACCTTCTTTCAAGAAGTTATCATGGCTTAGGTTACATGAGAGGAGAAATCTGCACTCACTTTCTCTCTTATATCGAATTATGCACTCTTCATCCCCCTATTATTTATTCGCTCGATTTCATACTCTCTCTCGCTATCATAATATTAATACTCGATCACAACGCGATAACACGCTAGAAATTCCACTTCACGCATCGTCTCTGTATTCCTCATCCTTCACTGTTGCTACCTCTCGTCACTGGAACTCTCTGCCGCCTGAAGTCAAGGGCTGCCGAACATTGAATTCTTTCAAATCCAAGTTAGAAAATTATCTTATGACGAGTTGCCAAACTAACTTACTATTATGACAAGTGTTGTATTGCATGTTTCCACGTTTTCACATTTTTTTATGTTCTAATGATATTCAACTTATTTTATATTTTTGTTTTCATATTTTCCGATAATGTTATATCTCTAATGTGATAAGTTGAGCTATATATAATCTTAATTTTCCTTATTGTGTGTACTTAGAAATATTGTATTCACTGTATACTTTGTACTGCACTATTTTATTACTAATATTATTATTATTATTATTATTATTATTATTATTATCATCATCATCATTATTACTATTCTTATTTTATTATTATTATTATTGTTATTATTATTATTATTATGAATAATTGTTTTTTTTTGTATGCCTCATTTATTTTGACCTGCTGTTCACATATTATTATGCTTTTTCTTTCTTTCTGTATGTTATATATTATGTCCGATTTCTTCTTATTTGTTGTTTATTTTTATTATTATTATTATCTTATTCAGTTTTGTGTGTAAAATTGTAGTGTAATTTGTAAATTTGTAGTGTTTTTGTAACGCAGTCTTTACTCCTGGTTGAGTGTTAGAGAAGGCCGTATGGCCTTAACTCTGCCAGGTTAAATAAATCATTATTATTATTATTATTATTATTATTATTATGTTGACCGGTAGACAAACGCAGTACCGTCTGAGTTACAGCGGTGACCTCAAGCGCTGATAATAATAATAATAATAATAATAATAATAATAATAATAATTGTTTACAAAAGGCTTTTAAGGAACCCGCAGGTTCATTGACGCCCTCTCGGCCTCCCCAAAGATCTTTTTCCCTCCGGTCTCCCAACTAACACTCTATATGCATTCTGGATTCTCCCATACGTGCTACGTGCCCTGCCCATCGCAAACGTCTGGATTTAATGTTCTTAATTATGTCAGGCGAAGAATACAATGCGTGCAGTTCTGCGTTGTGTAACTTTCTCCATTCCCCTGTAACTTCATCCCTCTTAGCCCCAAATATTTTCCTAAGAACCTTATTCTCAAACGTCCTTAATCTCTGTTCCTCTCTCAAAGTGAGAGTTCAAGTTTTACAACCATACAGAACAACCGGTAATATAACTGTTTTATAAATTCTAACTTTCAGATTTTTTGGCAGCAGACTAGATGACAAAAGCTTCTCAACCGAATGATAACAGGCATTGCCCATATTTATTCTGCGTTTAATTTCCTCCCGAGTGTCATTTATATTTGTTACTGTTGCTCCAAGATATTTGAATTTTTCCATCTCATCGAAGGATAAATCTCCAAGTTTTATGTTTCTATTTCGTACAATATTCTGGTCACGAGACAATCATATACTTTGTCTTTTCGGGATTTACTCCATAATAATAATAATAATAATAATAATAATAATAATAATAATAATAATATTATTATTATTATTATTATTATTATTATTATTATTATTATTAAAACTTACTTACAAATGGCTTTTAAGGAACCCGGATGTTCATTGCCGCCTTCACATAAGCTCGTCATCGGTCCCTATCCTGAGCAAGATTAATCCAGTCCCTACCATCATATCCCACCATCCACAAATCTATTTTAATATTATCCTCCCATCTACGCCTTGGCCTCCCCAAAGGTCTTTTTCTCTCAGCTCTTGCACCTAACACACTATCTAGATTCGCCCATACCTGCTACATGCCCTGCCAATTTCAAACGTCTGGATTTAATGTTCCTAATTATGTCAGGTGAAGAATATAATGCGTGCAGATCTACGTTTGTAACTTTCTCCATTCTCCTGTAACTTCATCCCTCTTAGCCCCAAATATTTTCCTAAGGACCTTATTCTCGAACACCCTCAACCTCTGTTCCTCTTTCTAAGTGAGAGTCCGAGTTTCACAACCATACAGAACAACCGGGAATATAACTGTTTTATAAGTAATTATTACTATTAAAATATTAATTATTAATAACAATCGGTAGTAACTTTTATTTCATAAACATTGGCAGCTTCTTCAAAGGCAAACGATGCTGTCAATATTACGGTAGAAAATAACACCCAGTTGTTCTATATTTTCTCAGTACTGAAATTCGAAACAAATTTGGCAGAAAAATTTCAACTTATTGTTTAGTCAACTATCCGAATACAGGTTTGAATCTCATCAGTGACACCAATACGGCATCACTCATGAGGCAATTAAGCCAGGAGATAATGAGTTGATGGGGTAGGATTGCCAGTTCCTTCACCCCTCCATTGCATATATCTCTGACTAGTAACATATTACGCTAGTCAGGCTTCAGATGTATACGAACAAGTGAGATGTACCGCTTGATAGTAAGTTAGATGTACAGACACGGAATTAAAATTTGGAGTGAGTTTTTATGGGAGTCCAGCTGTATGTAAGCAATCATTTCGCACGACTGTCCACAAGTAGCATGTACACAGGGGGTCTTGTTTACTGCACGTGCCCAGTGTGTTGTAAGAGAAACTTCAACAATAAGGGAACTCCAAATTTTATTTCAGTATTTGTACTGTACATATCAGCCAGAACTTCATTCCGAGATAAATTCAACCTGACAACTAAAAAATCACTATAATCCACTAGCATATGTAGTAATAGGGGGAAAATGCTTAGGTTTCACTCTTAAAGTATAAAGTATAAGTAGCTGGACTATAAAATTGGCCATTAAGAGATACTAGGACTGAGTTTCGAAATTTTTACAATTTTATTCCGATTTATTTATTTTTTTTTAACTGTTTGCTAGAACAAGGTGTATGCAAATTTTGATCTCAGTCGGACTGCTAACTTTGAAGTTAATTTTATTTTAATTGTGAAAATTAGTGATATAATCAAAATGTTCCATGCGCATTACATTCAAATAGAGTTCGTTTTTTTAATATGGGCCCAGATATGGCAATATGTTAGCATTGAGAAATTCGTGTAATCTAATTTATTTTTGACACAAAAGGCTTATATTAAAAAGAAATAGACGTTTATTCACATTTTTAATGTACATAACAATTTTTAGCTCCCAATTTTTGAGATAGGTACTCAAAATGTCTCAATGTTAGATCTTACACAATATCAGTGGCGTAGCGTCAATGTAAGCTAAAAAGCTTAGCTTCCCCAGTTAATAATAATTTCATAATAAACCTGCAGTTTATGGAGAAAATTATTTATTAATTTTAATAGAATTTATATTTACCCGTTAAATATTGTGATGCGGCAGCTCAGGATTATTTGTGATGCAGCAGTAAACAAGAAGCCTGCACACACCAGCTTCCAAGCAGACTGGTTTCTTCTGTGTAATCCACCGCGCAGATTTTCCATCCCTTTTAAACTACCGTAGTCGCTAGGCTCGAAAAGAAGGTAGCTTTAACATTTAAAATAAGTAGTTTCCGAGTTATCCCTATTCGTCAGTTGTGTTCAGTTGAAGTGTTAGTGTGCATTGTGGCTCATATAATAAATAATGAGCGAAATAACAGTTCCTGACACTAATTTACTTGAATTTTTTAGGACAATTGTATTATCAAGACTGACTTACGAACAAAAGTGTGATTTAAAAAACAAATGACGGACTCCCTTGCTGTCAATGAAGGACACAACCAAAAGACAGACGCATACTTACGTAATGATACTAATATTGTGATTTCTCTAAGTATAACAGGGAGTGAGCTAATGTTATACGTATACATGTTTATTTGTTAAGAGATATGTGTAAACCGTGAAATCATATTTTACTACGTATCATTTGAGGTCATGCCTTATTGGTGTTACTTACGATGTTCTAACCAATCTTCGACTGCTGACTTGAAATTGACTACTATTTATTTTAAGACTATTTTTGTAATACGTTTCCTCATATTGCATGAAAGACAACTTGAGTTAGCTTCCCCTGCTCAAAATTTCATGCTACGCCACTGCACAATATATGCATGAAAACTGCATACGCATGGAGCATTTTGAACATAAAAAATGTATGAATAATTTCGAAAAAAAGACAAATTTGTGAGAAGAGATACAATACTGCCTTATAGATTAGGCTTATACAAAAATCACTTCTGGAGTTCAAAGAAGAATTGGAGGCAAAAAACAGCTTACTTACAACTTCGTAAGATCACAAGGAATATTCTCGTACAAAAAAAAAATATTTTGGTCTTATTTTTTTCTTTTGTAAAAACTCAGCCCTAGTGTCCCTAAAAAATTATCTCATTTTGTGACAAAAATTCTTTGTTTACATAAACGGGCTCTATTTATATAACTCGACCGAGGCGAGTAGAGAGAGACGCGGGCATAATGTGAACTATCGCGATGACGCTGTACGAAGCGCACCGGGCTGCAGGACTCCACTGGCCTTCGTCGAGTAAAGGTACGATATTGGCATTGCTGAAAACAGAGGAGTTTTGAGGTTAGGTATATTAATCATGAGTATTAGCAAATAAGAATTTGTAATTGTTTCATGCTTCTTAATTGAAGAGGAAGAAACGAAAGAGATATTAGTTACATAAAATATATGTAAGAAACGACTTGATTACTGTAATGGGAATGCCTCAAATTATATAATTCTTCGCAGTTTTCTACAAGCGAAATAAGTTTTTCGTCTGCTATTTTGTCGCGACACTGAACATGGCACAACATAATAGTAACAGTTGAGCAATTAATAGTTATTTATGGTACTTGTGAGGTAAGTGCATCTTTATTGCACGAGTGGAAAGATTTAAGCACGAGGCGTCAGCCGAATGCTTAAATTACACGAGTGCAATAAAGATCACGCTCACAAGTATCATACGTAATTTTATCCATGACCATAACGAAAAATTATGTTTTATAAAAGAAAATATGTTGAAAATAAGTCCTCGTGCAATCACATACCATGGCATGGATTTTAGAATCAATACGTTACTAGGTAGGTCATGATGTAGGAGGCCATGATTAGTAAAGAATGGTACCTAAGGCGTTGGATAAATAACAAATTATAATTAATTATATAATTTTAATATATCTTTTTCACTTTAAACGTGTATTTTCGTCCTTTTGAAGTTTCAGAGATTATTTAGAAGTGTTCACGGAACTAATGTGATTAAAATAATTTCACATTTTACTTCTGTAAACTTAAGCTCAGTTGGCTAACGCGTGTTGTTTTAAAATTTAAAATCCTATAAACCCAACTTCGTAGGTTCAAGTCTCCTCGCATCCCAAAAGGTAAATTATTACAAAATTTTAAAAAGATCCATATTAGATATGAATGTAATGTACAAATTACGACGTAGCAGATAGAGAAAAGAGAAGGAGATTGAGTGTGTGTATATTTAAGAAATGATAATAAAGAAGTAGAGGTAGTGACATCTAGTAACTAATATATTAACTTCTTGAGTAGTAGTTCAATGGAAAAGTATACGTGTGTACCCGGGTACTAGGAAAATATTAATGAACTGTGAGATAAAGTTCAAACTGTGAGGTAAAGTCTTTATCTCACTAGTGAAATAAAGTAATGTTGAATAAAAGCCCACTTTACAAACGCAAAAGTATTTAGTAAAGGCATGTTTTTCGTTATGGTCATGGATAAAATTGATTTATTACAGCAGGCCATGACCGCACGCATCGGAAAAGTTGCTCATCCGAGAAACGTGGACGGATTTACCGAGAGCCGATGCGTACTATGCGATGTAGTGAACGCGGTTACATAACAATTACAGCAAAGATTGTCTTTTTCCGATCCGTGCGATTCTTCACACGATATAGTGAACAGACATGTACTCTGCGGTTGGCGATCATGGCTCGTATCCCTCGTAATTGAAAGAGTGGCAAGCCTGCATGAAGTGTAAGGTGAAGTCATTCAAAGAGCAACCGTTGTGAAGGTATAAACGGCTGCAATTAATCAACATATGTTATCACAACTGTGGTTCGTCCACACAGCACAAACGCCGTGGGAACCACAGAGTACCTGTTCGCGTTCGCAAACGAAAAATAATTATCTGCAGCAGTTTCGGTTTCGTTGGCCGAATCTGGTTCCTCTCACCTGCTGCTTTATTGGTTTCTCTCCACAACGCCTCGCGTTCTTTATGCTATTCATAAGCTCCTCTCCGCCTTCTCTTTTTTTTTGGTTTTACTTTTATCTACATTCGAAATCATTTCCATGCAGAAATTTATGGTCCCTCGTTCCGAGAAGCACGTCTGAAACACCCGCCGGGCGAAGCGATGGACCGAAGTTCCCCGCACAACAAATATGGCGTTTCCTTTTTATTATTTAAATTATTCAGAGTGTTCTCGTTAGCCGCGTCCAGTGAATCACTTCGTGTTTGTAGAGGAGAATGTGACGGCGCGGCTCAGAACTGAATTGACGGAGGAGATCGTGCAAGCAATTTGTTTCTTCAATTCAAAGGTTCTACGCCTGCGCACTGGCAGCTTGGGTATGAACAATGTAATGAAACGGACAGAATAATACAGAAGGGGAAAAATGAAAAGAAAGAATAGAGGAGCAGACTATGAAGAGAGAAAACTTCAAACAAACGAGAAATTATACAGGGTGATTCACGAGGATTCACCGTCCCTTAAGGAGCTTATTTCCGAAGACATTCTGAGCAAAAAAGTCATATAAACATATGCCCTAACCTCAATATTTTCAGAGCTACACTAATTTGAAATTGTTTATAAAATACCGTTATTCTTTAGTTTTAAGGGTAAAAGAATATTACAGATAAAGAATGAACTCTTCTGGAGTATCATTTCTTTAATTAGCTAGTATTCTGAAGTTAAAAATGTGTTGTGAATTACATAGTTGCTTCCTACAGAATTTTCTTTCGATTTTTAGCTACAAAAGTACATTTTCTTACGCATTTATCACTACAATTGTTACAAATTACGCCACTCTTGTAAATTCTTCAAGACTGTATATTAGGATGCATAATTAAACTGTAAAGAATCAAGTTCCTAAAGTCGTATGGTTTGTAACAATTTTTGTGATAAGTGCGTAAGAATGATGTCATGTTTAGTTAAAAATGTAAAAACAAAATCTGTACAAAGCAGCTGACAACACATTTTTTGGCTTCAGAACACTAGCCAATTAAATAAATTATACTTCTAAATAGTTTATTATCTATTTGTAATACTTCTTTACCCTTAAAGCTAAAGAAAAATGGTATTTTACTAACAACTTCAAATTAGTGTAACTTTGAAAATATTGAGATTAGGACATATGTTTATATGACATTATTTGCTCAGTATGTCTTCGGAAATAAGCTCCGTATGTGATGGTAAATCCTCGTGAATCACCCTGAATGTGTGTGTGTGTCTACATATATATATATATATATATATATATATATATATATATATGGTGTAATAAGTGGTGCATTAGCAACCATGTTCATGCTTCAACTGTTTTTCCGATGCCATGCCTTGAAAACAGCTCTCGTTTTGCCGATATGCAGTTGATATGACAACAGAATGGAGCACCACCTCATTTTAGTGTAGAAGTGAGGGACTTCTTGAACCAACAATTCCATGAGTGGATTGGCCGTCGTGGCAAAAGAGAATGGCCACCCAGAGCATGCGACCTGACCCCATGTGATTTTTCGCTGTGGGGTATCCTGAAAAATGGCGTTTTTGCTTAGAACCCGCACGATCTGCATCAGTTGTGACAGATGATCGAATAGTCATTCGTGAAAACCGATGAAAATCGTGAGTTATGTTCTGCCATCTGTAAATCAGTGTCTAAACGTTGTGAATTATGTATCGAGAAACAGGGCCTCCATTTTGAAAAAAAATCTATAAAGGAATGTGTAGTCAAATGTAAATTGAATGTAAGTAAGTGTCTGGGGAAAGCGACTTCTAACCCAGCCCATATATAAAGAAGAAATGAAAAAGTAGAACAAAATGAAGGAAACAGAACATTAGAAAGGAGCTAGAGACATAAAGACTAGAAAAAAAACAGAAAATACGAAAAGAAAAATACGAAACGGACAAAACAAGAAGACAAAATTAGAAAATAACGGACAAAACTGAAATAATAAAGCATAAAACTACAAAAATAAAGGACAAAAACTAGATATAATGGAAAAAATACTTGAAAATTTGAAAATAGATGACAAAACTAAAATATATACGATAAGTATAAAATAAAAAATAAATCTAGAAAATAAAAGGATGAAAATATAAAATACATGACAAAACTACAATACAATGAAAAAAATTAGAAAATGATAAACCTAAAAATAAAAGGCGATATCAGAAAAAAGCGAAGTATGAGAAAATATAATATGAAAAAGGATAATCTTAAAATAGTGGAAAAAATCCAGGCAACTGAGGAAAATAAAGATAATGTAAAAAAATTTAAAATAAACATATTCAGACAACATATAGGTACATAGAAAGATTCAGGGGATAGTGAAACATCAAAAGAACAGAGACGAATGGGGAACAAGAAGCAGGTGAAAAGGTCAGAAAAATAAGAGATAAGAATACTGAGATGAAGATTAAAAATTAAGGAAACATGAATATAAAGAAAGAGAGAAAGTAATCATACAATGAAGAAAGAGGAAAGGGGGAAAATCTAAAGGAAAAAACATGAAACAAAAAAACAGATGTGAAGATAAGTGGGAAAGTTCTAAACAGAAAAGGAAGGAAAGAAACGTATAAAATAGGAAAAACGGATACATAAAAGAGAAAGAGAACGAAAAAGCTTGAGGAAAGGCAAAATGAAGGAATGGAAAAGAGAAACATGTACAAGAAGATTCAGAGATGCAAAGTGGAAATGATCAAGAGATGAGAAAATCGATAGGAAGGGAAAAGGCCATGAAAGGAAAGAGAGAAAAAGACAAGAAATATGAAAAGAGCGACAAAACAAACAAGTTTCCTCCTCGATTATTCAGAGAGTTCTTCCAGCTGCGCGCGTCCTGCGAATCGCTTCATGTTTGTCGAGAAGCAATCTGACGGCGCCGCTCAAAACGGAATTGACGGAGAAAGATCGTGCAAGCAATTTGTTTCTACAGCTAGCCGATTGTACGCCTGCGCACCGACAACTAGCGTGTGAACTCGCCTACTCAACGTTTCAAAAGTGCGACCATGAGGGACTACACTGTTGCCAACATAGAGACTCTGTAGCTGAAGCTAAAGATTTTCTCGAATTCAAAAATGACGGTTTTTTTTAAGTAGCTTACTTTAATACGCTGTATCAACATCTCAGGTTATTTAGCGTCTGAATGAGATGAAGATGATAATGCCGGTGAAATGAATCCGGGGTCCAGCACCGAAAGTTACCTAGCATTTGCTCAAATTGGCTTGCGGGAAAACCCCGGAAAAAACCTCAACCAGGTAACTTGTTCCAACCGGGATTCGAACCCGGGCCACCTGGTTTCGCGGCCAGACGCGCTAACCGTTACTCCACAGGTGTGGACTCAAAAATGACGTAATAGCGACAACTTTGGGCGATTTCCGAGACACAGGGCAACTGTAGCTGGACTTTTTTTTTTAAGCGAGGGTGTGTATTCTGCCCTACGTTGGAGGTCTGCCTAAGCTGACATATTACGCTAAACTCCCAGCTTAGATCATGTATACCCAGATTGCTCTGCGTTATAGGCTTTGACGGTAACAACTTTTGTCAGGTTTACTATGCTGCCATCTAGTTATTACATAAGGATTCACGTCATAACTCCCATTTGAATTGTATTAGCGACTGTACTGCCATCTCGTGTTCGTTTACGGCGGACGGGTGGCGATCCTGGCGGTTGTTCTCTTCAAAGTGCGACCGATTTTAACATCTATATGTGATCTGGGCTCCCAGCTAAGCACATTATCAGCCACACAGGCCGATTGAGCTAGAGCCCGCTGTGTATCCAGGATCCCATGCAGGCTATCCTACATACCACATGGACCAGTCTGCGCAAGACAACCGGTGAACGGAGAAATACTGATTAAATGATAATGGAATAGATAAATATTGACGGAATATTTCTGTTCCGCGGCGTAGCGTTGTGGTCTAAGGCACCATGCTCGGACTCGGGTTACGGAACGAGCTCTGGTTCAAGTCCTCATGCGGAAGGAATTTTCTCATGAAATTTTGGTCAGTGTATGAGACCGGTGCCCACCCATCATTGTGATGAATTTGGGAAGCTACGATAGGAACCGACATCCGCTTTCGAGACCCAGCTTTAACAGCTGACCACAAGATATCGCGTTCTGGCTCAAGTCTGATTGGTTCGCAGGGTTATGTGTACGACTATGTCATGTGTTTCATTTGAAAATACATATTTCTTCCTGAAAAAAAAAAAAGATCAATTTCGTGTTGAATAAAGTCAATTCCCATTTTATTAGAGCTCTTCGAGAACTTTACAACGACACCAAACACGAATATGTTACGTCAACCGGATGCGGAGATAAAATGAGTGAAATGCTGCCACACGGCCAAAAAATTACATCACCTTATGGGTCGTCCAGGGGAGAGGGGAGAGGGGAGAGGTGGGCGCGACTTAGTTGAGTATTACCGCTACGGACTCCTTGTTCTATAACAATAGCATCATTGTTGTAGGTCTTATACTTAAAAAATTATAGAGGTTTTCGTTATACCTACCATTATTTGTATTTATCGCATAGCTCGAACTGCAGTATCTTATACTGATCCGGGTTCATAGATATAGTCCTATGTCAAAATTATCTTTGTTTTAAACAGAATAAAACAATCTCTAACCACTTGCTTATTAAAACTGTACCTGAATTGCCTATATCAATTTATACCTACAGAGAAAGGCAGAAAACAAAACTTGGGAATACCATAGGCTACCGGTAACACACAAAATGGCATTTTTGAGTACATACTTTTCAGGCATCGAAATGTAAAAAATTGAGAAATAACACACTTCCTACCCATATCTTTGTCTATAGTTTCTACGTGCCTTCAAGATCTTTATATACCCATCTCTCTAATCCCAAACGTTTGTACGTGCTTTCAAGATCTTTATACGTATACCCATCTCTTTATCTCTAAAATATATACGTGTCTTCAAGATCTTTATACGTATACCCATCTCTTTATCTCTAAAATGTATACGTGTCTTCAAGATCTTTATACGTATACCCATCTCTTTATCTCTAAAATGTATACGTGTCTTCAAGATATTTGCAGACCTATACCCATTTCTCTATCCCTAAAGTTTATATGTGTATTCAAGATCTTTATACATATACCCATCTCTTTATCTCTAACAAGATCTTTATATAACTATTTATTTATCCCTAAAGTTTATACGTGTCTTCAAGATCTTTACATGCCCATTTCTTTATCTCTAAACTTTATACGTGTCTGCAAGATTTTTATATACCCATCTTTCTATGCCTAAAGTTTATAGGCCTACGTGTCTTCAAGATCTTTATACGTATAACCATCTATTTATCTCCAAAGTTTATACGTGTCTTCAAGATCTTTATATACCCAGCTCTTTATCTTTAAAGTTTATACGTGTCTTCAAGATCTTTATGTACAACCATATCTCTATGCCTATAGTTTATAGGCCTACGTGTCTTCAACATCTTTATACGTATACTATCTCTTTATCTCTAAAGTTTATACGTGTCTTCAAGATTTTTATATAGGTACCCAGCTCTTTATCTTTAAAATTTATAGGCGTCTTCAAGATCTTTATATACCCATCTCTCTATGCCTAAAGTTTATAGAACTACGTGTCTTAAAGATCTCTATTCGTATACCCACCTCTTTATCTCTAAAGTTTATACATGTCTTCAAGATCTTTATACACCCAACTCTCTATCCCTTAAGTTTATACGTGTCTTCAAGATTATACGTTTACCCATCTCTTTACCTCTAAAATTTATACGTGTCTTCAAGATCTTTATATAGGCCTACTCATCTCTCTCTATCCCTAAAGTTTATATGTGTTTTGAAGATCTTTATAAGTTATTTTGCTAATTAACTCGACCGCCAGAGGACGGCATTCATTTCGTACCGCGTCAATTTTCCAGCAATTCAGTCAACTGCAGTGTGCTTTCATCCAGTGAGCAAAAGTGAACGTGAAGCAATTATGGTAATGAACGAACGAATGATATAACTGAATGGAAATGTAAATTCATTGTCGGATCATATCCGAGTCAAATGAACGAAATGAACGAATCAAATGAGCGAATAATTTTAGTGAACCATTAGAAGTGAATATAGTTTTCCAAATGAATCAGACTTTAAAACTCTACAACTCGCTCGCTCACTCACCTATGGGACTGGAATGTAATTACCAGCCGTCAGCGGGCTCGCACCTCGCAGTGACCACGCCTCGTGGCGTGTGATCGTCGGCTCCTCTGAAGAGGTTAACCGTTCATTCATCACCCGGCTAATCACCACGCCTGCCTTCGAGGTGACGCGGAGGGCATCGGTTCCTAAAACCTGTCTGCCTTCTACGACGCCCTCGAGGAAAGCACCTTCATGTGCTTCGGGATCGTCCGTCACCACTAATTCATTTCAGATCGTGTGTATGTTGGCGCTGCATACTTTAAAGTTTGAACGCACGAGAGGGACAAACAGCGTATTCCGAATCTCACGGGACCGGTGGACAACAATGATGTCACGCTGCAGCGAAATAGGAACAAAATTGCTGGAAGGATCGATGGTTGTCATGGCGACTGTATAAGTTGTTGTCTGTGCTACGCTAGCAAAATTTTGCGAAATTTCCGTACTGCCATCTCGTTCAAAGAAAAGAGAGAGTAACAATTTATTTCTTGAACCGGTAGTAATAACTGGTCCGTTGACATGTTCGCTCATAAGCCATTAACATATTGTTTTTACGTTGTGCTCATTACAAACAATGCAGCAGAACACACCGCCATGACACAACAGTGCACGATGTCATTCGTCTGCTAATTCCCGCCCAATACAAGAACCAATCAGATTCACTGATGGCGGCTGATGGAGACTGCCACCACCTCTGCAAGCTGATGGCACCGGTGCGACACCGGTGGAGCATCAATGTCGCCATCGGTGAAATTCGGACCACCGTGATGCCATCAGATTGCTCAGCGCTGAGATTCGGAATACCCTCACCACAATGAGACAGGGAGAGCGCGGGACGAAAAAGACTGGAAAATGAAGTGACAAGAATGAACGATAAGGAAGAAGGTAGCATGTAAGCCTACCCTCCTTGAGACTTCTTCACTTACATAACAAAGCAATACTGACGTTTGTAATATTATCGGTGTCACACACATACAAAACACAAATACTTATACACAGAATGTCCCACAACTTTTGAGACACTCCCGTAAGGTCATAACTATAGTGCGTTCGGAGTTCATGAAATACCATTGGATATTGGATATCCTCCTCTTTGTAACTTACTAAAATAATATACAAATCAGCCTTTCAGGTAGTAGCTCCCTGTAAAGCAGGTTTGAATAATTTCAAGGAAAAATTGTTCCGGGGCCGGGTATCGGGTATGTACAATACATTCGTTACTGGAGGTACGTTAACAGAAAGCCACAGTTTAAGTCACACAAGTATTTGTGTGCACTCATAGTTGAGTTCTGACGTCTTGTCAGCTCATTTGAGTCGTGTGGATACAAAGGAAAAATTGTGACGGTGTCGTGTATAGTTCCTGGGGTAGCTCAGTCGGAAGAGCGTTCGCGCGCTAAGCGAAGGGTCCCGGGATCGATACCCGGCCCCGGAACAATTTTTCCTTGAAATTATTCATACTAAAATAATTTACATATTTTCTAAAATAGACTATACAAAATAACAGAAGGAACCTAAATCAGGCCACCGAAGTTGATATTGAGAAGAAGTCTATATATATGAACCTTCTCTGCCTTATCTTTCCCAAAAATACAACGTCCCTCTCAAACAATGGTCTGTCATTGGTTTGCTGTTTGGCAGTAGAGGTTCTATTAAAAAATGTACATGGAATTATCTGAAGGAACTTCACATTCCTTTTGATTATGTAATGTCTATTCTTATAAATATTATCAAGGATTCTCTTCAAATATTACATCATCATCTCTATTTCAATTAATCCACTTATATATTTCCCTTGAACAATTAACTTTGTTTTTTCTTTAATGTATCACATCACATTTTATTGTACATGTTTATTGCATTCAGGACTCTTGTGGTCACTCAAATTCTTTGAGCTGATGTCTATAATTTAGAAATATATATATTCCATTTAGGCCTATTTGGCTCTTTTTCTTTTTCTTTACGGAGGAAGGAACCGAAGGCTTACACTGCAGCCTGAGGCTTATTGTACTTACCACTCCCATTATGTGAATGATTGGGTAGTCGAACGGCCACGTTCTTGTACAAGTATTGCTGACACCAGCGTTTCGGCGTGTGTCCTTGAGTACAATGCACAGTCTGCGAGCATCTGTTGATAGTGTAGCTGAGAATGGTACCATCTCCTATACACGTCACGTCAGCAATCTACCAACCACAGTTGTCAGTCTTGCTGCCCAGGCTGCGGAAAAAGTAAGATACTCGCACTTAACTTTTCCTACGCTAGCGTTCCTGCGGTGTGGCCTTGAGTACAGTGTCCAGTCAGTGAGTTTCTGTTGCCACTGCAGCTGAGAACGGTACCTCCTCCTAAACATACGTCACATCAACAATCTGCCAATCACAATTGCCAACTTTATCGCCCATAGACAATTTATAGAATGAAATACAGAGTGTCCCATTTAAAAAACTTCGTGTTACTACGAATTTCTGTAACATCCTGTATAATAATTGTTAACTACTTCAAATGGTAAGCTTCGGTCAATTCTACAACATAAATAAATAAATAACTCAGTATTTCTAGGTACACTAAAACATGCTACTTATGAGAGTGTCTAAAGATTATGGGACAAAGTGTGTGTATTATGAATTCTTACCTTTTTATTTTGAGTACCCAACCTTCTTTATAAAAAATGGACTCGTCTCGCTTACGCTTGCAGTGCAGAATCTTATTTGATCACTAATGACGTCATAAGTTTTCTTTTCTCAATCGTACTATCAGGGACTGGAATGCATTATCTGCAGACTTACTGAAGGTTTTACCAACAACCAAAAACGTATTTAAAAATAGGCTTAAGGACTTTACTAATAGACGGTAATTATACACAGTATGTAAAGGATGTAAATGATATTTTGTTATTGAAGTGTTGTATCAGTGAAGAATTATGTTGTGTCAGTGAAGTGTGTTGTGTCAGTGAAACGTGTTCCTGTCAGGGAAGCTTTATAGTTTATAGTGGCAGTGCAAAGTATTTGAACAGTGAAATGTTTTTGAAGTGTTAGTGAAATCAGGATAGAATCAGTGAAATGTGTCGTAGTTCCAGTGCAGTGAGTTGTCAGCGAAATGAGTGTAATGTGGAAAGGTACTTGTGCAGATATGAACATATCATACTCGTGGGTTTTAGTTCGAACTTAGATTTAAGATACAAATTAGATTTATTTTAAATGTTATTTTAAGTGATCGTGCTTCATTTAATTTAGGATATTCCCTATTATTATTATTATTATTATTATTATTATTATTATTTATTATTATTATTATTATTAGTATTAATTATTGGTATTATTAACTGTATTTTTAATTAATAAGTTTATTATTGTCATTATTGAGTATAATTAGTTACCACTGCCACCGGGTATATAGCCATTGCAGTGTGAATAAATACATACATACATACATACATACATACATACATACATACATACATACATACATACATACATACATACATACATACATATAATTTTAGTTTATATACATATCACTTGTAAATTGGCATTCATCAGCCGATGAAATAATGAAAGCGATGATACTTCCCCTGTATTCAACTTTCGGAACTTGACTTTATGCAAAAGTGTTACACATTTTCCCAATTTATAGGTCGAATGTAGGTAGACGTCTCACGTCAAAAGAGAAAGAATAAATGAGAGAAATAAGGAAGAAAGAACTTACGGTGAAGGGATAGCCATGGGCAGAAGGAAACACTCCTACAGGAACGAATTCTTGTATCCTATTGTGAGGACTGGTGACGGCGAAAGGAAAGGTGGACAGATCGCATCTCGCCAAGGAAACATTCCACATACATTTACATGCATATCAGAGGAAGCGAAGCAGGGATTCGAATAGAAAGCCGGACGCGGCATCAGTAAAATGAGACAAAACGATGCTGTGTAACTGGACAACCAGATTGCACGCTGCCCCGATACCATCGTCCTCAGTAGAGGTACAGTCCACCCTCACAGTCCCCAGGGTCAACGGGTCACTCCAACTGACACAAAGAATGGCCGCTATTTTCCTAAGTGAAGTTCCTTAGTTCGTATCACAGAATATATTAAGGCTGGTTCACAATAAACCGGGAACTGAAACCACGAGAACGGGAACGGAAATACATTTATTTTAAAGGCTGGTTCACAATAAACCGGAAACGAGAATCAGAACAAAAACGAAAACGGTAAAATTGTTAAAATGTGTACATTTAAATTTGAGCATTCACAATTAACGAAAAGCTTACTGGAGCCCGGGATCGGGAACGGAGAGTTGGCCAAGTTTCAACTTTGACGTCACGTTTCCGATCACAGCCCACTAGATTCATTCTATTGTCATCTAAAAGCTATTTTGTCGTCGTATATTTTGTAGCAAGAAGACCGTGACATAACTTATGCATTACAGTAGAACCCCGATTATCCGTCTTTCTCTCGCTTTCTTTCTTTTCTTTTTTTTTTTTTTTTTTTGCATAAATATTACTAGGCATTGTATTAGCACGTTATTTTTCTAGAGTGCTATTATAAGACTTTATCACACAGTATGGTCTACTGTTCGAGTTGTATTGTATTACTTCTGCATAAAAATTCTTCTACGGGTGTCAAAATAAATCTTGTGCTAAGTATCGAAAAAAAAGTGTAGGCCTAAAAAATTGAGTGGTTTGGGGAAAGAGAAACTGTGGCTCATCTCTTATCAGAATACGAGATTGGAGTGTATAAGTATATAAATCTACAACACGAGACATCAATTATTCCTGTCTTTCCACAGACAGACACTTTGCCTTAAAAACTCGTCGTTGACAACCAGACTTACCTAAATTAGTAGACTTCTGATCCACTATCTAGCGTGTTAAATACAAGACCATGGAGGAAATTACAAAATCTTCCATGGTACGGATTATCCGATTTTTTCGATTAACCGTTCAGCCCACCCCCTTCATTACCACGGATAATAGAGGTTCTACTGTATTTTGTTCTGTGCTGTGCATCATGGAGCAAGTTTTATTTGATGAGATTCTAATATTGAGTGTTGAGGAAAATCCTCACTTTTACGACAAGCGGCGCGCCTCGTATAAAGATGAGAAAATGAAGGAGAATGCGTGGCTTTCAATAGCTGCATCTCTGAACACCGATCGTAAGTGAATCATATTTTATTACTGTATTGGTTGTATTACACACTACATATGCATGCTTCAATTCAATAACTACTGATGTGTTCATTTTTGTTCTATTACAAATGTTTCTTCTCTAATTATTTTATGTTATGGTAGACTTAAAATAGGTTGTGATAATAAAGATGCATTGACATATGTATAGTACCGTTGAAATTTTGAAGTTGGTTAACCTCTGTTTATGTTGGCTGTCTTGTACTCATGAGAGAACGCCATTGGTCAATTATACACAAATAACATCAGAATGCGTAATATCGACTTTACATATCGTTATTGACATGCATATCGATATGCATAGTCGTCTACGTCAGAGCTGGGCAGCAAGAGCAGATTCTACTCTCTCACGGGGAGTCGTATGATTTCTCTTCATCCCCTTTCTTCCCCACTGAACACCGCGCAGCGTTGATCCAGTGACGGATGAATATTAAGCGTCCCCGTTTAGAGTCTAGATCCGCTCTCGACGCCCAGCCCTGGTCTACGTTCTCGGTTTATTGTGAATAAAAATTTTCATATTCGCGTTCTCTGCTTTTCGTTTTCACTCTGGTTCTCGTTCCCGGTTTATTGTGAACCAGCCTTAACATTATTTCCGTTATCGTTTCCGTTCCCGGTTTATTGTGAACCAGCCTTTACTCGTACTAGTGGAACGTAAACAGCGGCGCTGCGATCTAATATTGTTATTCTGTGCGAGAGAGAGAAAGACATAGGCTATGATTAGAATAAGAGCACAGCACATGTGACGTAACAGCGGCGCGCTGTGTAGTACAAGCAACTGCCATTCCACAAACAGATTGGTCGGGTAATATAGACCTACAGAGTGGGCCTATTAACGATATAAATTTTCAAAATTATAGTTATATAGACAGTACATATCAGTCTACTGAACTTAATTTCTAGTGAAATTTAATTATTTCTTATGCTTTTGGTTAACTCTCGAACGTCAAGCAGCCTTGAATCGTCACAGCTTATACCAGACTAAACTTTTATCTGTTTTGGCAACTGTTATATATGTATAAACAATCAAGTAGCCTATTTGAAACATCATCTCTACCTTTCAGTGTATAATAATCCGTTCCCCAATCTTTATTTAATTACTAGGCCCTTATTAAAAGGCTAGGATTTTTTTCTTTTCATATGTTTGAGATCAAGTGTACTATCTCAAGTAAAAAAATATTAACGCTTTATTTAACGTTATCTTATGTTTCTTAGAAATGCAAATTTATTTGGAAATTCTTTTTTCTGTTTATAAAACCGTAGCTAATAAAAAAGAAGGTATCCCCGTAACATGCCATGAAGGCACTTGGGGGGCATGGAGGTAGAGCCCCATGCTTTCCATGACCTCGGCACTAGAATGAGGTGGTGTGGTCGGCATCACGCTCTGACCGCCTTTTACCCCCGGGAAAGACCCGGTACTCAATTTTATAGGAGGCTGAGTGAACCTCGGGGCCGTTCTGAAAGTTTGGCAACGAGAAAAAAGTTTGTCACCACCTGGGATCGAACCCCGGACCTTCCAGTCCGTAGCCAGCTGCTCTACCAACCTGATAATAAAACCAGAATATTTTAATAACTACGATACTGTTTTGCTTTGTCTTTTTGTATCAATTAAACATCTCTAATGTTAATTAATATTTGATGAGAAAAGTTCGCTCCGGCGCCGGGGATCGAACCCGGGTCCTTAGTTCTACGTATCAAGCGCTCTGACCACTGAGCTACGCCGAATTCAATCCACAGCACCGGATCGAACCTTCCTCCTTCAATGTTTCCCTTTACAGATATCATTCTGTAGGACAAATTGATAAATCTATAATATTCTCATAGCTAGTAATGCATATGTCTGTACAGATTACTGTGCACTTAACTGCAGATTCCCGGTCAAACAAGTCACTCAGCTGAGTGCGCTCCTAGTATAATGACAGTTGACATTGGGCATATACGTCAACATATATGCGTAACTTGGAGTCGGGCCACAAAGGGAAACATTGAAGGAGGAAGGTTCGATCCGGTGCTGTGGATTGAATTCGGCGTAGCTCAGTGGTCAGAGCACTTGGTACGTAGAACCAAGGACCCGGGTTCGATCCCCGGTGCCGGAGCGAATTTTTCTCCTCAATTATTAATTGTCAATATTACAGATATTCTGTAGGACAAATTGATAAATCTATAATAATCTCTAATGTTATTTATTTCAATGATGTATGTAATTCAAAGTTAAGAAATCTTTCCACGCCGACTAAATGCTATTTCGAGAATGATGAGCGAGACTCGAAGTGCACGAGAATGACGAGACGAGACTCGAAAGACAAGTGCAACGAATACAGGAAGCGAGAGCGGCAGTTTTGTTCATCTCTACTTCTCAAGACACCCTCGTCATCATTCCTAGCTTTATCATATTATCATGCATGACTTCTCCACGTGTCCGCAAAACCTACAACCCTACGTGAGACGACGTTCAGACACACGTTTCCACGGTGTGTTAACGCTACGTGCCACAAGTTGCACATACATTGTCGCCCCCTCATAATGGGTCACTATTAGGATTCACAGTTGTATAGCAAGATTTATTGCACAGGCTAATCCTTTGTGTGCCATTGCAGTAAATCTTCGTAGGACTTCACAACTTTATAAGGCTGTTCTTTTAGGAAGGGTTCTAGAGATATAAAAGGCATCTCTAGAGGACCACTATGCACAAATGCTGTGCAAAGTCTCACGCAGAAGTAAAGAGGACGGTTTTTATGTACTGTAGTTTGAATCTTGAGTCACTGGTCACAACGCAGTGTTTGGTCTCAACTTTTTCATGTACTGTAAAGGATTAATTTGACTCTTGACGTGAAAATATCAAGGGGGAGGGGACTTGTCAAAGCGCAGTTCAAAAACGTGCTAAGTGAGGCCATCCAGTGTTGAATTCTGACATCCGTTCAACATGTGGATATGGAACTGCACAAGTTATAACAGCCGATAATCTGCCTATTCTTGATTATGTTATCCTAATAACTAGAGTCCGGATGTTTACGCATTCATGGTACTAAAATAGGTAGGAAAAAATGGTAGGCCTAATTAAAACATGAAAAAAGCCAATGTAAATCTTGAAAAGGCACAACAGCCAGGCAAAAAGGCAATTAAAACAAGAAAAACGCACTGTAAATCTAGAAAAGGCACAATAGGCAGGAAAAAAGGCAATTAAAACGAAAAAGGGCATTGTACATTTTAAAAAGACACAATAGGCAACAAATCAATAAAAAAAACATGAAAAAGCACTGTAAATTAGTAAAAGCACAATAGGCAGGCAAAGAAGGCAAGTAAAGACATTAAAAAGGACACTAAATCTAGAAACAACACAATAGTCAGGCAAAAAAGGAAATTAAAAGATGAAAAAGGTACTGTAAATCTGAAATGGGACAATAGGCAGACAAAAATGGCAATTAAAACATGAAAAAGAAAACACTTTAAATTTAGAAAAGGCAAATAAGCGGATAAATAAAGCAATTAAAACATGAAAAAGGCACTGTAAATCTAAAAAATGCACAAAAGTTAGGCAAAAAAATTAAAACATGAAAAAGGTATTGTAAATCTAGAAATGGCACAATAGGCAGACATAAATGACAATTAAAACATAAAAAAAACACTTTAAAACTAGAAAGGGCACAATAAGCAGGTAAAATGGAAATTAAAACATAAAAAGGCACTTTAAATCTAGAAAAGGCAAAACAGGCAGACAAAAAAGGCAAATGAAACATGAAAAAGTCATTGTAAATCTAGAAAAGGCATAACATCAGGCAAAAAATGCAATTAAGACGAAAAAAAGGCACTGTAAATCTAGAAAAGGCACAACATTCAGGCGAAGAAGGCAATTAAAAACATGGAAAAAGCACTGCAAATCTAAGAAAGGCATAATAGGTAGGCAAAGAAGGCAATTAAAGTATGAAAAAAAAACACTAAATCTAAAAACGGCACAATGCGCAGGCAAAAAGGCAATAAAAACATGAAAAAGACACTGTAAATCTAGAAGAGACAATATGCAGGCGAAGGAGGCGATTAAGAGCATGAAAAAAGCACTGTAAATCTAGAAGAGACAATATGCAGGCGAAGGAGGCGATTAAGAGCATGAAAAAGACACTGTAAATCTAGAAGAGACAATATGCAGGCGAAGGAGGCGATTAAGAGCATGAAAAAGACACTGTAAATCTAGAAGAGACAATATGCAGGCGAAGGAGGCGATTAAGAGCATGAAAAAGACACTGTAAATCTAGAAGAGACAATATGCAGGTAAATCTAGAAGAGAAGGAGGCGATTAAGAGCATGAAAAAGCACTGTAAATCTAGAAGAGACAATATGCAGGCGAAGGAGGCGATTAAGAGCATGAAAAAGACACTGTAAATCTAGAAGAGACAATATGCAGGCGAAGGAGGCGATTAAGAGCATGAAAAAGACACTGTAAATCTAGAAGAGACAATATGCAGGCGAAGGAGGCGATTAAGAGCATGAAAAAGACACTGTAAATCTAGAAGAGACAATATGCAGGCGAAGGAGGCGATTAAGAGCATGAAAAAGCACTGTAAATCTAGAAGAGACAATATGCAGGCGAAGGAGGCGATTAAGAGCATGAAAAAGACACTGTAAATCTAGAAGAGACAATATGCAGGCGAAGGAGGCGATTAAGAGCATGAAAAAGACACTGTAAATCTAGAAGAGACAATATGCAGGCGAAGGAGGCGATTAAGAGCATGAAAAAGACACTGTAAATCTAGAAGAGACAATATGCAGGCGAAGGAGGCGATTAAGAGCATGAAAAAGACACTGTAAATCTAGAAGAGACAATATGCATGAAAGGCGAAGGAGGAAGGAGGCGATTAAGAGCATGAAAAAGACACTGTAAATCTAGAAGAGACAATTAAGAGCATGCATGAAAAAGACACTGTAAATCTAGAAGAGACAATATGCAGGCGAAGGAGGCGATTAAGAGCATGAAAAAGACACTGTAAATCTAGAAGAGACAATATGCAGGCGAAGGAGGCGATTAAGAGCATGAAAAAGACACTGTAAATCTAGAAGAGACAATATGCAGGCGAAGGAGGCGATTAAGAGCATGAAAAAGACACTGTAAATCTAGAAGAGACAATATGCAGGCGAAGGAGGCGATTAAGAGCATGAAAAAGACACTGTAAATCTAGAAGAGACAATATGCAGGCGAAGGAGGCGATTAAGAGCATGAAAAAACACTGTAAATCTAGAAGAGACAATATGCAGGCGAAGGAGGCGATTAAAAAGCACTGTAAATCTAAAAGACAATATGCACTGTAAATCTAGAAGAGACAATATGCAGGCGAAGGAGGCGATTAAGAGCATGAAAAAGACACTGTAAATCTAGAAGAGACAATATGCAGGCGAAGGAGGCGATTAAGAGCATGAAAAAGACACTGTAAATCTAGAAGAGACAATATGCAGGCGAAGGAGGCGATTAAGAGCATGAAAAAGACACTGTAAATCTAGAAGAGACAATATGCAGGCGAAGGAGGCGATTAAGAGCATGAAAAAGACACTGTAAATCTAGAAGAGACAATATGCAGGCGAAGGAGGCGATTAAGAGCATGAAAAAGACACTGTAAATCTAGAAGAGACAATATGCAGGCGAAGGAGGCGATTAAGAGCATGAAAAAGACACTGTAAATCTAGAAGAGACAATATGCAGGCGAAGGAGGCGATTAAGAGCATGAAAAGACACTGTAAATCTAGAAGAGACAATATGCAGGCGAAGGAGGCGATTAAGAGCATGAAAAAGACATTAAATCTAGAAGAGACAATATGCAGGCGAAGGAGGCGATTAAAGCATGAAAAAGACACTGTAAATCTAGAAGAGACAATATGCAGGCGAAGGAGGCGATTAAGAGCATGAAAAAGACACTGTAAATCTAGAAGAGACAATATGCAGGCGAAGGAGGCGAAGGAGAAAAAGACACGTAAATTAGAAGAGACAATATGCAGGCGAAGGAGGCGATTAAAAATGAAAAAGCACTGTAAATCTAGAAGAGACAATATGCAGGCGAAGGAGGCGATTAAGAGCATGAAAAAGCACTGTAAATCTAGAAGAGACAATATGCAGGCGAAGGAGGCGATTAAGAGCATGAAAAAGACACTGTAAATCTAGAAGAGACAATATGCAGGCGAAGGAGGCGATTAAGAGCATGAAAAAAGCACTGTAAATCTAGAAGAGACAATATGCAGGCGAAGGAGGCGATTAAGAGCATGAAAAAGCACTGTAAATCTAGAAGAGACAATATGCAGGCGAAGGAGGCGATTAAGAGCATGAAAAAGACACTGTAAATCTAGAAGAGACAATTAGCATGAAAAAGCACTGTAAATCTAGAAGAGAGGCGAAGGAGGCGATTAAGAGCATGAAAAAGACACTGTAAATCTAGAAGAGACAATATGCAGGCGAAGGAGGCGATTAAGAGCATGAAAAAAGCACTGTAAATCTAGAAGAGACAATATGCAGGCGAAGGAGGCGATTAAGAGCATGAAAAAAGCACTGTAAATCTAGAAGAGACAATATGCAGGCGAAGGAGGCGATTAAGAGCATGAAAAAAGCACTGTAAATCTAGAAGAGACAATATGCAGGCGAAGGAGGCGATTAAGAGCATGAAAAAGACACTGTAAATCTAGAAGAGACAATATGCAGGCGAAGGAGGCGATTAAGAGCATGAAAAAAGCACTGTAAATCTAAAACAGGCATAATAGACAGGCAAAAAAAGCAATTAAAACAGAAAAGCACTGTAAATCCAGAAACGGCACAATAGACATGCAAAAAAGGCAATAAAACATAAAAAGACACTTTAAATCTAGAAAAAGCACAATAGCCAGGCAAAGAAGGCAATTAAAAAAATTAAAAAAAGACACTAAATCTAGAAATGCCACAATAGGCGGGGAAAATAGGCAATTAAACATGAAACAAAAAAAAAACAGTAATCTTTTCAGAGTAGGTGAAAAAGCACAGAATTCAGGGATCACACCTCAGGTCCGGTAAAATAATTGTGTCAATATTACATTTTCAGATCTGTTGCAAAAGCGCAAACTTCAATAACCATCTGAAAAATATGGACAATACCTCATATACGATTAAATAAATTGTGCCGACCAACTGGCCAACAGAAACTAATTCGAGATCCTCAGTCTCTCAAGCATGGTAAGGGTCACCGAGCAAAATTTATGGCGACGACCTCTGTTCCTGCGACAAATATAAATTAACTTGCTGAATGCAATACTTGAAGAAGAGTGGGGGCGGAGACAGATGGGAGACGACGAAACAGGCCTTTCCCTCAGACCAGCTATGAGGAGAAGAATGGCACTGTCATCACTCATTGCAGAAGAAGTTCATAAAAGAAACCTGCCACCCAACTCAGGTGAAAGGAAGCGGCCAATGGAAGACCATTCACTTACTATTAAAATGGAGATGTATCAGGCATTCCCATCATATGTTTTGATTTTAGCGAGAGGCAATATCAAAACCTCGAGTGATACTTATTAGGACTATTTCGCGAAAACAATAATGAATATTAAAATAATATGACAGATACCACAAATATTAAATACGATACGTATTTAATACTCTACACTTATGGCCCAGTGCACCATTCTTGATCAAAACTTTACCTCGGCTAAGTTCTGATTAGAGATGAATAACAACACGCGAGAATGCAAGACTAACAGCGCCAGCAAAGCCGAAAACCAGCACGACAATATTGCCCGTCGTTGACGGCTTGCAAGCAAAAGTTCCAAGACATCAGGACTTCGGAAGTGATCAACTCTCGAACGTCAAACAGCCTTGAATAGTCACAATTGTTTATACCAGACTGAACTTTTATCTGTTTTGGCAACTGTTACATAGCCCATGTATAAACAATCCGGTAGCCATTTGAAATATCATCTCTACCTTTCAGTATAGAAATACAGTATATAGTAATCGATCCCCAGTCTTTATTCAATTACTAGGCCCTTATTAAAAGACTAGGAAATTTATTTTTCATATGTCTGAGATCAAGTATACAATCTCAAGTAAAACGACAAGTTACCTGGTTGAGGTTTTTTCCGATGTTTCCCTCAACCCAATACGAGCAAATGCTGGGTAACTTTCGGTGCTGGACCCTGGAATCATTTCACCGACATTATCACCTTCATTTCATTCAGACGCTAAATAACCTCAGATGTTGATACAGCGTCGTAAAATAACCCAATAACATTTAAAAAATGATAAAATAAAACGTTTCATTTAACGCTATGTTTTATGTTTCTTAGAAATTCAAATTTATTTTAGATTTTTTTATTTATATAACCATAGGTAATATCTGATAGTAGAAGCAGAACATTTTGATAACTCTGATACTATGATATTTTCTTTTGTCTTTTTGCATCAGTTAAACATCTCTAATGTTTATTTCAATTATGTATGTTACTCAAAGTTACTAAATCTTTCCACGCCGACCAAATGCTATTTCGAGAATGATGAGCGAGACGCGAAGCGCACGAGAGTTATGAGACGAGACTCGAAAGACAAATGCAACGAACACAGCGAGCGAGAGCGGCAGTTAGTTTTGTTCATCTCTAGTTCTCATTTTACCCTACTCAATCTCAGTATCTATGTATCAATCACGATTAAAATTAAACTTGGAAGTTTACCAAGGTAACTGTTCTTATTTGGTTATTTTACTACGCTTTTTCAACTGCTATTGTTATCTAGCGTCTGAATGAGATGAAGGTGATAATGCCAGCGAAATGAGTCCAGAGTCCAGCGCCGAAAGTAACCCAGCATTTGCTCTTAATGGGCTGAGGGAAAATCCCGGAAAAAACCTCAACCAGGTTACTTATCCCAATTAGGATTTCAACCCGGGCTAACTCGTTTCACGGACAGAAATGCTAACCACAGCGATTGACTAGTTGTGTTTTTATAAAGTCCATTAACTTAACCGCCAGTTATGGAGTGATTATGTGGAATTTATCAGGGTTAAGTTCCAACAAATTAAAGGCGCGATTCGATGTTCTTGATGGAATTGAATAGGAAATGATGTACCTGGATTATTTAAACTGAAACCAACGTCAAATTGGTGTTATTGTGGAAAGAGGGAATTATTTTGAAGAATACGGGGATAGGAAATGCGAGGAAATATTTCGACTGTCCAAAGAAACCCCGTGGTGGTTAGTGAATGAAATAAATGAAGGACTGGAATTTCCTACTAATCGAAATAACCCCGTCAAACCTACAACAGTTTTAACAACGTTAAGATCGTACGCTGCAGGGGTACCTAGGGCCTGACATTGTGATTAATAATTCGTAATATTCATCTACCTCGGCACTACGTAGTAGGCTATTATTAATCATGTGTTGAGCATTATTTCATTTTTCTGCCCACGCTATATTTCATTTCCTTCAAGGGCTGAACTACGATCTGTAATGGATGGATTCCATGAAATATTCGTACATGGATTTCCGGGTGTTGTGGGAACAGAAGGCTATACACACATCAAAATTCAGTCTCGTTTTTACAGTAACAATGTGTTTTAGTTCTTTTTCACTATTCTGCTTATTGTATTGTTTATGTTTTTTTGTTTTATTTTATGAAGTATTTTAGATAAGGGCGCAAATAAGCATAGTAGCTGACGTGCCCTTTTTTAAACACTATCTATCCATCCATCTATCCATCCATCCATCCATCCATTCATCCATCCAGCCATCCATCCATCCATCCATCCATCCATCCATCCATCCATCCATCCATCCATCCATCCATCTAGTACACACCTGTCGAGTAACGGTCAGCGTGTCTGGCCGCGAAACCAGGTGGCCCGGGTTTGAATCCCGGTCGGGGCAAGTTACCTGGTTGAGGTTTTTTCCGGGGTTTTCCCTCAACCCAATACGAGCAAATGCTGGGTAACTTTCGGTGCTGGACCCGGACTCATTTCACCGGCATTATCACCTTCATTTCATTCAGATGCTAAATAACCTAGATGTTGATACAGCGTCATAAAATAACCCAATAAAATAAATCTATCTATCTATCTATCTATCTATCTATCTATCTATCTATCTATCTATCTATCTATCTATCTATCTATCTATCTATCTATCTATCTATCTATCTATCTATCTATCTATCTATCTATCTATCTATCTATCTAGCGATCGATCCATCCATCCATCCATCCACCTGCCTGCCTACTTGTCTATCTTAGTCTCCAGTCTTGGCGTAAGAGACAACCAGCTCTAATAGAATCCTATTTCATGGTCTGAAAAATTCGGGGTTCTCTTTTTGTTCTCCATATTCATTTTATCTTCCTGTGGCCTTATAAACAAACGAATCAAGCAGAGCGGTCTAACAAAATCAAAGAGTGCAACAATTGAATACGATCTGTTATTATCTTTGCTCTCCTATGGATGCTTTCCTTTGAAAAAAAAAATAGCATGCAATCTCCGAGTTAACGCGGGTGAAGAGAACGATAAAAAAAATGGGTTTCTGTGACCGAGGATCATTGTTTGTGCACCGCAATCTTATTTTGACCGTGGTTTTCTTTTTACCGTGTTCCCCTGACCCTTGATCATTACGTTTTCTGACCGAGATTGATGCACTCGGCCATCAGTGTTACATTTCGCTGGCTGGTTAGCTACTATAGGCCAATTCCTAAAAAGAATGAAAATACTGGTCTAAAAATATTTTTAAAGTGCGTCTCAAACTAGGATATATTTACTAAATTTTTTCCCCGGAAATTTCTGTGTACAGCGATTTCTTGGACGGATTTTCAAAATATTCAGCATATAAGAATCAATTTATCAGGGAATGATGTACATGAAATATAATAGTTTCAATACTAGCCTGGCTGTGTACAGCGATTTCTACTAAACTATTGGACGGATTTTGTTCATATTCAGTATCTACGAGTCAATTTATCAGGGAATGATGTACATGAAATATAATAATTTTAGTACTTGTCTGTCTGTGTACAGCGATTTCTACTAAACTATTGGACGAATTTTGTTCATATTCAGTATCTACGAGTCAATTTATCAGGGAATGATGTACATGAAATATAATAATTTTACTACTAGTCTGTCTGTGTACAGCGATTTCTACTAAACTATTGGACGTATTTTGTCCATATTCAGTATCTACGAGTCAATTTATCAGGGAATGATGTACATGAAATATAATAATTTTAGTACTAGTCTGTCTGTGTACAGCGATTTCTACTAAACTATTGGACGAATTTTGTTCATATTCAGTATCTACGAGTCAATTTATCAGGGAATGATGTACATGAAATATAATAATTTTAGTACTTGTCTGTCTGTGTACAGCGATTTCTACTAAACTATTGGACGAATTTTGTTCATATTCAGTATCTACGAGTCAATTTATCAGGGAATGATGTACATGAAATATAATAATTTTAGTACTAGTCTGTCTGTGTACAGCGATTTCCACTAAACTATTGGACGTATTTTGTCCATATTCAGTACTCTCGGCTCCACAAGTAAAGAACCCTGGCCTCACACCACTTCTGCACAGATGACAGTGATTGACAGGCCAGTTGGGGGAAGCTGTTGCCACGTTTGCTCTTGGCTGGACTCTTTAAGTGTATTTTCTTTTGCAACTGGTTGGATTCTTTCAAAAATGGAAAATTCACAACACAGCATTCTCGGCGGTCTCCTGGCGGTATCTTTGTCCACAGTTTCACTAATTGGGGGAGCGTGTCAGTTAGATTTATGGCTTCCTGAACCCAACCCTGCAACGAAGGTTCTTTACTTTTGAAACCAAGAGTATCTACGACTCAATTTATCAGGTACTGATATAGAGGGAATATAATTTTAATACTAGTCTGTCTGTGTACAGCGATTTCTACTAAACTAATGGACGGATTTTCTTCATATTCAGTATCTACGAATCAATTTATCAGGGAATGATATACAGGGAATATAATAATTTTATTACTAGGCTATGTACAGCGGTTTCTACTAAACTATTGGACGAATTCTGTTTATATTCAGTACCTAAGAATCAACTTATCAGGGAATGATATGCAGGGAATATAATAATTTTAGTACTAGTCTGTCTGTGTACATCGATTTCTACTAAACTATTGGACAGCTTTTGTTCATATTCAGTATCTAAAAGCAAATTTATCAAGGAATGATATACAGGGAATATAATAAGTTAATTTTAGTACTAGTCTGTCTGTGTACAGTGATTTGTACTAAACTATTGGACGGATTTCGTTCATATTCAGTAGGTGTATCTACGAATCAATTCATCAGAAAATGATATACAGAAAATATATTAATTTTAGTACTACTCTGTCTGTGTAGAGAGATTTTTATTAAACTATAGGACGGATTTTGTTTCATACTGAGTATCTATGAATAAATTCATCAGGGAATGATGCACAAAAAATAACTTATAATAATTTTTAATAAGGCATTATAAAACGGAATCCAAATTCACTTCAACAACCAGCACACGATTTTTCTTCATGACTTCTTGTGTGACATAGGCTATAATTTAAATTCTTACACGCTTTTACAAGAAAATAAGCTATAAGCAGCAGTGTGATACGGAAACTGAATTTTCACTAACTGCGTAAAACGTGTGAGAATATATGTATCATCTTCGTCACAATCAATTTCATTTTTATCAGAAACTGGAAGCTTAGCCCACTCTTGCATGACTCCCACTTGTGTTAATTTTTCACTTCCTACTCTCTTAGAATTCTTGTAGCCGCAGTCTGTCTCGAAACTTTTGGCCGGGACTGTGGCACGAAGGACATGAATTATGGAACAAGGATGGGCGAGATCGAATCTTCACCGAATCCTCGCAATTAACGAAGTCCAGTGAAGCGAGGCACAAACTCCTCTTCTGCTGCCAGCCTAACGCATCCTGCTTTAGTTTACTTAACGCCGCTGTTGCCTTCAATTTAAAGCTTAAGACAACAATTTTACTTCGCTGTGCTATAGGCATTTCAATAAGTAGCTAATAAGAAACACCTGTAACCTTTCCGAGTCCTTAACGGTTTTATTTTCAGAGACATCAACAGAGATCTATATAATTCTAACATCAATGCTGGCCTTGGCAACTTGATAAACACATACTTACGCCAATAACATTAGCCTATATATTGAGTAGTTACATTAACACACAATTCCATTAATATACAGGGTGACTCACGAGGATTTACCGTCACTTACGGAGCTTATTTCCGAAGACATTGCGAGCAAAAATGTCATATAAACATTTGTCCTAATTTCAATATTTTCAAAGTTACACTAATTTGAAGTTGTTTGTAAAATACCTTTTATTTCAGTTTTAAGGGTAAAATAATATTAAAAACAGAGAATGAACTATTCAGAAGTGTCATTTCTTTAATTGACTAATGTTTTGAAGATAAAAATGTGTTGTTAACTACTTTGTACAGATTTTGTTTTTCAATTTTTTTTACAAAAAATGACATCATTCTTACGTACTTATCACAAAAATTGTTACAAATTATACGACTTTAAGAACTTGATGTCCACACCTGTGGAGTAACAGTTGGCGCGTCTAGCCGCGAAACCAGGTGGCCCGGGTTCGATTCCCGTTCGGGGCAAGTTACCTGGTTGAGGTTTTTTTCCGGGGTTTTCCCTCAATCCAATATGAGCAAATGCTGGGTAACTTTCGGTGTTGGACCCCGGACTCATTTCACCGGCATTATCACCTTCATCTCATTCAGACGCTAAATAACCTAAGCTGTTGATAAAGCGTCGTAAAATAACCTACTAAAAAAATAACTTGATTCTTTACAGTTTAATTAGGCATCTTATTTTACAGTCTTGAAGAATTTACAAGAGTGGCGTGACTTGTAACAATTGTAATAAATTCGTAAGAAAATGTAATTTTGTACTTAAAAATCGAAAAAAAAAAAATCTGTAAGAATCAAATATGGAATTCACAACACAACACATGGCAAATATTGCTAGATTTAAATTATGAATCCATTGCTTCGGTATCATTGGGAAGAATTCTTTTTCACTTATAAAATGGTACTGTCTAAGAAAAGAAATTAGGGAAAAATATTGTTATGTATTGCAATGCCAATTATGAATAATGTGTTAATTGTAAATTCATTGGCCAATTAATTAATTAACTGTAATATGAGAACTTATGTATTAGCAGCCTTAGAGCAATGAGGCCGATGAATTCATCAAAAATTACGTACCGGTATTCATAATTTAAGACTTAACAAAAATAAAGTTTCTAACCGCAATAATTTTTTACTATTTTTGTCACTGTATACCAGAATGCTTAATACTCACTAATTGATTTTATTTTTATAGTTACTTTAGTTTGTGTGGATAGGAGCATAAAATAGTATTTTTAGGTGAATAAAATAGTATTTTCAAATTTTTATGTGCCTAACTCTATATTTTAGTGTCTATTTTGATAAATTCAGAGCCTATTTTAGGTGCCTAAAAGTTAGTTTTTAAGTACCTAAAAATTCGTGGTCTAATTATAACACACGATTATAGGAACACGACCTCAACAATAGTAAAAATGGCTACTGATATACCGAAAGATCCTACACACTCGATATGACCACAGATATTAAAGCGTGTATAAAGAAAATTAAAAAAAAAAAAATAAAAATAACAAAAAGACCACAGAGTGTCATTTTCAAATGTTGAAGACCTCAGAAGTTGTGGAGGAGGTTCGCTGCACAACACAACATTAAAATATAGGGTAAAGGTTGGTAATACTATGATACAAGTAATATTGTGATAGTTCTTTTTGAGAATTTATTACAATTTTACTGAGCGAGAGGAAGATCGGGTTTTTGCGTCAACGTATTAAGGCAGTGATGTCAACTGAAGCCCATAGGAGCAAGCGCGCGCTTTAGAGCCCAGGAGAGCCTGAGCGCTTTACAGCGGAAAGGAAAGAGACAGAAGAAACAGGTCGAGCTGTATACAGGGATGGCCAGCACTGATTCAATGGATAAAGGGAAGAGAACTTATTAAAACTGTATCCATGTTAATTTTTAGATTTGTCTGAGAATTATAAGTGCATTATAAGAATGTAAGTTTTAATTTTAATGTTCATTTTCCACAAGTATGCTTTTTTATTCAAAAGGAACAGACAAGTGAAATTTTTAGCTATGTTTATTTAGTAGCCTTCCAGGTACTAAAACAATGTTTTTGTAAATCTAATATATCGTAAAAACGTATTAATGAAGTTAGTATATGGAAATTTTGAAAATATTCGCATGGAAAATGTTTGGAAGGAAATGAATTAATAAAGCAACTACTGTTACATCAAAAACAAAAGATATGTGCCTATGTGTTGTAAAAATGTCAGCTCTATAGCTTCAGCAGATTTCGAGATAATTTAATATTCTGATAACAGAAAGTTGCGCACCAATATCACCTAAAAGCATAATGCGATAAGAGTTTTATTATGTAATATTAGTTACAGTTAAAACATATACCTAGACAACTTTGCTTTGTACTATAATATTGTTTTGATTACTTTTATAACGCTAGAGATACCATCAATATAAATTTCAACTTATCATGTCATATTCAGTGTCTTTCTTTGGGATAACACTTTCTTTATGAATGATGTGTTTAATTCACTAAGTACAGTATAGTTGTAGTTATTATGGAATTTGTGTGAATATTCCTTCTTTACTCTTTGTTATGTTATTAACGTTTAAAACACAACTGCAATATTAGGCTAAGAAACAGGTGTTGGTACTTTTGTTTTACAGACAATATAGAAAATAACAAACAGAAAGAAGCCATATAAAAATAACGACATAAAATTTCACGTTCCGTCTGAAGTTTGTGCACCACTGTTTTCTTAATCCAACAGGTTGCTTATTCCTCCTAGCATACCTAGCGCTTAATGCCCGCGCACGACGTCAAGGTCAGAAAAATGCGCTTGCTTTGACATCACTGTATTAAGGGAATGTTCGTGGACAAGTTGCTGCACAAAACCGGTTCTTCTCTCGCTCAGTAAAATTGTAAAAAATTCTCAAAAAGAACTACCTATCACAATATTATTCGTATCACAGTATTACTAACCTTTACCCTACTATCGTACATTTCAATGGAGTACGCAGAAACTAGGAAAGCGAACAGTAGTAGTTGGTACTGCAACGCGGCAGAATCAACAGGTCGCGCGGCGGCCGCGGCGTTCGATATGGCCTGCTGCGCATCAATCAACACGCTAATGACCGCAGCCACTGATCCGTTTCTTATTAAAAATGAATTATTTATGCCCCGACTCATTTGCATAATTGCTATGTACACAGCAGTTTATAAACATACCAATTCAATTTAATGGCCTCATTCAGGTACCTAGGAGACTACGAATCCCTAAGAATAGTTCAGCATCTCATCAACTCTGTCTCTTTCTTTATCTCCACTCCCTGTCATATGAGGGAATTCGCAATGCCACTGGCGCCTCGAGGAGAATAAAGCTCATTTTCATCTATATTTCAGTTTCTCTCAAGATATCATCACAGTCTACTATATACAGTCACGAAGCTTAATACTTACTAAATATGCAAACATAAACAGCTGAAATATGTATCCATAGATAGTTGCTCACCACCAGGATCGCTACTATCGCCTCATCACAGACTCTTTCCCTAGAAGACGGTAAAATGTATTGTACTTTCGATATCGTGTTATTTTGAAAAAATTAACACCTTCCTTCCACTATTGAAATATGAAATATACTGGGGACAGAACATCTAGAAGCTTGGAGGCTGTTACTTTTAAGCGGTCCGACCACCCCCTCCTCCCGCACTAGCAGGTACAGTACCGTTCAGCTGCAAAACATTTTCTGATGGAAGTTATTGTATTGTGAGAGCGCAGCTGGATCAGTGAAAGTAAGTGGTCAACGTTTTCAGTTTGTAGTGCAACGAACAATTCTGCTGTGTGTGGGTTCTTCTGTAGTGACGTCACTGAAGCCTCTAGTTGTTCTGTCCCCGGTGTACATAAGGTTTATATATTATTTTCATAAAATACTGTATATATTATATTCTATAAACTCACCTTCCTGGATCTTTTGGAAGAAGGATAGCTCTAACCTATTTTTCTTACAATTTATAGTACTACAAACGTCTCCTTGTCCCATATTATTATTCAAATTATTGTATTTTAGCCATTTACAGTTATTACAACCGATAACTAGCATTTCACAGTTTACATAGCTTTTCACAAAAATGCGAAATACATCACAGTCAATGCTTTTTCGATCTAGACCGCCGTAACGTTTGTTCGGGTTTTCTATTTCAGTGTAGCCTATGGAGCTCAGTGAAATATTATAACTTTATTGTTTATCATTGCTAAGCTTTATTTAGTGTAATTTTCCATAAGTTCCGTTTACTTCTTGTTGCATAATATGTTGCAGAAATAATTACAAAACTGTGTTATTTTAATGTGAAGAGAATTTTACATGTTAATGTAATCTGTTCGCGCCAACATTTCAAGTTTAGAATGGAAGCTATTTTGAGGTTCAATAAAAACGAATTTATATTGTGATTTTAATTTAGCACATCTATCTTCCTTAATTGTAGACAGAAAATTTACCATACCACTCCTATGAAATTAGTGTACGTACCATTGTGTTACTTCGTCTCTTAGGTAGTAGATAAATACAATAATTCAGTACTCAATTGTAGTATTAAAATACAGACAAATATAATGTGACGGGTGTTATACTTGACATTATGTTTAATTATAATGTATAATTGCGAATATAGGAATATAAGTTAAATATAGTAAACATAACCTATAATATCCATATGATATAACATACATATGCAGTGGTAGGGCATTGGAGACCACTAAAATTAGACAGAAAGGGGCAACTGGTACAGTAAACATAACCTATAATTTCAACATATCTATTCGTGCGGTGCAACTGAACATTATTGAATCGTGGATAAATGAATGTACAAGAATTTCGCAATATTTAATCGGAATGAAGGCAGGTAGGTCTATTACACATACGAACAACGTAATTTTCTCACCAAAAATAATATTACACCTTAACTCGCAAGGAATTATGTCTGAAGTGTCCCCTAATCATTGTTTTAAATTTTATTAATGCAATTACACTACATTTTGGAGAAATATATGTTACTCTTTATGCATTCCAATTAATTTATATGGTTGAAACGCCGCCCTTCATGATCGGGTTAAGCGAATCACATGGTCTGCCTTACGGCCTGTATTAGATCACGATGGTAGTGACACAGTCTATTGTTCCTAGTACTCACAGCGCTCCAAGCGGCTAGCAACTATCGCGAGAAATGCAACTCGGAAAAAAATCACCCCTAGCTTCGTGACTGTATATAGTAGCCTGTGATATCATGTCCTTCACACTGTCATCATGTATCCTACCTCGCTGTGTGACTATAACAACCAAGTTCAACCGTAACTCGTACGTGTTAGTGCCATTTGGGCTATGAGCACCCCCATCTCCTTGACTTGAGGGGAAAGGACTTACCAGCTGTCCATCCCTTAAGGCAGGCATGTCAATTGATGCCCACAGGAGCAAGCGCGCGCTTTACAGCCCAGGAGAGCCTGAGCGCTTTACAGCGGAAAGGAAAGAGACAGACGAAAGAGGTGGTATATGCCGCTTGGTCGAGCTATATTCAGGGATGGCCAGCACTGATTCAATAGATAAAGGGAAGAGAACTTATTAAAACTGTATCCATGTTAATTTTTAGATTTGCCTGAGAAGAAGTATAAGTGCATTATAAGAATGTAAGTTTTAATTTTAATGCTCATTTTTCACAAGTTTGAATTTTTTATTCAAAAGAAATATTTTCTCAACTTTTCGTATAGAAAAGTGGAATTTTCAGGTATAGGCCTATTTATTTAGTAGCCTTACAGAATGTTTTCGTAAATCTAATATACCGTATATATGTATTACTGAAGATAGTGTATTGAAAATTTTGAAAATATTCGCGTGGAAATTGTTTGTAAGGAAATGAATTAACAAAGCAACTACTGTTACATCATAAGCAAAAGATACGTGCCCATGTGTTGTAAAAATGTCAGCTCTATAGCTTCAGCAGATTTCGAGAAAATAATTTAATATTCTGGTGATAGGAAGTTGCTAACAAATATCACCTTAAAAGCATAATGCGGTAAGAGTTTTGTTATGTAATATTAGTTACACTTAAAACAGATACAGTACCTAGGTAACTTTGCTTTGTACTGTAATATTGTTTTGATTAGTTTATTGATTACTTTTGTAAGGCTAAAGATACCATCAATATAAATTCCAACTTATCATGTCATACTCAAGCTATTTCTTTGGAACATCACTTTCTTTATGAATGATGTGTTTCATCCACTTAATACAGCATAATATTATACTACTATGGAATTCAAGTGAATATTCCTTCTTAACTCTCTATTATGTTATCAAGATTTAAAACAAAAGTGCAATATTAAGAAATCAGTGTTAGTACTTTTGTTTTACAGACAATATAGGTAATATTAAACAGAAAGAAGCCATATAAAAATAACGACACAAAATTTCACGTTCCGTTTGAAGTTTGTGCACCACTGTTTTCTTAATGCAACAGGTTGCTTATTCATATACACAATCCTTCCTCTTTCCATACTTAGCGCTTGCTGCCCGCGCACAACGTCAAGGTCAGAAAAATGCGCTTGCTTTGACATAACTGCCTTAAGGCTATGGATCTGTGAAATTTCTAACTTCAACATTTTTAAGCCAATTAATCTGAAACTTTTACCACATATTTCTTACATTGTGAACATGCAATACACAAATTTTCATTTCTATATTCCAATTAGTTCACTTATAATTAATTTTTCTTGTTTGTTTACTTGGTTACTTAACGACGCTGCATCAACTACGAGGTTATTTAGCGTCGATGATACAGGTGATGGTGAGATGATGTTTGGCGAGATGAGGCCTAGGATTTACCATAGATTACCTGACATTTGCCTTACGGTTGGGGAAAACCTCAGAAAAAACTCAACCAGGTAATCAGCCCAAGCGAGAATCGAACCCGCGCCCGAACGCAACTCCGGATCGGTAGGTAAGCGCCTTAGCCGACTGAGCTACGCCGGTGGCTTTTTGTTGTTTTTTAAATACCGAATTATGAATTATAATTGTCCACATTTTCAAAGTTTACATATTTTCTTCTTTAAATTTTTATTTAATTTATTTCTGATTAAATATGTAAAATATGGCAAATGTTTTTTATATTTTTCGCATTACTTTTTGGAAACAAAAAATTACTCTTTTAGTTGTTAATTTTTCAATGTGAAAGAATCTACTTGTTGAGTTCCAGACACTGGAAATATCGTAAGGACTTCATATCGAATTGCGAAAACAAACAGAAAAAATATATATGAAACCGTTAAATGAGGGTGAGTTTATAATAGTACATTATGCAACGAGCCTATAATGAAGGTAATTATGAAGTGAGTATGGATATTTATGAAACGAGCGCAAGCGAGTTTCATAATTTTCATACGAGCTTCTTAATTACCATTATAGGCGAGTTTCATACGACTTTTTATGCTCGACCATATTTCTAACTTGATATTATTAATTTTATTTGTATTTGACATTGAGCAATGTTCCGTATGTTGTGAGATGTGCGCAGACGCGAAAGTATTGATTTTTTCCGAGGAACAGATGTCCACATTGACCTTGCTAGGCCATAAGAACCTACAGAGATAATATGGAAATTAAATTAGACATTGAAAAACGAGATGACAAATTGAATTTATTTGAATATTATTTACAATTAACGCTAATTATTATAGTAACAGAACATAACCTTCTGCGACAGTATTGGATTTTCAGCCTCCGTGACTTTTCGCTAATTCTCTTTCGATTGCATATCCGAGAATAATCGATACTTGCGTTTTTATAACGGTAGAAAGCTGACCTGTCATTGGCTGAACAGTTGTAACCTGAGTCGTCATTGGCTGAAAGACCTGACCTTTAATGAGTAGGTGTACTTTAATGACATGCATTAAAGGTCTGCTACCAGGTGTATAATTACTACATTTCGGCATGGTCGAGCATAAAAGAATGTATGACTTCGGCGGCTGAAGAAATTTTCCCTTATTTAATAAATAATTTTCAGTCGTTAAAAAAAGTTACTAAGAGAAAATAATGTGAAAAAGGCTACAAACAGCACGAAACATGTAATGTTCAGCGTTCATATTGAGATAATTGCATTAAACTTCGTTAAAGAACATAGTGCATTCAAGTCACCAGTGAAACTCAGCAGACATAGCCCATGTTTGTAAACACGGAGTACACGATCACAACAGAACGTCGCAGCTGATGGATAGAGGTAAATCCATTCCCCCTCTTCCAATTGAGGTTGCGCATCCCTGGAATATATTATTTTAGGGTCTTGTTTATAAAAGATACTGTAGATGAAGACTGACCAAAGTCGACTTTTACAGCTAAATTTAACTTTGCTGAAAGTCTACTCATAGACAATAGTGGATAGACACTTAGTGGATAGAGCGTCAGCACGTAGAGCTGAAATCCCGGGTTCAAATCCCGGTGCCGGAGAGAATTTTTCTCCGTTTCACCCATCCTTCATCATATGATGACGTAGAGTTTCTGCATGGAAATATCATATGTACTTCGGTACATCGTAATATATGTATAATCATGTTGAGTAGGCCATAAAACTAAACAAAACACTATGACTAACCGAACTTAATCACAGAAGCTCAAAATGAAAACCATTCACAGCTAAACAATATCCCAGTCTATCACAAAAACAGTCCATTGTAGATATGAGATGGAACAGATCAGTCATATAACTGTGATAATCAAAATATTAATTTAAATAAAACAAATGGATGCAGAATTTTTGTCTCTACAAAAAACTTTGATGACATTTTCTTCTATAATATTATAATTAGGAGAACTAATATAACAAAATATAATTTGGTGCGTGTTCCACGTCACAACCCGGTATAAGCAGGGGATAGATACTACGACATTTTACGAGTATAGAAACAGGTAAATCAGAACCAAGGCCCTTTTGTGGCATACACCTTGTTGCAGCCTGTTGTAATATGAGTGTAGATGTAGAGGGGTCAACGAAGGACGGGTTTCTCTACACATCCGGGAGGGAGGCGGAGGGCACTTCGATCTCCATTTTGCATCAGCTGCCTTTTAAATAGCTTGTGAACATCCACCTCAGGCTAACCACAGACTGATCAAAAACACAGCTGTTCAACAACACGAGCACTGCTGGCGACTAGAAAGCATGCAAGGCGCCTGCATTGTCCTCACACGAGAGCCAACCACTTATTGGGCTATGTGTACACAGGCGACAAATTGTTGAACGACATTTCTGTCGCCAACCTCACTGGCTGGCAACTGCACGACAACAGTGAAAGACAAAACTGTCGCGTCGTTGGCGTGTGTGTTCACCGAACAGCTTTATTGTCAGCACAATAACAATAATAATAATAATAATAATAATAATAATAATAGGCTAATCATAATTTATTTACTTAATCTGGCAGAGCTAAGGCCAGTAGGCCTTCTCTTCCTCCCAGCTAGACTAATTCTAATTGAATAAAATTGGTTACATAGTTATTACATTAATATTTAGATCGTAAAACAACATGAAAGTAAATAATGAAAGTTGGATAAGTAATGTTAGTGAGACAATAATAAACATTGGTAAGAAATAGTAGTAGTAATAATAATAATAATAATAATAACAACAATAATAATAACAATAATAATAATAATAATAGGCTAATCATAATTTATTTATTTAATCTGGCAAAGCTAAGGCCAGTAGGCCTTCTCTTCCGCCCAGCCAGACTAATTCTAATTGAATGAGATTGGTTACATAGTTATTACATTAATATCTAGACCATAAAACAACATGAAAGTAAATAATGAAAGTTGGATAAGTAATGTTAGTGTGATAATAATAAACACTGGTAAGAAATAGTAACAACAACAACAACAACAATAATAATAATAATAATAATAATAATAATAATAATAATAATAATAATAAGATAATTTAAATATTTATTCTGTGATATACACAACCATTAAACATTGAGAAACTTGTAACAGCTATTATTGTTAACAATAATTGTTTGAAAAATATTTCCGTAGTCAATTCTTAAATTGGTCTGATGTCTGACAGTCCCTGACATTAATGGATGTAGTAGAAGTAGCTGCTATTTATTTTGGGTCTTATAGACTGGAATTGAAAATGACGACGTGAATGTCAATTTTGGGTGTATCCTACTACAATGACATTCAAATTCATCAGTCAACTACTGTATTTCAAGCTGAAATATACCTTATACAATCATACTATGAATATTTAAACACATTTTTGAAAATGTGTGGCAGTTCATTTCGACACAGACTTCAGTTCTTTTGTGCATATTATCGCACTATAGACTATTGTACCTAATTCCAATTACCAGTTTCGTCCTTCGTACTAGTAACTCATGTTGAAATAATTCTGTACTTACTCTATAAAAGAATACTTTACGTACTGTAAATTCAATATTCACTTCTGCCCGATCAGACAAGATAAAATTACTCAGACATACTATCTACTGTCCGTCCAAGTGGTTTTGTCGCAGGGTCGTAGAAAGGGGGGGGGGAAATCACGTGACAGTTTATTACTTAACGAGGCCCTTTTATTTAAGTTATTTTAAAGAGTTGTATAATATTACGTCATGTATATAGGGAACGTAATGTAGTAACTTCGATCAAAATTAGAAGACTTGAATGGGTAGGTCACTTAATTAGAATGGAGGAAGAAAGAATGGCGAAGATGATCTTCACTGGAACACTGGAGGAAAAGAGAGATAGGGGTCGTCCCAGATTGAGATGATTAGACTGAATTGAGGAAGATTTGAGGAAAGTGGGAATAAGGAGATGAAGGAAAAGGGCAGAGGACAGAATTTATTGGGCTATTGTTTCAAAGGAGGCTTTAGCTAAACTATAAAAGCCGTATGCCCAAAGAAGAAGAAGAAAAATTAAAATCTTCTACTAAAAACTTGGGTTTGAAAATATTTCTAAAAAGAAGAGAAAAAATCAAAAGTCCAAAACATTTGTGAGTTCAAAATTTGGATTTTGTTAGTGTCCCCTTAACTGAAAAACAATTGAATACAGAGCTTGCAATGTAAATACCCGGGGTACCATATTTTAAGGAACATTAATGTTGCAATAATTTTTATTCGCCCTACAAACACCGCGACCAGCAGACGACTTTTTTAAGCAAGCCATGTAGTAAGGCTACACGAAGACAAGAAAGTGAGAGCAATGCTACAATCTTAAGTGGTCCTAAATGTTTCTGCTGTATGTTTAGGTGATTAATTTACAGATTTATAACCTGGCCGCCATTAAAAAGTGGTGCTGCCCGAGCGAGCCGGGGGACGTATAAATCATCACACTCGAGCTTGGGATCACCCTGTGGTCGATTCATAAATAGCGGCGACCTTGATTTTTGTTTCCAACACGTTGGCCACATAGCGGCAACTGGACCGGTGCCCTCACGCCAGCCAGGTAGGCGCTTATGGGAAGAGAATGAATGCTTGCTATATTTAACATCCACTCAGCGCTTTCATCATATCTGAGATATTTTCCTGAACTGAGTTCTAAGCAAGCTTTTATAATTTACTGATTCTTTATCTTACTAGAACTTCGAGGTAGAATTTTATAATCTATAGGATGTTTCATAACATGTAAGCCTTTAAGGGAACCAGGTAGTGATTAGGGGTCAAACATCAGACTTTTTATTTTATGTTTAAAAAAAGTACAAAATTTTCTCTTTAAAACAATATAAATATTTGGGGGTATTTCTGCAGACAAGTCCTTTAAATGGGCTTTTAAGTTTGGCGGTTCATATAATTTACACATTCTTCTTTTTTTTTTAACGCAGTTTCCATAAGTTGATATTTTTCAAATCTAAGTGCACTTTTCTCTGAAACTACTGAATCAATTTACATGAAATTTTTACATTGTTTTCTGTAGCCTGTGTTCTACATAGTGTACCTACGTGTTTAAGAATATCACACACATAACACGAGAAAAAAATATATATGCATTCAAAAAATTGCAAAAAATGTTAAACAAAATTTAATATTTTTTTTCTGTTTCACTAGGAGTGAAATATTTAACTAAATTTTGCTTTAGAATTTACAATATACATTACTAGATAACTTAAAAAAATACCAGGTATATGAGTGAAGATCGTAGCAAGTAATGTGCACCTGAAGAATGAGGTACACTTAGCAAAGTGGGAAAACAGGGTCTTTCTTTTGAACTTGGATACGAAACTAATTAATTGTATTTTATACCACTGAATTCAGAATGATTGATTGTATAAGCATGGAAATTTTTATTGCATTCTGAGCACTAAAAGCCTAGAAATATTGAACTAAACTTTTGTACTCAAATTTTTTAAACGCACAGGAATCACTACCCACTCCCTTTAAAGTGCAGTCTGATGCGTTTGGAAAGACAAAATAAAATGACTATAAAATTTATAATAGGGGTGCTGTAGAATTCATTTCAGTTTTAATGTACCGTAATACCACAGTCTAGTATATAGTCACGAAGCTCAATATCTAATAAATATGCATCCATAGATAGTTGCTAACCACTAGGATCGCTACTGTCGCCTCATTACAGACAATGCGAAATAGTACCTGCACAGTCTATTGTTCCTAGCACCCTCATCAACTCAAGCTTCGTGACCGTATATACTAGACTGTGGTAATACTGAAGCACGGGAGTTTTGCATCATCATTGTTACCGCATAAGAAACAAAAGAAGTTACTCAGCAACGACCGAATAAACAAAATGTCGTTTACTGTGCAACGACGCGCGAAATATGTCTTCCATGTCAATGAGCGAGTGAATACCCATAATGCAATCATATGGGGACGTGAAAATCCGCATGTCTCATATGAAATGGAACGGGCTAGTTAATGTTTGGTGCGCGGTAAGTCGCTATAATCTGTATGGGCCGTTTATCTTCGCAGAGGAAACAGTTCGATCAGGACCATACCTGGACATGTAAAAAAGATAAAGGTAAAGGTATCTCCGTAACATGCCATGAAGACACTGGGGGGAGGGGGCATGGAGGTAGAGCCCATGCTTTCCATGACCTCGGCACTAGAATGAGGTGGTGTGGTCAGCACCACGCTCTGACCGCCTTTTACCCCCCGGGAAAGACCCGGTACTCAATTTTATAGGAGGCTGAGTGAACCTCGGGGCCGTTCTGAAAGTTTGGCAACGAGAAAAAAATCCTGTCACCACCTGGGATCGAATCCCGGACCTTCCAGTCCGTAGCCAGCTGCTCTACCAATTGAGCTACATGTCTAAAAACTTTTTCGAACCACAACTGCAACAGGAAAACAACATGGGTATCGTGTTCCAACAGTATGTTGCATCGCTGTGGAATAACGGTTAGGATATCTGGCCGTGAAACGAAAGGGACCGAGTTAAAATCCTGCGTGGGATAAGTTACCTGGTTGAGGTTCTTTCCGAGGTTTTCCCTCAACTAATTGAAGCAGAACTTGCGGCGTTGGACCTCAGAATCATTTTGCCGTTATAATTTCTCTCCCATATTTCGGGGTTACTCCAATGTAGAGTCGGCTGCAGGCCGCCACCGAATTTGGACCCAGCGGTGTGTGGTCATTAGTTGTTGAAGGTAGTGCTATGTATCGCGATGTCTCTCTCGGAGCTCATAATAGTTCGTAGAACCTGGAGTTGAGAGACCGTGGTAATGCCTAGGAGGGATGGTACAGGGATTCTGTAGGTTGTAGGGGAGTCTGTAGCGCGAGGGGCCGAGGCTTGAGTCCTTGCTGAGAGTATACAGGGTGGAAGTGAATAATCCTGCATATTTTCAGAGCGAATAGCTCATGTTGTATGTGACAAAAAAAAACATAATACCATATTGTTAGAAAGTGCATAGTTTTTTCAGATTTTTTTTTACCAAATATTTAATAGGCTTACCCTCTTATTCGGTAGCTATTGCGAATAGGATTGTGATTTTTGTCCATATCGATAGAAAATCTAATATAAAGTAGTATTATATTTTATCCCACTGACGTATTTCAATAGCGTGGACGTTTTCCGCGTAAATTTAATTTAAAAACCACTAATTTCAAGTCACTGAACGATGCAATCAGATTGCAACATTGTAGCCAGAGACGGACGCGCGAGGTAGTTCACGTACGGAGACAGTTGACCTCTTACATCTGTATTACGAGAAGAAAGAAGACTATGTTAGCGCCGATGTTGCCCGCGAGTAACAAAGGCAACCTTGAATAATTTCGAGGGAAAAATTGTTCCGGGGCCGGGCATCGAGGTCTGTGGATATAGAGGGAAAAATTGATTCGGTGTTTGGTACAGTTCCCAGGTAGCTCAGTTGGTAGGGCGTTGGTACGTTTAACCAAAGGTCCCGGGTTCGATGTCCGGCCCCGGAACAATTTTTCCCTCGAAATTATTCAAATAAACTTTACAGGGATTTATACCTGAAAACTTGATTTGCATAATACACGTCGCTCTTCGCTAACAGAAAATCACAATTTAAGTCACATAGAGCTAGTGTGCACTCAATGTTGGTTGCTTGACGGTTGTCAGCCCACCTTGTGGATATAGAGGGGAAAAATTGGATCGGTATCTGGTAGAGTTCCCGGATAGCTCAGTTGTTAGAGCGTTGGTACGTTCAACGAATGGTCCTGGGTTCGATTCCCGTCCCCGGAACAATTTTTCCCTCGAAATTATTCAAATCAACTTTACAGGAGTTATACCTGAAAACTTGATTTGCAAACGTAACCTTACTGTTGCCGGGAGGTGGATGATCTGCATTACACCGAAATAATAATAATCAATGGATAAGTAACACATGGGCAAGGAAAACAGAAGCACCCTATTAAAGTATGTCTCAAGCAACATGTTAATCTGCCACAAATTACACTCAGATTTGCGAGAATAAGATCCTAGCGAGGAAAGTTGTCACTCTGACTAACACCGGAAGCCATATCATAAATCCAACTCTTCTGCTGTCAATTGTTTTCCCGTTGCTAAAGAGCAAGTGCTCGCAATCTCGAATTGGCAATGTGTCAACAGTATTATGGACCACTTTTATAAAGTTCAACGACAGGACGTTGGCCCTCTCTGGGACTTCCAAAGAAATGTGAAGGCTAAACACTGATTTACACTATAGATACGTTCACTTTAATCAGGATCAGCTTTCAGGTCTCTGAATTTATATTTCCTAGCTGTTAACTTGATGGAGTAATTTCATTATGGCTAGAGGTTTCTACGTTTTGCACCGTGCTACGAATGCAGATTGAAACAGTTTAGACACTTTATTACATTCTATGAATTCAAGCACAGGTGTCCAGGGCAACTGAACATAGAAAAAGTCAGATTAACACAAGAATATGCGCCTAGATACGTTGTGAACAGCCCCTACATATTTAGTACCTTAAAAGTTACGAACGAAGAATTATTGCAAGTTCTTCGTCTAATATGGGAAAAGTTCCTTATCTCAAAACATATTGTTCTTTATTCAAAAAACAAACTTAGAATTGGTTCATGCCCGTTGTGCTAAGTCTAAAAGTTTGTCTTGTTCTGCAAACGACTTAGCTCAGCCGTGGCGAGAACGTGACTCGAGAGACATTGCGGTTCGGTGATAGCTGTGCATTTCGCTTGCTTCTAACCTCCGCCAACCCCCACCCTCTCACTCACTGGAGTCAAACTCCGTTCCATTTGTATTTGTCTCTGACCTGCGAGTGGCATATGTCTCTCTCGAAACCATGTACGAAAGTTCCAAGTAGGATGGGAGGACGCATTTTTTTGCTGTCAATATGATGAGAATATTAAATGCATGATTTGTTCACAAGTATTACGAGGAAAACGATTGTATAACATAAAACGGCATTATACTACATGTTACTGATGAAACATTAAAATGTTAAGTGTTATTGTTGTTATCATCATCATCATCATCATCATCATCATCATCTCTGTACGTCGACCCTTTTTCAGCAGATGTACGAATAATGCGGTTAGCTCTTCAATTTGAACTCACTGATTTACTATGTGATGTCAAATGAAATCTAGATGTAAGGACTTGACAAATGTTGAACTTTCAAATCTTTGCCAAAAAATAAATATCCGAAGCTTCGTTCTTTCGCTTGCTCTGTTGAAGCCATGTTCGCTACAACTTACGCTTGTGAAAAATTATTTTCAACAATGAAAATAGTAAAAACCAAATTAGATCACGACTGACAGACAAATACCTTCGTGATCAACTACGACAGACAGTAAGTGACATAATTCCTGATTTTGAAACCCTGTCGTAGAGACATTCTGAAGACAGTTAATTTTAGGTTATGATAATGTGTCCTATGTTTTCATATTCATTTCTTTTTTCGTTACACGTACTAAACATTAGTTTGTAGCCTTGTACTGTATAAAATTATATTTAAATGCTTGACGTAAGGAAAATGGAAATCCGTTAATAAGTCAGACAGTTTCTTCACTTCCCCTTCGAGTGTCCGCCTCCCTCCATAGGTGGTACGCACGTTGCAGTTTACACAGTGGCTAGGCGCACGATTACATTTTCGCCACCGCTGACTTAGCTACATAGTACAGGCCTACTTCTTTCCTAGCAATGTTTTTTTTTTTTTTTTGGCAGAATTTTGCTTCTCACTCACGCAATAATCATCAAGATTATCCACTTGTCGCATAAATAACTACTGTATAATTAGTTTGCGTGGGTTCGAAACAGATTCTTCCGTTTCTTCGAAAATACAACGCATAAATTATTTCAGGATGATTTGCAATTAGTTTGCAGTAGACACTAATTTTATTCTGAAACGCATATACATCAGAAATATTTATGAGAAACATCTAAGAATTTAATTTCACAACACTTCCCATGAAAGAAGTACAGCTGATAGATTTGTGAGTATTCAATGGAATGATGAATAGAGAAAGTGGAACAGGTGGTTTCTTATTAAGACAGTTACAACTTACATGCTGGACCTGTACAACAGCAAGCACCACGCCCCAAAGTAACGGCAAGAACACTTACCTGCAAAAGAAAAGAACGGCAATTACTCATTTATTTTAATTATACGGTAAATAACAAAATGACTACACTCCACAAGGCGTGTCTTGAAATGTGACTGTTAATAACATCTGGGTGTTCATGAGATTTTCACTACGGCACTCATCTTTATAGACGTGAGCCCATGACTCAACTGTAAAAGAAAAAGATGAATTTCCTCATTATTTATCTCACATCAATTAATTCTCAAACAAAATGGAGAAAAGTCTCAAGCTGCTCTAACAAAAGAAGTATGTAAGCGCCTAGATTTAATCGTAGGCAGTGTGGCGCGGCGCGATATTTTGTCTGATGGTAAATAATAGTCAATTATGTTTATTTAACGACGCTTGCAACTGCCGAGGTTATCTCAGGATCGTCGCTGTGCCGGAATTTTTTCCCGCAGGAGTTCTTTTACATGCCAGTAAATCCACTTAACAAGAGCTCGTCATATTTAAGCACACTTAAATGCCATCAAATGCCATCGACCTGGGCCTTTTCGAGCCCGCAACCTCTGGCACAGAAGGCCAGCACTCTACCGACAGCGCCACCAACGCCGACTATCTCATGGTACTTGAGTGCCATTGATTCATGATGTGATGCACACAGAATCATACGCGACAAGATGAGTCGCGAGCAGACATGAGGAGACAACATTGGATGACTGCTTGAACTTGATCGCGAGTAGACGGTCTATTGGATGCAGCGTATTGCGCATGTATAGGGCTCGGAACTTGATGACCTAAAACTCACAGAAAAATGATCTATAAAATGACCGTACATTTCTGAAAATATAACATTTAAAATTAAGAAAAAAAATGACCATGATCTTAATAGTAAAATTCTAACAAATAATAGCATAATTTCATCTGTGGAAAATGCATTCTCACCAAACTCAGTCGCTAACTGTCGCAAGAAAACTTTCTCTGCTTTCTTTTACTTCCGGTACTACTAAGATTTCAAATCATCCGTCCTCAAGTGAGGTTGACCACTGGGATCCGGAATTAACAAACATAAAAGATAAGGGAAATGAAACGAGTAAAATAATGATTCGATTTGTACATTAAAACAAAAATTTACGTGTTAACATATAGATGATAGTGTAGAATTTGAAGAGAGGCCTTCAAAATTTCTACTACAATCTTCTGAACCTCATAAAAGGGAATTTTAAAGGACTTAAGGATATTACATGAAAATTTTGGTAAACAACCCCTCGCTCCAAATAGTAAGCCTGTAACATCCTAGTTGTAAAGCGAAATGCCATATTTTTCACTGAGGTATGGAAGACAAGGTACATATTTAGCTCGCTTGTTATTTATCTGCAGTGCTTGATTTGTGTCTCGTTCAAAGCAAATCGTAGGGTCTAAGACCATCGCTTTCTGGGTTCTTCTATTGATGGCAATTATATCGACTCTTCTACGAGATTTTTACGTCTTCACTTGTGTGATATAATATGCTGACTGCGGGCACTGCAGCTGCAGTATTTGTTCTGTTCCGTTGAATGGAACCATTAATAGAAGTGATCTGGAGTCAAGACTGATGCAAATGAAAATTTTTGTAAGACGAAATCGAATTACGTAAACAATCTGCAGTAGGTTCTCGAATGTAGACTACGAATACACTGTAAAAAATGTTCGTTCATAAGCAGAAAAGGGCAAAAATGCAGCGAAAAGTAGAACATTTCCTAAGAAATGATCAAAAGACATTAAAGACCGAAAAATACAAAATAAAAGTAGACTATAGTAGTTCGGGTTGAAGTGAAACAAGTTTATATTGCGACCTGCATTGTCTGTGATGTTTCGGAAAATAGTTGATATTTCATCAACTTCCGAGCCCTAATCATGTACGTGAACTCGATGGAGACTTTTTTCATACACCATAATATCAATAGGGCCTCAGTCGACAAAAGAAAATCTCTTTTAGTCAAAAGTAGCAATGTTCATTCTATACTTATTTTTTTGAAAGATGGAACATGACAGCAGCGTTGCGATCGGAAAAACAACTGAATGCCACACAGAGTGGTAGGCCTGTTGCTATGGTAACAACGGTTGAGTTGCCAAACTTACCATTCCCACGTGGCGAGTGCTTAATAGCTCTCTTGGCGACATTTATTATGCACACAATGTTAGCATTGGTATGTTTCGCTTTTGATTCCCTGTCGATTTTTGTATTGTATTCTTACCTTCGCGTCAATTGTCAATAATGTTTCAACGTCAGCCATCTTAACGTCAATTGCTAGCTTCCATCAGCTGGCAGCATGGTAGTCCATATTGGCAACATAGCACTGTAGTTCCAAGCTCGGCCGCTTAACTGTCATGTCCCATCTTTCAAAACAAAAGTATAGTGGCTTTTTTAAACCTTTCTCGTCATTTCTTAGTTCTTGCATTTAGGTTACTCTACACAAAATCTGCGTTTATTCTGTTCTTCTTCCAAAATAGTGAAAATGCAGAATGACACCATTTTCTAGGCTAGAAACTTTTCCAAATTCATACAACCGTGAATTCAGTGACGGTAGAAGCAAGTGGGAAGCAAAAATAGAAGGGAAAAGAGGAAATGCACAGCCACTAATGTCCGTCCTTGACGCGTTAGATTACTGAACCTTTCCTGCAGTTACGTAATTAATTTTGCAACTCAACCGTTATTGTTACGTAAACAAGTGTTGCAATGTTGCCGTCTCTCCGCTTTTATTTATATCAATATCTCAAAAACCGTTCACAAGCGACCACAATGACATTAGACTTCTATGTTTAATCCCCTCGGATTCATCCTTGGAAAGGAGCCAATTTAGTTCCTTTCCATCGGGTGTATGAAGGTACAAATACGGCGATAACTTTCTGGGCATGAAATATCAAATTTGAGAAACTTGATTTCGGTAAGGACTTCTAGAAATCAAGTTTTGGAACGTTGAGAAACAACTGAAGGGTCCAGAAGAAAAATCTGTTTAGTCGCATTTTGCAAATTTTTCAGGACAGCGTTTACAGACTTGCAGAACTGAGTTCCTTCCCGTGTAAGCCTTCCCTCAATATGCTTATAATGTGGAACCAAGCGAGTTTTTCCCCTTCTGATTAGTATTCCCAACTTTAACTTAATGAGTCACAGATTCAAATTTTGCCAGCCATAAAACACATTGCACTTTTCTTTGGACATTCATCCTCTTTCAGTGCCTCAAACTTGCAGATGAAAAACTTTGAGAGTTTTATTTTCATCTGGCACCAATATTACATTTCTACCTCTACTATTCATTCAAAAAATATAATTCTGTGAAACCCCACCATGAATTTTAGAACACAGTGTAGATAAATACAATACAAAAAGAAATCCAGTACCAAGTGTGCTGAAATCGTGTATTTCAGTCAAAATCCTGAAATCGATTTTTCCACCATCACATCACTTTCACTTTCCATTTCATACAATGAGAAAGTTAACACATTTGTTATTTCGCGAGGTGTGACTAACTTTCTTCGCACCTGAAATTGGCAACATTGCAAGAGACTTGAAATTGTAAACAGCACGCCCAAGTATTGGATTTATGAAAGCACTTCCTAGACGGGTGTGATGTCATCAGTCTGCCCCACGCTGCCAACACCAATTGCTTGGTTTGCATCCAATTATTTATCTGGTGCAAGCGAAAGGTGTGAGCTCTTCGTAAATCGGCGTTTGGTGGGGTCGGCATCGCAAGGCCGGACACACGGACGGAGGGTTTGGCTACTGTCAAACTCTCTGTGCCCGTAAATTACTTATCTAACAGCCAACTAAGCCGGCGTTATACTGCAGAACACCACATTGCAGTTCAAGCTTGCATATCGCACTCCCAGTATAATAGCGTGATAACTGGAAAATTGTGATTTGTACAGATACGCTATTTCCTAGTAAATTCCTGTTCTAAAAATATTTTAATAAATAGGTTCAAAAATCTTTGATAGTTTACTATTTTATTATTACGATTTCATACCTCCACCTAGTAAAACAGCGTTGAAAATAATTTACGAAAGTAATATGTGATTTTCTACATATTACAGCAGTGGTTGCCAAACATCACGAAATTCTGACGTAATAGAAATGCAACCCGCATACACTATCGCAGGGAGAGGGGTGGAGTGGGTATCTCCTCAGGTAATGCAGCGAATAACAGTGCAGAGACGGACTGTGACCAAAAAACAAAAGCAATATAATATTCTTCTACTTATTAACTACACACACTTTTTTCCGTATTAACTTTTATCCTCCTACTCATTATTTTTGTATTATTAATAAAATAAAATATATTTGTTATTTACCATAGAAAGAACGTGTACTTTACATCGGCAGATATTTGAAATTAGAAAAACGTACCAGGCTGGTCACAAAGTTGTAAACTACACTACATACTTTTAAAAAAGTCGAAGTATTTCACCTCGATTAAGACATAGAAGCCGTTACTTTTTATTATTTCTTTATTAATTAAACTAGCCGTACCCGTGCGCTCCGCTGCACCCGTTAGAAATAAATGTAAAGTAATTACATAATTAAAATAGGACATTGATCCAGGGAACATTCGGGTTTGATGGAAGGATATATCGTTTATTATGTTACTTAGTTTAAATTGTATTTAAAAAATTAAAAATGCGATCATTTTGATCCAGAGACACTCATTTGGTCATAAAAATTATATTAGGAAGTACAGGAAACGAATGCCTATCAAGTTTTCTGTGCATAAGAAGCTATTTTAATCTTACCTGTCCTCGATTCACTCAGAAGTTACTGTAATAACATTATAGCATTATGTCCATCTAGAGAAATTACACTTTTCAATGGTGAATTAATAATTAATTATACAAATCGGTTAATTTAGCTTCCGATATTACTTCATACAAACACAGAAACATTCTCTGTAAGCTGCCGTATGTTTCATAGCTTTCGATTGTTATTGTCCAAGGCCCCTTATAGACGAAGTCATTTGTTTTTTATTTCATTACACCGCCTTAGATGGCGTTGTTATTGTAATTTTGAAACTCATTTATCTCATTAAATATCAGTCCTATCAAAATCTTGCATGGGATAAAACTTATCGGAAATTATTTTTAAAGAAACATTTGTTATGCAATATTTTTCATGAAAATTAATAATAAGGGAGATATTTAGATTTATTTAATTCAGGCCCCCTTATAATCCCCCTTTTAAATAAAGTATTTTGAATGCCATATAGCCTAAACTCTAAGCTACAACGAACTTAATTTATATGCCAATTTTCATATAAATCGGTTCAGCCATTATCGCATGAAAAGGTAACAAACATACAGAGAGAGACAGACAGACAAACATACAAACAAAAATTTCAAAAAAGCGATTTTCGGTTTCAGGGCGGTTAATTATATATGTTAGGACCAATTATTTTTGGAAAATCGAAAATTACCAGAAAAATTTCGGCTACAGATTTATTATTAGTATTTTACAACAAAGTAACTATCTCTTATTTTTGTCCGCACAAAAGAAATACTTTTGCTCCCATCCTCCTTAAAATTAAATTTTGTGTTTTGGAAAATACATCGAAACATTTTATCCTACACACTTATGTACGTCCGCTACTGATAAATGTCTTGTCTTATATCGAAGTGAAGGCTGTAAACAGAGGGTGGGGGTATGATGCCATGGTTACGCTTGAGTGGTGGCAGGGGCATGTGTCGCGACACAGCTTTTGGCGATCAGTATTTCTCTGGATGTGCGATATATTTAAAGATGTACCCAAACGCATTATAGGGGTTTACTTAACGACAATGTAACAAGTGCTTAAGAGTAGGTATATACTCGTATTATTACAACAAAACTAAATACAAAATATACAGGGTGTATACAGGCGATAGAAACACCGGGAATCTTCGCTGGAGCTCACTTTAGTAATGGGAAACACATAAGGAAAGCTACATTGTACTTGGAGCATGCAAGATTGGTTCGTATGTTTATATCAACACGTAATCTCTTTCCTGTGTCGAGTCAAAGTGCGGGCTGTCGGCACACGAGTATTTCTGCAGTGACCAGATGCCGCCTGTTGCTGCCAGAATGGCGTGAGCGGCGAGCCAAACGAGTTCCCAGCAAGCCGCATCAAACCGCGGTGTTATGGGTATAAGATATGGTCGAGGCGTGAGCAACGGCGCGCCATCGCACTGCCTAATCGGTAAAAAACAAAGGAATTCCAATGACACGCGTCTGCATAATATAATCAGTGTTCGGTCTTCCTTCAGTTCTAAAAATCGGCCAGTTTTACGGTCCACACGCTCCTTCTTATTTGTAACTTTTTGCATGTGCAAGTAAAAGGTACAACTGAAATTATATTTAATAACATCTGAAATAACATTTGAGAAATGGAAATATAAAAATTGGAAATTTGTTCTTTGAAAAGGTGGAAAAATTCAAGTACCTTTGAGCGCCAGTAACAAATATAAATGACACTGCAGAGGAAATTAAACGCAGAATAAATATGGAAAATGCCTGTTACTATTCAGGTGAGAAGCTTTTATCATCCAGTCTGCTCTCCAAAAAACTTAAAGTTAGAATTTATAAAACAATTATACCGGTCGTGTATGGTTGTAAAACTTGGACTCGCACTTTGAGAGAGGAACAGAGGTTAAGTGTGTTCGAAAATAAGGTGCTTAGGAAAATATTTGAGGCTAAGAGGGATGGAGTTACAGGAGAATGGAGAAAGCTATACAACGCAGAATTACACGCATTGTATTCTTCACCTGACATAATTAGGAACATTAAATCCAGACTTCTGAAATGGACAGGGCATGTAGCACGTATGGGTGAATCCAGGAATGCATATAGAGTGTTAGTTGGAAGACCTCAGAGGGAAAGACCTTTGTGGAGGGCAAGGCGTAGATGGGAGGATAATATTAAAATAGGTTTGAGGGAGATGGGATATGATGGTAGGGACTGGATTAATCTTTCTCAGGATAGGGATCGATAGCGGGCTTATGTGAGGGCGGAAATGAATCTTCGGGTTCTCTAAAAGCCAGTAAGTAAGTAACATTTGGAGACATAAGTGGAACAAGTTAAGTTAGTTTAGTTACATTTTCACAAGAGAAATTTATAACTTCATAGTTAAGCCATCTTTGACCTAATATAATAATAATAATAATAATAATAATAATAATAATAATAATAATAATAATAATAATAATAGTAATAATGATAATGCTGGCAGAGTTAAGGCCGTAAGACCTTCTCTTCCACTCAACCAGCAAAAAGTATACATACACACTGTATGTATGAACTTACAAGCTACAAAGAATTCAACAATTTGATTCAGATAAGAGTTACATGTATACAAGAGTTATTCATGAATTAAACAGCAAAATACTATGAACTATTAATTAAACAATGAAATACAAACTGTCTAGCAGAATTAAGATAAAATGCATAGAATTTTAATATATTGCAAATAATGTTAGATAATAGAAAGAGATTACCGGCTGTTCTGTATGGTTGTGAAACTTGGACTGTCACTTCAGAGAGGAACAGAGATTAAGGATGTTTGAGAATAAGGTTCTTAGGAAAATATATGGTGCTAAGAGGGAGAATGGAGAAAGTTACAGAACGCAGAACTGCACGCATTGTATTCTTCACCTGACATAGCCTAATTAGAAACATTAAATCCAGACGTTTGAGATGGGCAGGGCATGTAGCACGTATGGGCGAATCCAGAAATGCATCTAGAGTGTTAATTGGGTGGCTGGAGGGAATAAGACCTTTGGGGAGCCCGAAACGTAGATGGGAGGATACTATTAAAATGGATTTGAGGGAGCTGGGATATGATGGTAGACTGGATTAATTTTGTCTCAGGATGAGATGGGCAGGGCATGTAGCACGTATGGGCGAATCCAGAAATGCATATAGAGTGTTAATTGGGTGGCTGGAGGGAATAAGACCTTTGGGGAGCCCGAAACGTAGATGGGAGGATACTATTAAAATGGATTTGAGGGAGCTGGGATATGATGGTAGACTGGATTAATTTTGTCTCAGGATAGGGACCAATGGCGGGCTTATGTGAGGGCGGCAATGAACCTCTGGGTTCCTTAAAAGCCGTAAGTAAACAGAAAGAGATTATTATGAGACAATTTTGAAAATACAGCGCTATCTGGATGATGTCTAAAGGAAGAAGTAGCATACTCGTACACTCGGGTAAAATCGGGTTCAATAAACTACGATATTCAATAAACAAATGCGATTCTGATATAACATCTGCAGTTGCGAGCGTCGTTAAATAAACCCATAACTTTAACTTCAATAAATAATACAATTCTCACATTTATAACACGTAATTTTGAATATAAGATTTGTGAAATCTTAGCTGCTTAAAGCCAAAGCTGGCTGGTATGTTACGTTTCAAACTCCAAGCTAGAATATTTTACGAAACTAACTTGCCTTATTCTTACTATGTAGATACTACCACCTCTCAAAAAAATTGAATACTTTTTCTTAACACCCTGTATAACAGAATACATTATATTTGTGTCTATCTGCTCTGGAGATGTATGTGCACTAGGGGGAGTGAAAATATGGAGTTTATGGAATCAAAATGTAATACCAGGGAAAAGTTGTGGTTTGATATAAAGAACAGTGCAAAACATTTATTCTCTAGCTTAATATTTAGAGATGCCACAAGAGCACCATATTTAGAAATTTTCACAGAATTTGGAGGTTCACATTTTTTTAGTGAGACGTTCTCCAGTGGTTTAATCTGAACAGGATACCGGGGGGGAATTATAAGAAAATTGAGCATAATCACAAAACTGTTACGTATGATATAATTAATAATTAGGGCCTATAATTAATGGAAATTCATTCTCCTTATGTTGCAGAGTATTTAAATCAGAACAATGGATCTAATTAATACTCGTACATAAAATCTGATCTTCTGCCCTGCATTCGGAATACCGAAGGGGCTGAACCCATCACAATTACCTACTTATCATGACGTAATGAAATGTTATCTACGGTCAAAAATGAATTAAAACCTAACTTCAAATGAAAAGAACCTACTGTTGAAGATATTTCAGAAAACGTTGCTATCAAAAGTAAGGAAATTTGAGTAAAAGTATCTATTCCGACGTCAGTCATACAAGAATAGTACAACTGGTTCGTGCTTACCATGATGAATGCAGAAAAAATACTGTATACTACAACCCCAATTTACAGTCTTCAAATAATGTTTAAATATGTAATCTTACAGCAATTCACTAAGCTATACAGTGAAACCTCTCATTTACGGACATCGAAGGGACGTAACAATCTGTCCGCATCTGGGAGGTATCCTTTATTGGGAGAGAGGCTCCCCAAACTAACAGTAAATTTATAATATGCATTATGTATCCCTTTACGCTTTAAATTAAATTTATTACTGTAGTTTAATTCTAAATACAGTCTAATGTACTACAGTAAATTCTTTGCAACTTTGAACTATAGTAGATATGACCGAAACAGAAAAACTGGAAGGTCCGGGGTTCGATCCCAGGTGGTGACAGGATTTTTTTCTCGTTGTCAAACTTCCAGAACGGCCCCGAGGTTCACTCAGCCTCCTATAAAATTGAGTACCGGGTCTTTCCCGGGGGTAAAAGGCGGTCAGAGCGTGGTGCCGACCACACCACCTCATTCTAGTGCCGAGGTCATGGAAAGCATGGGGCTCTACCTCCATGCCCCCCAAGTGCCTTCATGGCATGTTACGGGGATACCTTTACCTTTACCTTTACTCTGTCAGTACTGCAATTTTCCGTTTTCAACTTAACCTTTACGTTCAGGTGCCACGGACTGAAATGGAGAGAATAATCATAGGAACCCTGTCATGTGTCGAATACAATTTCACGATCGCGGAAACCTTGGACCAATCAGACAGATTAAATTTTAATGATTTTGTTTATCCACCCGCTTCCAACTAACAAGGGGTAGCCGGCTGGGCTAGTGGTAGCCTACGAGACCCTTATTGTCTTCTTTCATGTTAAGGAATTTATGTACAGTTCTCAAAACTAATTTTCCATTTTTGTAACACAGTAGGTCTTGAAATCCAAATTCTGTCCGTAATCAGGAGGTAAAGCAAGCTTTAGGACTGTGAAACAGCTGTCCGTGTCCGTGTCTGAGTGTGTCCGTAAACGAGAGTTAAATTTATTATTATTATTTCTATATTATTTCAGTTGGGACATAAAAATCCGTCCGTATATGAGAAGTATCCGTATCTTGGGGGTGTCCGTAAGGAGAGGTTTCACTGTATAATGAAAAACAAAATAATATAACTATAGAAAAAAGGAAAAATAGTACATTATGCAACGAGCCTATAACGGTAGTAATTAAGACGAGCATCTTAATTGCCATTATTGTCAAGTTTCATACGACTTTTTATGCTCGACCATATTTCTAACTTGAAATTATTCATAAGTATTCATGTTATTCTTATCTGACTGAGGAGCGGAACTGACCTTGTGCAATACCTCGTAAATTGTGAGATGTGCGCAGACGCGAACGTATTGATTTCTTCCGAGAAACAAATGTCTCGCGCTAGTAGTCTTTCGATTGCACATCCGATAATAATCAATACTTGTGCTTTCATATTGCTACAATGGTATTTTCTGATGGGTGGAACACCTGAACTTTAATGAATAGGTGTACTTTAATGAGGTCCATTAAAGGGCTGCTACCATAATTACTACATTTCGGCATGGTCGAGCATAAAAATATATATGATTTTAAGAAAGTTCGAAGCCCTTGGGATACCTCAAAAATATTAAATATAGAAACTCCATATTTTTCACATTCTTAAGTTAAGTGAAAAGACAAATTTTTGCAACTGTTACATTTAGAAAAAAGATAAAAACAATTTCATGTATAGATTCACTCCACCCTAATGTGCACAGTTCCAGAAATGTTCTATACATAAACTCATTAAAAGCTGCTCCGCAGAGAGGGTGTTCGTGTGGCAGTGGGAGGAAAATTCTCTCATCGTACTTTCCATAAGGTTTTCAACAGATGTGCTTTAAACTGTAATAGGTTTCTCCCAAAACAAAGTTATATGACTTAACTGCCTTCCCATACGAAGTGGGGAACTGCCTATTTGACGATATTAAATCGTATTGAATTGGAAAAGTCTTGCTAAGCTTCGAGAACGGATCTGTCGAACTCCAACCCCTGTCAGCACTTCATTAGCAGTATTGTGTTCTTGCGTAGACACGCTGCAGCGATTTCAGCTGTCACACTCTCAGCAGCTGACCAAATTTGTTTTTACGCTCCAACGAGCCATTATCGTCTGAAATGGAGTCATGAAACAGTAGACAGGCGTTGAGGGGAGAACAATTAACGGACAGCAGTAGTAAACAGATTGCAGGGAGGGAGAGTTACGCAAAAATTGAAATACTGTGTATACGGTACGGATAGAAAGGATGGGGGATGCTTGGAAATTCAATTTCCAACGTCGCTGTATACAAACCAGTGGTGCGCAAAACGTTCTTAATAGTGCACTCTGAAGTTAACAGATTCCCTGTTATTTGTATACTACACGACACACAAAGTATTTACTATCGCTCAATTCCGAGACACTGGATCTTTCCGACACGACGCATATGTGCTGATTCTTGCTGAAGCCATCAGCTTCCTGTAGATTTATTTCTCCCTCTTTTTCATCTGCTCTGTTTCACACGTTTCACAAAAAAAAAAACCCTTTCTGAAAATGTGTAGTTTACAACAAATATTTTTTATGTGGTGTGCCGCTAGTTCCGCGTCCCGATCGGCCGGAAAAGATTCATCATTCCCAGGCCAAAAAGTTAATGGGGGTACACCACTGACCTGCAAAAATTTAGTGAAATTTATTTTTTATATCTCTCCTACTATGAAAGATAAATAAACAAAGCTCTTCATACTTAATATGTACCTTACACTTTATAAAACAAAACACTATTCAGAATATTATAGTATCAAATTTTCATATTTTACAATCGCACAGCATTTTAACAATTTAAATCTACCAATCTTTGCAGTGGAAGAACTTGGAAAAAAAAAGTACGTCCTCAGCTATAACCACAAACAAAACAAAATCATTCCCTGAATCCAATGTTCATGATCCTCCTTACAAGACGCATGGGCCTATTCAGGAGGCGGTGATGATTTCGTTTTCTGTCTCATTGGCGAAACAACTGAAAATCGACTGAATTCACACACGAATTTCATTCAAGTTTCACGAAGTTGGCACATATTTTACTGTAAACGTGAGTTAGTTTACATGTTTTTAAGCCAATTTTATAAAACATATCGTCGTTGTTCTTGCAATAACTTCTATGTGAGATATTTATCTATTGTCAGATTTTTGCTCTATTATATAACTTAAATAGTGATATAGCAAATAATAAAATCTCCTATATGTAATTACATTTCTTTGTTTCGAAAATGTAAGAATTCACAGTCCCCTACGTGCGGCTGCCATAAGATGAATAAATGTGTTTTTTTTCCTACTGAAAAATTTTATATTTTGCACATAGGAGTTATTGCAGGAACAACGACGATATGTAAAAACTACCTTCGAGTTAATTACTAATGTTCAGTTAAAATAATTTACAGTTAGTGACTTTTACAAAATTCGACTCATATTTAAATCCAAGTAGGCTAATTCGCAGGCAATTCTAAACGGCCAACAACGATTCTTACGCCTTTCAAAATTCGCTATTATAAATCTATAAAATTGAATGAAACTATAATCCCATTCAGTCCCTCTGTTAAATATCTAGATGTATACATGGACGAGAGCCTCAAGTGGAATGTCCAAGTCACACACACATGCACGACCGTCTTCTCCATCCTTCATTCATTAAATCGCCTGAAAAATTTTCTACCCTTTCAATTAAAAAGAATTCTCATACAAACATTGGTGTTGCCACATTTTGACTATTGCGACATTCTACTAACAGATTTAAATTCTAACTTAGCCCAAAGACTGCAGCGCGTTCATAACGCCTGCGTACGTTTCATTTGCAACATCTGCAAATACGACCACATTACACCTTCCCTTGAAACGCTCCAATGGGTAAAGGCTGGTTCACAATAAACCGGGAACGGAAACGACAACGAGAACGAGAACGGAAATAATCTTAAAATAAATGTATTTGAATGTGAGAATTCACAATAGTTAATTGCGAATGCTTACATTTAAATACATTTATTTTAACAATATTTCCGTTCTCGTTCCCGTTGTCGTTTCCGTTCTCGGTTTATTGTGAACCAGTCTTAAGATTACAGCACCGAAGATGTATCCATTCTTCGCCTAACTATCTCTCGGTGCGTTTTACTTTCTTATCCTCTTATCACAGCCTGGGTACTCGTTCTAAAAATAACCCTTTATTATCTATGCCTTGCCATAAAATAGCTCACTATTCTTCCTCTTTCACAGTACCAGCAATTCGTTTCTGGAACTCCCTGCCCAGCTCCCTCAGTACTGTCGAACGATATTGCAATTTAAAAGTAAATTGTTTAAACACGTGACCAGTATTCATCTTTAATTCTCCTTTGTGTGTAAGTGTGTGTGTGTGTGTGTGTGTGTGTGTGTAATTTTCCTCAATGTTATATAGTTATAATTTACTTTGAATTTGTTATTCTTGTAATTTGTAATATTGTTTCACTTACCGCTTGAATATTCATTGTATGTAACTTCTAGCCTTATATTATTTTGTAATTATTATTTAGTATGTTTGCATTAATTTACTCAACTTGTGCTTGTATTTTTTTTATTTTATTGGGTTATTTTACGACGCTCTATCAACATCTCAGGTTATTTAGCGTCTGAATGAAATGAAGGTGATAATGCCGGTGAAATGAGTCCGGGGTCCAGCACCGAAAGTTACTCACATTTGCTCGTATTGGGTTGAGGGAAAACCCCGGAAAAAACCTCAACCAGGTAACTTTCCCCGACCGGGATTCGAACCCGGGCCACCTCGTTTCGCGGCTACACGCGCTGACCGTTACTCCACAGGTGTGGGCTTCAAAGAATAAAACTGATCGGAAATGATTTTTAAAGAAACTTTTGTTATGCAACATTTTTCACAAAAATCGATAATAAGCGAGATATTTCGATTTATTTAATTCAGGCCTCCTTATAGCCCCTTGAATGCCATATAGCCTAAAATCTAAGTTACAACGAACTTAATTTATATTCTAATTTTCATCGAAATCCGTTCAGCCATTATCGCGTGAAAAGGTAACAAACGTCCAGACAGACATACAAACAAAAATTTCAAAAAAGCGATTTTCGGTTTCAGGGTGGTTAATTATATATGTTAGGACCAATTATTTTTGGAAAATCTAAAATTACCAGAAAAATTTCGGCTATAGATTTATTATTAGTACAGATATGTAATTTTCCTCAGTGTTGTATAGTTATAATTTACATTTTAATTTGTTATTCTTGTAATTTGTAATATTGGTTCACTTACCGCTTGCATATTCATTGAGTGTAACTTCTAGTCTTATATTATTTTCTAATTATTATTTAGTATGTTTGCATTAATTTACTCAACTTGTGCTTGTATGACTGTATAAATTTTGTATTAATGTTCTTTAAATATTGGTAAAATTGTATCAGCTTCTTTTGTCTCTGGCTAACAAGCAAACGTTCTGATGTGGGCAGATAAAAAAGTCATATTTTTTCATCCACCATGTTAATAATGTCAAAAGAAGTGCTTATACAAATTTTGGCCACTCGACCGCAATTACGAGGGCCGTAAAAAAATAATTCGCCAGGGGCCGCTAATAGAAAAAAAAACAATTTCATGGGAAAAATTTATTGGAACAGACACAGCAATTATTGAGCGATTTTTCAACATATTTTCCATCAGAATTGAGAAATTTCTCATAACATGGGATCGACAGAGAGAGGTGCGGACCCAGTCAAACGCTGGTTTCGGTCTGAGGCGGCTGACTTCTACGACACAAAATTGATCCCATGGTATGACAAATGTCTCAATTTCAATGGGGGATATGTTGACAAATAGCGCAACAATTGCTGTATCTGTTTCAATAAATAATTCCTTGAAATTGTGCTTTTTTCTATATACGGCTCCAGGGAAAATCACTTTCTGGACGGCCTCGTAATTGCGGTCGAGTGGCCAAAATTTATATAAGCACTTCTTTTGACATTATTAACATGGTAGAAGAAAAAAATTTAACTTTTTTACCTGCCCCCATCAGAACGTTTGCTTGTAAGTGGAAGAGAAGGCCTGATGGCCTTAACTTCGCCAGAATAAATAATTTATACAACTGAGCCTAAAAACACTTTCCCCTCGTGAATAAAACACCGATAAAGGGACATCCGGATCCTAGATTTGAGAACTTCGTTTTTATGGAAATAACTCAACAATTCGCTTCCAGGAATCGCAATCCTGACCTCCAGGATTTGCAGCAGGAAACGTACAGCTAGATCGACAGCGGGGGATCCTCTTGGAAGAAGCCGCCCCGACTGGGCCTCGATTACGAAGAAGACTGTTTTCTGAATTACGTTTTGAGACCACGAAGGAGTGTAATTTAATATACGGTAGACGCAAGACAAACAACATCGCCGACACTTGTCTATTGTGGTTCGGGTGGGTTATAAACTTGTAAGGCATCGGCTTTCTATGTCGACAAAGGATTGGAGCTTTGAGTTGTCGCAGACGCCGCACTTTATATAACTGTTGATTCCGACTATGAAGTTTGCATAATGTTTAATATTCGAAGTCTTATGCAGCCATACGGAAACACGTGTCCTAAATGGCTTCTCTAAAAGAGAATGAATCGAACCTCAGGTAAGTTCACACTGTGAATTTTTGTCCACTGCACGTTTTAAAAAAGGGTAAAATCTAGTACTGTTGATCGATCAAAATATTGAATCGATTAACTATTTGAATTTAATAGATTAATCAATAGGTTAATCCAGTTTTCATCGATTTGAAAAAATGTTTTAATATACTGTAATACACAATTAATGTTAAATTTAACTTGTGTTCGGTGATAAGCGTAAGTATTAAATGTTGTATATCTGTAAATATTGTATCGTTATATTACAAAACAATTATTTTAATCATTTACTAATATATTTATTATGAGGCTTATACTGTAATTTATTGTGTCAATTTCTCCGGGAATTTTTGAGACAAACATAAATAACAAAAAGTATGAAGACTCACCTAGTTAATACTGCTCCATCCATGATTTTAAACATGTGGGTGCATTCATATGCTCCGAATTAAGTGCCGCTCTACGTTTAGTAAAAATGTTTCCTGCATCACTAAACACAAAAAAACATTTTTTTCTGTCAAGCATTTCTCCACGATCGTTCAATTTAAATCCAAACGTATCACCGAGTTTACCTCTCAAATTCTCATATGACATAATTGAGTTTATACAGGGACATCATTTTGTTTTTACTTCAATTTTTACTGTACCTGAGTTTTGGAATGTACTTCACTCCCACCCCTTCTACTAGTAAACTTCCAACCGTTCACGACACAGAGCCGAGGGCGCGTAAGCAGTACTGAGTTACTGAGTATAGTACGTTTCAGAAATATGTTCGCGTTTTCCAGTGACGAAAGAGCTTTCAATATTGAATCATATTTTCGTACGGGTACTGTCGTCCGTTTCCCTATGTCGCATCCCGGTTTCCTTCACCTGCTTCTGCTCGCCCCTTTGTAAAGTCTAGTAGCTGGGCTATCTTAGCTCTTTTCTGAAAACATTAATTTCTGTTAGGAATTGGACGTCTACGTAATATTATTCAAGTGTTTAAAATAACTTAAATAAATGGTCCTCCTTAAGTAATTAACTGTCACGTGATTCCCCCCCCCCTTTCTACAACCCTGCGACAAAACCACTTGAACTGACAGTAGATAGCATTTCTGAGTGATTTTATCTTTTCGGATCGGGCAGAAGTGAAGATTGAATTTACAGTACGTAAGGTACTCTTTTATAGAGTAGGTACAGAATTATTTCAACATGAGTTATTAGTACGAAGGACGAAAGTGGTAATTGGAATTAGGTACAATAGTCTATAGTGCGATAATATGCACAAAAGAACTGAAGCCTGTATCGAAATGAACGGCCACCATTTTCTAAAATGTGTTTAAATATCCATATTATAATTATTTTTCAATTTAACTTCATTCTCTATATAGCACGCTAATGTGCTGTAACAGTATAATATACACTGCATAATTAATACTTCCGAATGGATAGCTCAATTCGTGTGTAAAACACTAAGTGTTAATACAGTACTGTATTTTGATTAAACAAAATACCTAATGAAAATTATCAAACTCAAAATTGCGATATTTCCTAGTTTACGTAAATGGATGAACCACTTTTCTTCCGTCCTATACCTAGTAAAGTGATTTGTATTTTACGCCAGTATCATCGAGCTCCGTCGTGGAAAGGGTAGCAAACGGTGTTTCCTGTTTCAATCGTTAATAGAAAGGTATAGCCAGGTTAATATTAAAAATGTTAGTAAAAATGAAATGATGTCCCTGTACTTTTCATAAACCACAGAAAACTGATTATTTTTGTGACAATGTATGGGGCAGAAACATGGGCATTACGACGAAATGAAGAGAAAAGAACAGAAGTATTTAAAATGTGGATATGGAGTAGAATGGAGCGTATGAAATGGACAGACAGAGTAAGAAATGAAGCTGTGTTGGGAAGAGTGTGTGAAGTGAAACTGATCAGGAAGAGAATTGGCTGGGTCACTGGCTGAGAAGAAACTGCCTACTGGAGGAAGCACTGGAAGGAATGGTGAACAAGAGAAGAGTTCGGGAGAGAAGAAGATATCAGATGATAGACGACATTAAGATATGTTGATCATATACGGAAACTAAGAGAAGGGCAGAAAATATGAAAGATTGGAAAATGCTGGGTTTGCAGTGAAAGACCTGTTCATGTACAGAACATTTATATATAGTACATATATTTGTTTCCTTTTTCAAATTTTAAGTGCTACCCAGAGGTCCCTGTCTTAGAGATTTATCCTATGGCTGTTATCTTAGCCTATGAGTCCAGACTTAACAACCACCCTACAGAACTGCACAAAGTTCATTCTAGATAGCCTATAATGCATTCCCCCCATATGTATTGAAATAGAGCTATGTAACTTAATTTCATTAATGCTACGTTTTCAAGCCACCATTTAATGTACAACAGAGCGAGATGGCAATTCTGTCATATCAAAATTTACATTTGAATTTTAACTACATTCATTTTCAAAATAACGCCGGCTGCTCCAACACAATAGTTTGATTAGACAGCAGCGGGGAATAGAAATCAGCTTCATTTCTATGCCTTCAAAGGCGGAAAAACGCCATTGGAGCGTTACGACGAGCGGTTCCGGTTCTTTACCCACGCCGGCCGGCCGAGGCTTTATTTGCGATGCGCTATCACAGCTAGACATGTTTAAATTCACACGTACCTGTCCACTGCCCGCAATTTGCTGATTTTATTAATGTTTGCTATTTTTTAACCCCGTGCCCTGGCCTCTCGAGATTTTCCAATAAGACCCGCAACGGCCAAAAGGAACACCGACAAAGGCAACAATGCTGCAGATAACAATCTTCAATTTTATAGCGTTCTTCGTTCGTCTTTCCTCTCCATTAGCTATCGGCTCGCATAAAGGAGAGAACGAGCAACGACCAAGCGAGAGCCATGCTGCATCATGTATGCCAACTTTACGACACGAGTTAAACTGCCTGCAGCCAACTTGTGCACCAGTGACCTGCATTGGCGCACGGGAGTAGAAGAGCAGGCAAAGGTCGCCAATTCATATAGACACATGCATCAACTTCGGTTAAAAATGTACTAACCACGAGTTATGAAAGCACGGTTAAAAAGTAATCATGGTTAAAATGTAATTTCTGTGCACCATTCGTAACCACCGGTTACTTAATCGTGGTTAGCTGACATCTCATTCAACAGGAGTAAAATCTGTGATGTACACAAAATGTAATAACTACTGTAGCCTAAGCCAAAAGTATTAGAATTAGAGTCTGGCTGGGCTGAAGAGAAGGCCTACTGGCCTTAGCTCTGCCGGATTAAATAAATACATAATAATAATAATAATACTTACTTACAAATGGCTTTTAAGGAACCCGAAGATTCATTGCCGCCCTTACATAAGCCCGCCAGCGGTCCCTATCCTGTGCAAGATTAATCCAGTCTCTATCATCATACCCCACCTCCCTCAAATCCATTTTAATATTATCCTCCCATCTACGTCTCGGCCTCCCTAAAGGTCTTTTTCCCTCCGGTCTCCCAACTAACACTCTATATGCATTTCTGGATTCGCCCATACGTGCTACATGTCCTGCCCATCTCAAACGTCTGGATTTAATGTTCCTAATTATGTCAGGTGAAGAATACAATGCGTGCAGTTCTGTGTTGTGTAACTTTCTCCATTCTCCTGTAACTTCATCCCGCTTAGTCCCAAATATTTTCCTTAGCACCTTATTCTCAAACACCCTGAACCTATGTTCCTCTCTCAGAGTGAGAGTCCAAGTTTCACAACCATACAGAAGAACCGGTAATATAACTGTTTTATAAATTCTAACTTTCAGATTTTTCGACAGCAGACTGGATGATAAGAGCTTCTCAACCGAATAATAACACGCATTTCCCATATTTATTCTGCGTTTAATTTCCTCCCGAGTGTCATTTATATTTGTTACTGTTGATCCAAGATATTTGAATTTTTCCACCTCTTCGAAGGATAAATCTCCAATTTTATATTTCCATTTCGTACAATATTCTGGTCACGAGACATAATCATATACTTTGTCTTTTCGGGATTTACTTCCAAACCGATCGCTCTACTTGCTTCAAGTAAAATTTCCGTGTTTTCCTAATCGTTTGTGTAATAATAATAATAATAATAATAATAATAATAATAATAATAACAATAATAATTACAGTCGAAATCTGTTCGATGGGACCGCCAATTCACGGCCGTTATAGTCGGGTTTTTGTTTATTTCTTTGTTTGTTTGTTTTTTTTTTTTTTCCAAAAACTTCATATCTATAAATTTTAGGCTGCACACTTAGTCTACATGCTTAATGAAAAGTCATACATAATATAGCGAGTAGAAAATGGGTAAACAAACGTCAGCATTGTAAAGCAATTGAGTGTATCACACTCAACGATTTCTACAATTTTATTATTTAATGTAAACTCCACTCTTGGCCACAAGCGTTTGCTTCATCGGGAGTGCCAACCAAAAGTGTACCATTATTATTATCATCGTTCAAATAAAATTACTATTATTATTATTAATTAGGAACATTAAATCCAGAGATGGGTAGGGCATGTAGCAGGTATGGGCGAATCCAGAAATGCATATAGAGTGTTAGTTGGGAGGCCGGAGGGAAAAATACCTTTGGGGAGGCCGAGACGTAGATGGGAGGATAATATTAAAATGGATTTGAGGGAGGTGGGACGTGCTGATAGAGACTGGATTAATCTTGCACAGGATAGGGACCGATGGCGGGCTTATGTGAGGGCGGCAATGAACCTTCGGGTTCCTTAAAAGCCATTTGTCAGTAAGTATTATTATTATTATTATTATTATTATTATTATTATTATTATTATTATTATTATTATTATTATTATTATATGCGGAGACAAAGCGGAAGGCAGAAAATAGGAAAGAGTGGAGAATGCTGGGTTTGCAGACCTGTCCTTAGGCAGAACACTATGAATGAATGAATGAATGAATGAATGAATGTAATAATTAATACTACATATAAATTTTTTAACGGTGGTTAAATGTATGTAACGCCTTAAAAAATTGTTTGCTCACTTTAAAATCATGTTCCATTTGAATATACTTCTATGTCTTAGAACTCGAAACTAAAGCTGGCTTAATTAAAGAAGAAATTAAGCAATAATAAAAGTAAAATGAAGAACTGTACAGAATGATAAAGAAAGGGAAACCTCCTTCCTGCGCGGAGTCTGTCGGTGTTTGGCGTGGAGTGTACGTAATACGTTTTCTCCGTAGGTCATTGGGCTAATACGCGCACTGCAACCTTGTGGATGGATGGATGGGTTTTGTAATTCCCGCATAACCGGTATTATTCATCGCCCTGACAGCGTTTCTCACCTCCCCAATCAGCATAATTAATATTTCATATCCCTTCTCCGTCACAACGGTAGACAGAATGCAGGCAATTAATCATGAAACGAATTCCGACACACCCTGAGGCTGCCGCGCCCCTGGCACATCTCGTTCCTGCTCTGGACGCGCATTCAAGTTTCTTGCCATTTTGCATAATTAGAGGTTTGTTTACATCACACTATTCTCGATATAAATCGATATATATGTTGCACATATCTCAGGGCATCTATTAATTGAATGTGTAGGCCTACCGCTCCCACGGTAGTGACGATATATACAGCGTGTCCAAATGAAGGCTGCAGCTGCAGATAACAGTAAGGGAAGATGATGTCAACAGGGTAAAGAATTGCAAATTTGTTATTTCCTTATAGACCATGCTCCGCTTAGAGGGATCGAGAAATAAGTGCTAATTTAAAGTATAAATAATGATTTTATAACATAAATTTTTGTATAACTTGATGTAAAAACTCTCCGAGTTTCGAAGAATGGTCAGTGCAACTCGATGTGTGCGCCTCGAGCTACCCTGAAGACATCCAAAAGGTACTCAACCTTCTGCCAAGTGTTCCATAACATTTGTGGAGTCATTAGCGCGGCTGCATATATAATGCGTTGTCTCAGTTTTTCCGAAGTGTCAACTATACCACTTTGGTACACAACATTCGTCATAAAGCCCCAGAAAAAGGTCAATGGGCGTCAAGTCGGGTGACCTAGGTGGCCAGGCAAGGTTCTCCTTTTCCGATTAACATATTGTGAAAGTTTGCATTCAAGAAGGCAAGCACTGCTCCATAGTAATGAGGTGAAGCCCATGTTACTGAAAAACCGATCCTGGTGGAGTTGATCAACAGAAAAAGTTCTGCACATGTCCAGGTACACATTTCCTTTGATTGTCGCTCCGATGAAGGAGAATGGTCCAATGACGGAATGTTTCGCCAGGCTTGTTTCCACGATAAAAATTTGTGCGCACGCGCATGAACATGCAACTGTTTTTAAACCATTGGTGCATAAACTTGGACAGTTTCTGCATCTTGTGAGATGTAAATCGAAACAATATCTTCATCTGATTTTAAATGATGAGCATTTATTTCTCGATCCCTCTAAGCGGGACACGGTGTATTGAAAAGCGTTATTTTCTGAACAATTTTATATAATAATTAGGGACCGTATTTTTTTAATAGCAACATAATTACTTTCTTTGTTACATTTAGCCTTCTAGATTCCTAAAATACCAAATTTAAGCATAAAAAACTCGAGAAATAAAACGGTATTTAATTATTGTGCGAAATATGTCAACAACCAAGAAATATACATCTTCTATCGCAAAATTACGAAAATGCACGAACATTTTATTTAATACTCTTAAAAAAATGCATGTTTGTAACTTTTGTTTCAGTCGATTTGTCAGCCACCTAGTGACTCCAATATTTCTGTATTTCCTCTATGGATAGTGTGCATTCACTTCTACTATCTCTATGTCTACTTAAGAAAGATGGTTTTGTGTAATCGACAAAGCTTGAAGAAGGTTGTACGTGCGGACAATGTAGAAACCATAGTCAGTTTCGGTACGAGTATACTTTGGAGATCTTAATGTATGATCTGTAAACAAAAAAAAAAAGCAACTAAAAGTTGTATAGTAGTCTAATCACAGTACATTTAATTTTAATCTTATTTCACGAAATATCCACCGAATTCACAGCTTATTTCATGAAAGAAAGTATTTTGTGCACTATCTCTGCTTCTAATTATTATTATTATTATTATTATTATTATTATTATTATTATTATTAGGACCTATTGGATCTGGATGGGTCATTCTAGCCTCGTGGAAGGAAATTGGGATATCACGACATATGGCCAACTCCTGTTAAAAAAACTCGATAACTGTGGTACTAGCAGCACACCTGTAGAGTTCTCCTATCTTGTCTGGTAGTAATGTTGTTGACTACCAGATAGGAAGCGCTCCGATCAGCTCCTGCTCTTCGTGAGAAACATGGAGAAGACTAGGACAAGGTAATATGAGGAGAATAAGGGGATACAAGAATAACAAAGCGAATACAAGGAAATCCGGGAGGGGGGGTAAAAGTAGAAGGGGAATACAAGAATATTAAGGGGAGTACAAGGAGGACAAGACGAAGACAAGAACAAAGGGACAAAGGAAAACATGGGCATAGAAGAACAAGGCGAATACAAGGGGAACAAGGTAAGTACAATGAGAACTGGGATACAAGAAGAACAAAGCAAATACAAGAACAAGGATAGTGCAAGGAGAAGGGGAATACAAGAACAAGATAGTGCAAGAACAAGGAGAACAAGAGAGGGACGAGGAAAATAGTCCTAAAAGGAGAACAAGGGTATAAAAGGAGAACAAAGGGAATGCAAAAAGGAAAAGAGGAAGACAAGAAAAACAAGGAGAAGGGGAACCAGGGAAATACAATGAGAACAAGGGTAACAAAGAGAAACAAGGAGAACAAGAAAAGATAATGACAATGGAAGACAAGGAGAATAAAAGAGAAGAGAACAAGGATAACAAGAGAGGACAAGGATATATATATATATATATATATATATATATATATATATATATATATATATATATTAGTAGGTTATTTTACGACGCTTTATCAACAGCTTAGGTTATTTAGCGTCTGAATGAGATGAAGGTGATAATGCCGGTGAAATGAGTCCGGGGTCCAACACCGAAAGTTACCCAGCATTTGCTCATAATGGGTTGAGGGAAAACCCCGGAAAAACCTCAACCAGATAACTTGTCCCGACCGGGAATCGAACCCGGGCCACCAGGTTTCGCGGCTAGACGCGCTAACCGTTACTCCACAGGTGTGGACGAGAGGACAAGGATAACGAGGACAAGGATAATAAGAGAGGACAAGGATAATAATGGAAGACGAAAAGAACAAGTGGAATACAAGGAGAAAAAGAGGAATTCAAGGGAAAGGCAATATAAGGAGAAGGAGAATACAAGAACAAGTGGAATAGGAGAACAAGGGAAGAAAAGGAAAATAAGGGGAACAAGGGAAGGCAAGAAAAACAAGGGAAGACTAGGAGAATTAAAGAACAAGGGCCATATTCATAGACATTCTTAGCGCGGGCTTCCGGTGGATGATCAGCGAACTAACGTTTTTCGTATTCATAAACCAGTGTTAGCGGTATGATATGATATGAATCCTGTACAAGTAATCACTCGATAGCCGGGACTAGTTTAGCATGCTCGTAGCGCGGGCTAGCGAAATGTCTATGCATAGCACACCAAGAGACTAAAAGAAAATCAAGGGAAGACTAGAAGAATAAGGTTCGAAGAGGACAGAAGAAGAAAATATGAGAGGAAAAGGCGAAAGAGCAAGAGAAGGGTAGATGAAGAAGGAGGGGAGTGGGGTTTGAAAGACGAAGAGGAGTATAATAAAATAGAAGAAAGCGCAGAAGAGAAAGAGAAGAGGTAAATACGTGGACGAGAAATAATAAAGAAGAGGGAGTGTAGAAGATAGGAGTGACGCTAAACAGAAAAGAGTGAAGTGTCATATCGTCATTAAATTCCACTAAGATAACTTTGAAGTTATTATTTTTATCTTAAAGTACATATCAGACGCAGACGAACTCTGATTTCATAAAAAAGAAACTATTATTTGTCGAGAATTTTCCGTTCCTTTACGATAGCCAGAAGTTTACTGCCACTCTTCTAAATCTCGGCTAAAGCCGTGAACGTGTCGTCATCTCGGCCGGGCCGGGTCACGTCATATCAACACGCTCGTCCGCGTCATTAGCTCGTGCGATCGCTTGATTGACGGGTGTCGTCGCGTGCGCCCGATTATTATGCGACGCGCAGCTCACTCCGTCACGTAGTGCAGCAGCACCACTCCTGATAACGCTGTGCGTGCCGGCCGGGGAGTCTATCAGTGCGCAGTCTGATCTGTGTAATACGAGACTAAGTATGATGATCCAAGAATCGAAAGCGTCCATCTCTTAGCGTAATATAAAGTCACTCATAAACAAAATTACCTCTCGAAATTTAATATTTAGTTAATAGTTAAAGATGTATTGACTCTTACAGGTTCAGTTCCTTTCAGTAAACTTTAGCCAGGGTTGAGATTTTACGCGTAAAAAAGGTTATTTACATTACAGTAAAATACGCGTAAATGATACGTAATTAACGTAACAAATGTAAAATATGTAAAAACCGTCCAAGAACTTTTATTTTTACTCTTTCTTTGTTCAGTTTGTGATCAGAATTTACCATTTGAATTGCCAATAAACCTAGCTTATAACTCGAGGATATCGACTGATGTTAAGAAAAATGGAGACCAAGGGTATATGTACGTGAACGGCCACAAATATTATCAGAAAATTCAGGCTTTAAATTTCTAAAATTTTATAAGAAAATGAACTCACAATTGGACAAAAATTACAAGATAGGTACCACAAGACTTATTACAACTTAAATATCTGGATAAAAGTATAAAAAAGGTTACTAATAATATGTTTCAAACCAGTTTTATCAGAGTATAAAAAATAATTCTGTAGTTACATAATTTGGTAACCATAACATTGTTATGGTCTCTCTGACTTCTTTAATATTTTTACTGCATGTAATAAACACTTATTTCTAGAAAGTAGACTGACTACTCTCAGACATGTAGAGTTGTGCAAATCAAGATTTCAGGTATAACTCCCTGTAAAGTTGATTTGAATAATTTCGAGGAAAAATTGTTCCGGGGCCGCGCATCGAACCCGGGACCTTTGGTTTAACGTACCAACCCTCTACCAACTGAGCTACCCGGGAACTCTACCCGACACCGATCCAACTTTTCCCTCTATATCCACCGACCTCAAAGTGGGCTGACAACCGTCAAGCAACCAACTTCGAGTGCACACTAACTCCGTGTGACTTGAATTGTGGTAGAGTTGTTTATATTAATACAACTAAATTTTTATTTGTCTTATATAAAATATATTAAAATTTACATAATGTTTTATGACCTAATTTTTCTATTTTCAAAAAATAGGCATAATTGTAGTCTACCGTTTGCATAAATGCATATTAAATCAGTGTACAAAATTTCAGAATTCTATCTCTAATGGTTGTGGAGTTATGAAATAATATGTGTGAAAATTTTTAAATTTTGGAAAATTTAATTTAAAGTAAAAAGTGAATTCTTAAATATATTTTAGTAACCTTTTTCATACTTTTATCAGACACTTAAGTTCTAATAAGTCTTGTTGTGGTACCTTGTAATTTTTGTACAATTGTGAGTTCATTTCCTTATAAAATTTTAGAAATTTAGAGTATGCATTTTTTTATTTATATTTGTGGCCGTTAACGTACATATATCCTTAAGAAGGTTTTGTAGTACATACCGAATGAAGTGAAAGGTTTCTACATAGAACTATACAAATGGCCTACGAACAACAAAGATAGTAATGAAAGTGGAAGCGAAGATTGAAAAAAATAAGTTTATTAATGTTCTGACATACAAAAAGTCTATTCAGTCATGCTTTCCAACTCTTTGATGATTAGTCATTTACTTACCACATAAAATTTGGAAAATGATTATATTTAATGAGTTATTATGTTCAAATCATAATAATTACCTTAAACTGTTATACTACAAAAAGGTCTTTATCATTAAAATCGTTTATTTTTAAAACCCCACAAGTGAAAAAAACAAAACTTTCGGGAAATCAATAAAAACTGTTTGGTTTAATTAATTTTATCTTAATTGTCAAAATTTATTTAACAAGTGATATTAGTTGCTAAATGTTAGGTTTATTCACTATTAGTTGCATAATATATATACAAGATGTTTCCGGGCTAGTGTTACAAACTTTCAGGGATGATGAGGAAGGGCACATGTATCAATTTGAGATAAGGAACCCTGGTCCGGAAATGACCGAGTCGAAAGTGACAAGAAAAAATAATTCTATGGAAGTGAAATAATTTTATTCCTCTGTACACATTATTTATGTGTATTTATCTGTACACCTTACACATACTGTATTCACCTGACGTTGTTTACGTTGTCTACTTACAGTATTCCATTCAGTGCGCTGTCTGAGGGGTGGGGACAGGAAACTACACTAAAGCATTGCAGATGGCGTAATGTGTAACGGACATGGTCGGTCCTGATATGCACGTCTGTAGACAGCAGTGTATGTGTACAAGTTGCAGTGTCCAGTCGATCAGTCCTAGTGAAATGGAGGAGTACACGAGAGCGGAATATGCAGACTTGATTTTCGAATACGGATGAGCCAATGGGAACAGTAGACAAGCTCACAGATTGTATCGGGACAAGTACCCACGTAGGAGACATCCGGCCCATACCATCTTTCCACGACTGTTCCAAAGGTTAACGGAAGGAGGGCACGTGGTGCCAAATTACAATTCCATTTCCACACAATTATTTTTGCTTATAACTTTCGACTCAGTCATTTTCGGACCATGGTTCCTTATCTCATATTGATACATGTGCCCTTCGCCATCATCCCTGAAAGTTTGTAACATCATAGGGGCTCTACTACACCTTTGTATGTAAAATATTTCTACGTTCATTACACTGTCTGCAAACATTTTTCAGAATAGGACAATCATTTAGAATCACACTGTATAAAATACACTTTTTGTCTTCCACCGTCTTACTAGCGCCTACGGGTCCCACTTACACATCTCAGTTGCAGATATACTGTAAGAGGATTTGTGCACCGTCTGTGCTGTGCGGTCCACGGACAATGAACGCACTCGTTACAGTGGGAAGCAGACCAGACACCCTCCATCATTCACACCCCCAGAATCCCTCACAGTAATTAGTGAGCTTTTGATGCAGTCGCAGAGGGGAGTCTTGATTGACGTCTGTCAAAGACAGTCGAATTGTCCCTCACCCGAGGGACCGCACCGAAAATCCTTACCGGCTTTCTTTCGGGAATAGAAATGCATTATTACAGATTGGATTTTTGAATCCCCCACGCAAGTTCTCGTCGGCTGAAAAGCTTTCCCTCTGCCCACAAAAGTCTTCGCATTGCAGGTCCTTTCTCGTGACTGACAGACGGTAAACCTGTGCCATTCAATACCCGCGGGATCAGAGCCGTCAAATCCCCTGTAACTCATAATTGTCTTTTCCAGGAAACAGGCGAACTCAGCATTCTGTGGGGTGAATGATGTCATTGCTGTGATGCAAGAACGCTTTACTGATCAGCGTATTCCGAATCTCACCGGTCCGGTGGCATCATTGACGTCACGTTGCAGCGAAATAAGGAACAAAACTGCTGGAAGAATCAATGACTGTCATGGCGACTATACAAGTTGTTGTCTGTGCTAAGCTAGCAAAATTTTGCGAAATTATCGTACTCCCATCTCGTTCAAAGAAAAGAGAGCATAAACAATTTATTTCTTGAACCGGTAGTAATAACGGGTCCGTTGACATGTTCGCTCATAAGCCATTAACATATTTTTTTTACGTTGTGCTCATTACAAACAATACAGCAGAACTAAAGCAAAACACACCGCCATGACACAACAGTGCACGATGTTATTCGTCTGCTAATTCCCGCCCTATACAAGAACCAATCAGATTCACTGATGGCGGCTGATGGAGACTGCCACCATCTCTGCAAGTTGATGGCACCGGTGCGACACCGGTGGAGCATCAATGACGTCATCGGTGGAATTCGGAACACCGTGATGCCATCGGATTGCTCACCGGTGAGATTCGGAATACGCTCGATTCCTTTAGTCCATAACGATTCTGTAAGTACGGTATTCATGTAGTTTCAATAGGAACAGTGACGGTGCGTCCTATGTGTTCAATGGTTCAGAGAACTCCCTCCCCCCAGGAAAAACAAGGCAAAACAATTTAATTAAGTTATTTAAATAAATTTATTTAGAATTTACACTATCATTCTTTGTTTCTTGCTCATCTTTAATAAGTTTACTTGCGGTTCTGATGAATTTTTGTCGTATGAAAACCTATGAATCGCAGATATCGAATACCTACATCTTCAATTTCTCCTCTGAACCTCCCCGAGTCAGCTTCTGGACTTGCGTACGGGGCGAGAGGTACGGGTAAATCTCCACAGCAAACATGTGGATGCGGTGGCCCTGGAACCAGCGCAGTTGTACAGTCACGTATTCGTGAGACATCGTGGGAAGCAGAGAGATGTTTGGCGAGAATTAAAACATTTCCTAGAACCACCATGGATGAAGATAGGTTGTCTGCTCTCGTCACGCTGTCTATTGGAAAAGCAATGATCCAGGCTTCAGGATTTCAATGAGAAAGACATCGATAGATTCGCCACAGAAAAGGAAAGGAGGATGGATTTTCTGTACAAATATACATCTAAAGGAGACTCAACTTTTTCATCATCATCATCATCATCATCATCATCATCATCATCATCATCATCATCAGGCACATTTTAAGGTAATTATCTACTTTAAAGAACTACAGTATTTGTTTTCAGAAATGAGATATTGTTTAAAGTGTTGGAAAACTATTTAATATCATAAAAGTAGTGAACCCCTTGTCATTTTAGGAACGAACCGCTACTGAATAGGAATAATCAATGTAGAAGTGAACCTGACAAAAAAAATAATAAAACAGTTCGAGGTGAAATAGTATTGTTTAGACTTATTTTTGATGCTTATAAATAGAGCCCGGATGTTTAGGCTTTATAACCTTTAAATTGGCAGGCAAAAAAGGCAATAAAAACCTAGAAAAAAAGTACAATACTCTTTGAAAAAAGCATTATGAATTTTAAAAAGGCACAATATATTTTAGCAATAAATTTAAATTATATCAATATAACTCCATATTTACTCCGTAGTTGACACATGTTGACTTATAAAATACTTTTTTTTTTTTTTTGTGATTAACTGTCTCTGCACAAACCTTACATAACTAAACTGTTCCATCGGTTGAAAACACATGGGCACCAAATTCACTAACATAAGCATGAAGTTTACTTTTCAATGGTTTACTCAATTTAGGCATTCTAGCTAACCGATCTTATACCTTCTGTCACCCGACAATAACTGACTGTTCCTCACTAAAATTTATTTCTCCTACAATAATAAACACGTGTAGCACAAAATTGTAACCGTAAGATTTGAAAATATGAAAGCAAACAATTTGGAAATGCTACGTAACAACTTCTATGAGAACGAGCGTAATATTTAAAATTATAAAGCTGATTGTTGGTATCGTGAAGACATGACAATATTATATTTCTATGGCCGGGAGGAAAAAGATCTTCGTCAATTTTTTGTGAAAATGAGATTTTAATATATTCTGAAAGAGGAAACAATTCTCTACAATCTGGTAAAACGGTTAAAGCCGAATAAGACTCCTGACTGGATTTGTAGAGCGTTACCAAATGTCCTAAGTACTTTTTGAATCGAGCACACACAGAATAAAGGACTTCAGAATATTTAATACTTTATTCCTTACAAATCATCACATGTTTACTTTCCATGCTTCCCTATTAAAAAGGTCTAACTTGTATTTTAGCTATTTTATCACATACTGATGTCCTTTCCTTTGAAAGCTTTAAGCACCAGGATAAACAGTTCTATAATTGTTTAAGACCCATTTTGCATTCCTAATAATTTACATTTCTCATTTATTTTGACATGAAGAAGGTCTTATGTTTAAATAGTCCCTTCTACTCAGTTTAGGTTCTAGTCTTAAGTGCGGCAATTTTTGGAAATAATCAAGAGAATTGTTAAATGAGCAACATTACCTATTTTAGAAGAAATATAAACAAATAATATACAGGAAAAACCTCTTAATTAAAAAAACTATAATTGACACCAATTTCAATCTTTCTGCTGCTCTCCTGAAAAGTATAAAATCTTAAATTTGTAACTGTGATTGTCGATCATTATTCATATTACACCAATAGTATTAAAGCACGATTATTAGCAGATTAAGCACCGAAATAAATTACCTTTATTTATTATTGTTAGTGAAGTGAGTCATTGTTTCAAATATTTAAATTTCATACACATTACAATTAATTAGAAAATTGCAAATAAACAAGAAATATTGCTTTAAAATGACAAAAAAAAGGGCATTTATTAGTAGGAAACACCATAAATTTAATAGGCAAAATAAAAATTGGCCCTATCACTTTGTTTTACCCAAAATCACATTTATATCCATCCAGTAAAAAAGTCTTTTTGCCAAACATCCGGGCTCAAGTAATAATGTGCCAAATTAACTAATTAAAAACGCATTTAAAGTGTGACGGAACTAAGTAGTTACTAAGCGCTAGTTTTACCATTACGAATACTGAGTTTATACGGGATTGTCTTGAATGTGCGGGATTATATAATGCGCATTATTAACATTACAGTATTATTTTAGCTGAGCCCAGATGGACTTGTCAAACCGAATACTTTATGCGCAAAGCACGAAAACGGGTCACGTTTAAGCAGAATCCATTTACATTCAAATATTTGCACAAATACATAGCGGACATGACGTCACAGCCATAGGTATGTAAAATTCTGCCTAGCCCGAAGGCATTCCGAACAGAGAACACCTGCGTTTGGTACAGAGTACACTGTGGAGTAACACGCCTACCTTACAAAGATTGCAAACCGCGATGATGTTTTCAGAGAGGTCCGTACAAGCCACGCGGAATGATTAACTCCACCCACGAGTGTAGTAATCGCTTGTGTACTTGTGATGACAGGCCCCGTATGCAACATGTCACTGCGCATGCGCGCACCAGACTTGCGTTGATTGACATGGCGGGGCGAGATAGTTGGCAGCACGCGACTCTGCGTGCCTGCTGATAAAAACAAGTGAGTGACACATTCCGAATGCCCGAGTGCCGGCCTCAGGACCAGATTCCACACCCGCAACTAAGCTCTCAATTAGAGACCCGCTCCACTCCCAGGGTTCCATACACGTCTGGAAGGGAACAGGTGGTTCCTTGCACACTACAATGTACTGAATGACTCACGGAGCACCGTCAGGACAGCGCGTAGATTCCCTACTCCGGCCACCCGTATTCCAAAGCACGAGCGAGCAAACAATCGAATGAGGAGAAATAAAATTCAACTAGCAGATCATCATAATAGTCGGTTAGAGTCATAACTCACTTGTTCCAAAAATGAAAATGTTCACAAATGAGGGAAAACATATTTGTAATACTTGGAACCCATTTTCTTCACAATGAAGGTTAATAAATGAAAGAGCAATGATTAAAAACTAATATTCAGATTTGTAACCGTATTTATTTATACAGGAGTAAAAGTTATTTAGCTTTAAATTATGGATCATACGAGTTTTGACAATGACCTTCGGATCATGAGTGTTCTGAGAGTACTCCATTTGGAACATCTGAGTTTAGTTTAGAAAGTGACCAGTTGGGATCATGTGGGATTTGGCAGTTAAAAAAAATATATATTACACAAGAACATTAACTCAAGCATATTTTAAAATTCAATGTAAAAGAATATGTGTCCGATTATTAAATTCTTCAGATGAGTACAGTTTACAAAATAATATAGTAGGCCTACAGTATAAATTGAGAGGTCCAGTCAGAGAGAAGGATACGTCACAAATCTTGGAACAGGGAAATTAGGTATTCTCAGGACAGTATGAGAATTTATGGCGGAAATTTAAATTCCAGTGGGCTAAGCTATTGCCAGAGTTATTGCAATTATGACACAACATTCTAGAGACGAGAAAAAAACTACATTTTCTTAGAAAAGCGGGTTCTCACTTCATTTGAGTCGACCCCACAATTTGCAACCTACAAAAGAAATACTGATTATAAATTTTATCAAAACTCAAATTTTCGTTACTACGTTTCTTTATACCACAAGATTAATATCTTCTTCCATCAATTCGCACATATGTTCATTATTGTCCAGTTGATTATTATTCACGGCACCATCAATGACATACATGTAAAACTTGAATACATTATAATTGTAATAAAACACTCGGCCCTGCTTAATTTACCAATACATCAGTAGGAGCCAAGCACAATCAGAAAATAATATTAACCTTGCTAATTTGGCCTGGTTTCTTTTCGTTATTTCTGGAGCTGCTATACATTTCCGTCGTCCTCTCTCTCCAACCGGTAATACGTTTTCTTCCCTAATATTACGTTTACAAAATGCTCAACTACAGCCGCTAAATTCACTGATATTTTTAAAAATAACATAGCACATGCAAGATACTCATCCACAACCCTATTCTAGACAACAAGAAGTGGAGAAGCGGGAGGGAAATACTGATCGGTGATTGGTCGAGAAGCGCTATACAACAGAACTCACAAGATCCAGTGGATCATGAGACTTTTGACAGAAACCGGGAAGGTTGTCGTCCGTTTACACAAGCATCATGTAGGAAATGTGCAAAATTAACCCCTGAATCGTGTTCTACGCAGATAACCGCATGGGAATGTAACGGTATCTCAATTTTTCATTTTTTGGAGTATGTGAATTATGACTCTAACCGACTCATAATTAGACATCGGAAGTTAAGGCACTAAAATGGTATTTTAGGCGCCTAAAACGGCTCTAAAAACAACAGAAATAGGGCAATAAAAGACATTATAATGAATCACTCATAATTCATAAACATCCATAAGATCATAAGTAACTCAACAAAGTGCACTGGAAAAGAAGTTTCTCTGTTCTATGACTTGTTTCACTTGTACTTATTCCTCCACAACTTCACGTCCGTAATTTGAGTTACAATAAACAATAAGCAACTTTTCAAGATTAATACACAAACTTCTGTCAAGTTTATTGAACAAAATCAGTTTATATGCTGAAAAAGATCTTTCAATTTACACCTACTGATGTGACTGGAGCATACTTAAACAGTGTCATCCAGGCTACATAATAATCGTTCTATTGATAGTGAAAGCAGAATATTCTGCTACTCAATGACGATATAAAGAAGCTTTGGATGTTTTCATTTTGGCATTTTTCACCATACAACAGTACCCTCACAAAGACGATCCTAGACTGACTGCGTACTTCGTGTTCTCAACACAGTGCTGGAGTCGGAAGGACAAGGTCGATTCCGGAGTAAGCAAAACAACAATGCTGCATTACATCAGTGTGTCCCATATCTATGGTTACTATAAGAACTGCAGTTTCCTTAGTTTCGAAGGCAGAAATAAATGCAGTATTGTTGAGTGAGTAGTCATATAAAGAAAAAGGCAAAAAAGTACATATAAAAGCAAAAAAGGGCAAAAAAGTACATATTAAAGCAAAAAAAAGCAAGATCAAACTTCATCAGAATGCTTCATTACTCATGATTCGTGCACATTTACTAAAAGCCTTTAAATATGAACATTCAAATAAAATAGGCATTTTCCTAAATATCCAATGTCTCATAATAATAATAATAATAATAATAATAATAATAATAATAATACTCATCATCAGTAACATTCGAAGATTAGATCATTATGGCATGTTCCGCCTCCAGTAGAAGAAGTGTAACTGGTCCCTTCATCGTTTCTTTGGTCTTCCAATACAGACGTGGACAAATTATTAGCAAAATTGAAGATTTTTTTCATATATTTTTACAAACTATGATTCTTCAATTTAGACTACAGTTGACATTTAGCAAAATTGAAGATTTATATTGTATATTTTTAGAAAATTTAACTCTTCAATTTGGACTACATTTGATATGTTTGCGTATTTACAAATTATTAGCAAAACTGAAGATTTTTATTATATATTTTTACAAAATTCGATTCTTCAATTTGGAATACAGTTGACATTTTGGATATTTTCAAATTATTAGCAAAACTGAAGATTTTTATTTTATAGTTTTACAAAATTTGACTCTTCAATTTAGACTGCAGTTGACATTTTTGCTAATTTCTAAATTATTAGCAAAATTGAAGATTTTTATTATATATTTTTACAAAATTTAACTCTTCAATTTAAACTACAGTTGACATTTTTGCATATTTCTGTCTACTGTAATGATAGAAATATGCAAAATTGTCAACTGTGCGGTAGTCGAAATTGAAAAGTCAAATTTTGTAAACAGAATTATCATAAAAATCGTCAATTTTGTTAATAATTTGTCCACGTCTGTATATCTCTTTCCTACAGGTTTATGCAACCATACTCTGAGAGGTATTCTATCTATAGCTTGAGTTGCCAGACGTCCGTCTATAAGCCGAACCGTTTTCCTTATTGACTTTTAAAATAACGTTCTCCGAGATACATAACGCCTTATCTCCTGGCTTAGTTTCCTCATGAGTGATACCTTATTGGTGTTACTTATGAGGTTCAAACCATCTTCGGACAGTTGACTAAACAACAACAAGATGCATAATCCTGACACCTTTTGTCCTCCTTTTAATGACACACACACACACACACACATACACACACACACATACACATATATAGAGTGAACCGTAAGTAATGTTAATTTCAAGAGGGTTTTCTTTGAGATATTTCAAACAAAAAATTTGAATACAATCTTGCTCGTTTTTGCTTCCTTTTCGAGATAAGAAAATGTTTTATATGAAACATTTCATAGCGTGTTTTGAGAAACCCACTGATTTAATTTCCAAATAATTTAAACGGAATATTTTTAACATGGTAATACACGTATTTGATAGTTCAACTAGATATAATTAATTTATTTTCGATTAAATATGCATATTTGATATTGGATTTTAATTGGTACACTTAAGTGCTTCACTGTTTTTAATGAACATTTTTAATATCGACATCAACCATCTATACTTTGATGTTATGAAAACATCTTCACTACAATTTTAATGCAATGTATAGTCTATTTTTTCATAAAATATATCAACGTCAGTATCTGAAGATGCCATACTGAATGGCGAAAACGTTAACAAAAATTTTTAAAATATAATGTAAATTTATAATTGTATAATTTACATTAAAATAAGTCATAGTCTATGACTGAATACCATTTTTTTTTATTTCTACTGTAAGATGCTACATGAGAACGTCTCCATAGTGATGAGCTGAGGATTATGTTCATGAGACATAAAGAAATGATACTGCAATATGAGTGCATCAAATCACTGCGAGGAAGAATGTCTGGTTTTTATGCAGCGCATGATGGTAACAAGGCTGGGCGTTATTAACCATCATGCTGTGGTTGTGTAGCTGCCTTGTTCTACTCGAGTGACTTTATTGCTGTTTCTGTTTGCAGTAACATTACCAATTAAGTTGTACTGGCTCCAGGCCATCTCTGCAGCCACATGACCCGTTCCATTGGCGCCAGCATCCAATGAAGGAACAGACGAATTTGGACGATAATCCTAACAACCGACAAAAGAAGATAAATGTTGTAATATCTTTCGCAGATTATTATATGCAGATGTACTCTCGGGCCCAGATCTTGTTAGCGTTCTGTAGCTGGAGGCCCGACCTCTACCAGATGGGTGGCCGAACTACTTTTCTCTTCGTGTTTGTCGGTTCAGATCAAACAGTCAGCTTCCCACAGAACCTGAGGAGCCAAAGTTGTACTGCAATATCACCTTTTTCAGACATTTCTTGACCATTGTAGACGCAAAGCAATACTAAGCGTTGCGCAATTCATGAAAATCACGTGACCAAAATTACGAAGTTGAGCAAGGATAGGGTGACCAGATTCGCATCGCTATAAAAGAGGACACAAAGCTTAAAAAGAGAGAACACTGTTCAAAAAAAAAAAAAAGACAGAAAATATGTATTTAGATTTAGGCTTATTATACTTTAAATTGTCCCGCGCCGTGGCGTCGCGGTCTGAGGCATCCTGCCTAGGACTCGCGTTACGGAATGCGAGCTGGTTCGAATTCTCATGGGGGAAGAAATTTTCTCATGAAATTTCGGCCAGTGTATGGGACCGGTGCCCACCCAGCATCGTGATGCACTTGGGGAGCTACGATAGGTAGCGAAATCCGGTTGCGAATGCAAGTTATAACGGCTGGGGGGATCATCGTGCTAACCACACGATACCTCCATTCTGGTTGGATGATCGTCCACCTCTGCTTCGGCATGTGGGCGTGAGGCTAGCAGCCGGGTGGTCGGTCTAGGCCCTCCACGGGCTGTAGCGCCACGGATTATTATTATTATTATTATTATTATTATTATTATTATTATTATACTTTAAATTAGGTCAATATCTATTTTACTAAAAATATTTACTGTACAGATTTAGGCTTATATCATGTTTAAATATATATTAATATCTATTTTATTACGAAATAATTATGAAAAATGTAATAATAATGATTTTACAGTTAGCTACATATGAAAGTCAAGGAAACTATAATTATTAAAGAGGACAGATAATATCTATTTAGATTTAGGCTTAGGGCTATAAGTTATTATAGGCCTATTTAAAATTATGTCAATATATATTTTATTACAGATGCTTATGATAAAACTTAATACTGTAATATAAAATGGATTTTACAGTTAATGAAAACAACGACCATAACAAATAGGATCTGGCCGCGAAACCAGGTGGCCCGGGTTCGAATCCCGGTCGGGTCAAGTTATCTGGTTGAGGTTTTTTCCGGGGTTTTCCCTCAACCCAATACGAGCAAATGCTGGGTAACTTTCGGTGCTGGACCCCGGACTCATTTCACCGGCATTATCACCTTCATTTCACTCAGACGCTAAATAACCTAGATGTTGATACAGCGTAGTAAAATAACCCAATAAAACAAATAGGAGCAAAGAGAGTTATAATCGTTTCGTCCATGCTGCTACCACCTATACTTGTTTTTTTTTTTTTTAACATGGGACATGACAGTTAAGCGGCCAAGCTTGGAATTACAGTGCTATGTTGTCAATATGGACTACCATGCTGCCAGCTGATGGAAGATAGCAATTGATATTAAGATGGCTGACGTTAGAACATTCACTGACAACTGACGCGAAGATAAGAAAACACTACAAAAATCGACAGAGAATCAAACACGAAACGTGCCAATACAAACATTGTGTGCACAATAAATGTCGCCAAGAGAGCTATTAAGCACTCGCCACGTGGGAACGGTAAGTTTGGCAACTCAACCGTTGTTGTCATAGCAACAGGCCTACCACGCTACGTGACATTCAGTTGTTTTTCCGATCGCAACGCTCCTGTCATGTCCCATCTTTCAAAAAAAAAAAAAAAACCAAGTACCTATACAGGCAAATTGCTTGAGAAAGGCGTCAAATCAAATAATTTCAAAATATCAGGCATACAAGTTATGAAAAGGAGGACATTTCTTGATTTCTTTAAAATCCGCCCGAACCCCAGACAAAGGCCGGACATAAGAGGATGTCTGGTCATCCTAAGCAAGGAAAGTTTAGGAGCTGGGGGTTCTCTATACAGGGCACGTGGAATCTAAAATAAATATAATTCCTGATTATGTCGACAGGCATGGACACGGCATGTAAGACGAAGCGGGAATATTGTCAATTGAAGTTTGGGGTGCCTCTCGTTAGGCTGGACCGATGACAAAGGAGCGAATACTGAGTGATAAAATGACATTTCAAATAAGTAGTTAAAGTAATATTATTTACAAAATACAAAATATGAATATATAAAATTCAGTCAGTTCAGTTAGGAGATTCGGAAAAAGAATAGACATAAAAAGAGGAAAGAAAGCAGAAGAAAATAGTAAATAAAGGAAAGAAAAAAAGAAAATAAAGCAAGATAGCAAGGAAGGCGAAAGAACATACGAAAAAGAAAAGCTAATGACGGGGAAAAGACAAAGAAGGGAGGCAGGAATAAACAAAGAAAAAAAAGAAAGAAAAGGAAGGCTACTGCAAGTAAGAAGGTAATGAAGAAGGAAAAAGGAGAAAGTAAATTACAAGGAAACAAGGGGGAAAAGTACGGGAAAGCCACAAAAGAAAAAAGAAGAAAGGATGTAAAAAGAAACGTAGAAAGGAAAGAAAAAACTGTACATAAAAATTATGAAAAAAAATACAGGAGAAATGAAAAAATAAGGGAAAAAGGAATAAAGAAGTAAATATGAAAGGCAAAGACGAAAGTATAAAAAAGGAGAAAATACGAAAAGGAAATAAAGAAGAAAATGTTAAAAAGGAAGGAAATAAAGAAGAAAATGTTAAAAAGGAAGGAAATAAAGAAGAAAATGTTAAAAAGGAAGGAAATAAAGTAGAAAATGTTAAAAAGGAAGGAAATAAAGAAGAAAATGTTAAAAAGAAAGGAAATAAAGAAGAAAATGTTAAAAAGGAAGGAAATAAAGAAGAAAATGTTAAAAAGGAAGGAAATAAAGAAGAAAATGTTAAAAAGAAAGGAAATAAAAAAGAAAATGTTAAAAAGGAAGGAAATAAAGAAGAAAATGTTAAAAAGGAAGGAAATAAAGAAGAAAATGTTAAAAAGGAAGGAACTAAAGAAAAATGTGATAAACAAACAGAGAAGGAAATATGAAAAAGAGTAATAAAGGAAAGAAAGTAAATAAAGTACTAAAGTAAATAAACAAGAAACTGTGAGAAAAAGAGGACGTTAAAAATGAAAATAAGAAGGGAATAAAGAAGAAAAATGTGAAGAAGGAATTAAAGGAAAATATTAAAAAAAGAAATAAAAAATAAGAAAAGGAAGGAAATAAAGAAGTAAATAAGAAAAATGAAATAAAGAATAAAACATGAAAAGGAGGGCTATTAAAAGGGTTGATACTAAAGGAAAAGCTGTGAATAAAAATCAAATAAAGACGAACATAGGGAAAGTAAATAAATAAAGAAATATATCAGACAGGAAATAAAGAACACGAGAAAAAAAAAGGAATTAAAGAAAAATGTGAAAATAAATCAAATAAATAAGGCAATACGAAAAAGGATAAAATAAAGAGAATAACAATAAAAGATTAACAATACGTACAAAATAAAGACCAGCGAAAAATGCGAGAGATTAGGAAAAAGAAAGAATGATATAAGTAAGATTAGAAAGTAGCGAAAGAAAAATAGAAAGGTAAGAAAAAGGAGTAGAATCAGGATGACTGGAAAGAAAAGTATGAAGAAACAGTAAGTGACAAAAAGGAGGACAGGAAGGTAGGAAAAAAACAGAATATAAAAAGAAGTTAGGAGGAAGAGTTATAGAAGGAATCTAATCACCAATCGCAGGTACAAAACGTTGTTTACTAACCAATACTTGAAATACAGTCATTCTGCTTAATGCTATTGAGTCATCTATGGTCAGTTTTCAATGGTTTATTAAGCTCTTGTTAACAAAAAATAAAAATCCTTACTCCATGTTTGTGGAGTAGTATGCTATTCCATTCTCCCCCCCCCCTCACTCCCTCCCAATGCTCCTTTCATTAGACATTCCTACGTAAAATGCAAGAAAGGGGAAAAATAAACACGTAAAACCTTACAACCTTCATACAACTTCATAAGTTGCCGTGGAAAGAAACAGCTGACGGTGAAGTGACGACGATCGGAAGACTGGCATCGTTACTCCTTTGTTTTGCTTCTCATTGCTCATGCGCAACTGGGGAATGTTGTTAACAAAAAAGGTACTGAAAAACTTTCATTCACAAAAGTTTAGCAAACGTCTTTGATACACCCAAGGATGAGACGTTAATCTACACCATATTTTGTTAATGAAAAAAAGAAGTTGATCAACAACGTTATACAACAAAAAGAAAAAATGAACGGCGTGGAAATACCTGCAGGGAGTTAATAGGCAAGCTGTAATTACGTACAATTTCTCACCACAAGCCAATGAGTCTTAACAGTGGTCTCCAATCTGCGGACGCCGCGATATCCTCATAGCTAAATACAAACACCTTACTTAGGCCTGCATCATCTTCTGACTTTCTCACTCTACGAAATATAAAGAAAAGCAATTCCGAGGAGGTGAAAAATCGAGTTTCAGATATTCAGGGAATACGTGTTTAAAGCAGCTTCATACAGAAAAAACTGTATACAAAATCTGTTTCTACAGAGCGATTTCCACTGAACCATAGGTCGAATTCTGTTCGTATCTCAGTATTTACGAGTAAAATTATTATCAGGGAATGGCGTACATGAAGTATAATAATTTTAGTACTAGTCTCTTTTGTTTTACAAGGTGATCCGTTTGGGTATGGATAAAATAAAAACACCATAAAACATTTACTACTAAACTTTATTTGTTGAAACTCTGTGCATACAACACTGACAGACAGACTACAGCGTGTTCATAATGCATGCGTTCGATTTATTTGCAACGTCCGTAGATCTGACCGTATCACACCTTCACCTGCTGTCCTGGGTCCGTCTCAAAGAGCGAAGAACTATTCACTCTCTCACTTTACTCTTCAATATTCTTCAAACCTCTAACCCTAGTTACCTAGCTTCTCGTTTTTAACATTTGTCCTCATATCACGAAATAGATACTCGCTCACAACACCATATCACACTCTCCATTCCTAAACACAGAACATCCTTCTACTCTTCATCTTTCACCGTCTCTGCAGCTCATCTCTGGAACGCTCTACCATAACATGTCAGAGACTGTCGGACATTGTCTAGTTTCAAAAATAAATTAAAATTGCACTTTTTGAATTAGATTCCTTTCAGTTATAAGCCCTTTTCTCTGCCATAGTTTTGTAAAAATATAGGCTATATATCTTCTTTTTCTTTCCTTTTCCCTTTTTGTTCTCTTTATCAGCCGATGAATTTATTATCATAGCCTTTTTATCGTGAATTTTATTTAATTTTCGTATTTCTTTTCTTTTTTATTATTATTTTATTACATTCCATTTTGATATATTCTTCCTAACTTTTTCCATATTAACCATTTGTACTAAATGATTTGCTTTCACTATATTCGAATGCATTTTACTTTTTTTTTTCTATTATGGTATTATTTTCATTTTGTTTAGTATCGATTTTGTTATGCTATTATTATTATTATTATTACTTTCTTTTTCTTTTTTTTTGTACTATATTAGTACTCTGTTCTTTAACTTTTTGTTAAATTTTAACTGCTTGTATACTTTGTGACCTGGTAGAGTGTAAGAGAAGGCCCAATGGCCTAAACTCTGCCAGTATAAATAAAGATTATTATTATTATTATTATTATTATTATTATTATTATTATTATTATTATTATTATTGAAAGATGGGAGATTCCTCAGAGCTCAACATGACCCCCATTGCGCACCCCGCACAACTCATAACGATGATACAATTCAGCCCATGTCCGTTGTAACATAAGAGGGGTGATTTGTTGAAAAGCTTGAGTAATTTTTACTCTCATATCATCAATGTTTCTGGGTTTTTGTGAATAAACAATATCTTTAACAAAACCCTACATGAAGAAATCAGGAATTAGATATGAGGAGTTTAGGGACCAAGCCAAGAGATAGCTGTCTCTCGTACTGGGTTTCGTCTGCAACCTCCTGGATGTTTTTTAACACAGAACCTGTTTCTACAAATGTTCGATACCACAACATTATGGAATCGTATTTAGGTACATAACTCACACCATACTCACGTCGAAATTCTCTTTGAACTCTTTTAACACTCTCAAATTTAGCATACCAAAGAACACATTGTGCTCGCTGTTGATTTGTGATAATCATTTTAATCATCTACGATTTTCATTTGTCCTTTCAGATTACCAGCAAGAAATTTTTCCTATTATCATAATAGCTTTATAATAATAAATTAATATTATCCATACCCAAACGGATTAGACTGTATATTTAGTATCTACGAGTCAATTATATTACCGGTTGTTCTGTATGGTTGTGAAACTTGGACTCTCACTTTCAGAGAGGAACAGAGATTAAGGATGTTCGAGAATAAGGTGCTTAGGAAAATATTTGGGGCTAAGAGGGATGAAGTTACAGGAGAATGGAGAACTGCACGCATTGTATTCTTCACCTGACATAATTAGAAACATTAAATCCGGACGTTTGAGATGGGCAGGGCATGTAGCACGTATGGGCGAATCCAGAAATGCATATAGAGTGTTAGTTGTGAGGCCGGAGGGAAAAAGACCTTTGGGGAAGCCGAGACGTAGATGGGAGGATAATATTAAAATGGATTTGAGGGAGGTGGGATATGATAGACTGGATTAATCTTGCTCAGGATAGGACCAATGGCGGGCTTATGTGAGGGCGGCAATGAAGCTGCGGGTTAAGCCATTTGTAAGTATAAGTTATTATTTTTTTTTCATTTTAGTAGGTTATTTTACGACGCTTTATCAACAGCTTAGGTTATTTAGCGTCTGAATGGGATGAAGGTTATAATGCCGGTGAAATGAGTCCGGGGTCCAACACCGAAAGTTACCCAGCATTTGCTCATTATTATTATTATTATTATTATTACTATTATTATTATTATTATTATTATATCAAAATATTGCATTGTGATTTCACCTGATTTGGTGATACCTGGTAACAGTTGGCGATAATGAAATGACGGCCATATTATATTTTCAGGAAATAATCTTACATGAACCCCACTATGGTGAAAAGGGAAAAATGGTTACGTTTCACCCTTAGAACATAAAGTAAGTAGATTTGGATTATACATAGCCATAAAAAAAAATCCATTTTAGACTAGTTCCAGAATAAAAGTTATCGACAAGTTTCCTCGATAATCTGACATCAAATCGACGTCCAGTCTTGGAGCGAGACGACAACCAATCGCACATATGCTAATCAGACAACTGCTGACTCATTAATCGCTTAATTCTAGCAATTAATTTAGCTAACTGAACACAAAGCTGCGCCTGCTTTTGTTCGCGATCCAATTCCTCTGAAGGTTACACAGAGGACAGCCCCCAAAGAAAGGAGCGTCGGCGTTCATTTTTACTTGCAGAAAACTCGTTTTCGAATTTGAATAAAAGCGATTGGGAAGACTTGTGTATTGTGTAACTCGTTGACACTAAAAGACGGAACAAACGGCAGCAGAAGACGGCGGCGGGCCCCGCACAATGGCTGTTCCACGCGGACAGACAGGTATTGATAGTGGCCAGGACCGCGCTCCAGGGGTGCCCAACTGGAGGCCCAGCGGCGGCAGTGCTCCTCGGAAACCTGCCGTAAAGCACCACCGCAGGAACTGTCTTTGTTTACGTTCAACATGTTTCGAGATACAATCCAACAACATAAGTTCGTAACTGATAATAGTATTCATTTTGTTAGAAAAATCGAATGATGTTATCGATACAAGTCTGCTGATGCACCCATTTTATCTTAGATGGCTATATGTTGCCAAGGAGACTTGCTTACTACACGAGAACATTTTTAACATTTGTTATGAGCTTCTGGATTGATTAAAGTTGCAACACTTGCTACCAAGCTGACATATCTAAGGCCCGTAACACACTTGCAGAGTTTTCGCCAGCGAGAAATGTGTTGCGAGAAAATAAAAAAATTGATAACATGGATTCAAATGGACGTCCACACACTGGAAGAGATTCTCGCTCGAGGCAAAAACCTCGCGCGAGTTTCTCGCTGGGATCGGTAGCTCAGCGAATTTTCTTGACACATTTATCAAAGATGTTTGATATTTATACTCTTTATGACGATTGAATGTAGAAAAAGATATCACAGGTGGCGATGAATTGTAATGTTTTTATTTGAAAATGAGGAAATATGGCTGATAATTGCAGCCAGAAACTTATCGAACTTGTACGATGTCACCCGTAGGCCTATTTATATGATACATGGGATGAAAACTATAAAAACACGAAACTTAAAGAAGAAATCTGGAGACAAATATCGGATTATCTGAAAATAAATAGGGCTATATTTTATTTTGATGAGATTTAATAGTATTAATTAAACATTTGAAATAATGTATCTACATGTCTTAACAGTTTACGTAATTTTAATCAGAATATAGCAAAGAATTCTCTATCAAATCATGAATGGCAAAAAAAAAAAAAAAAAAAAACTGTGGTCCATTGAACCTGAAATAACGCCTAAACGTATCATCATTCAAATCGAAACCAGTGTCCAAAACTCGCCCTTATTTTCGTAAGATACAATGTGATTTTCAGATATTTCTGGCTTTAATTTTAGGCCTACTTTTTCTTTTCATTAACAAAATATGTTCATGTAACTCGATTTTCTCATCATCTGAATACTCAGATTCAACATAGCGTTCGTACGTAATTTGTAAAGTACGACAATATACTTACAGGTTATATATTTAAGTACGACAATGTACGTAAATACATAACCTATAATATTTCCCCCAAAGAGTCATTACTATAATCAGAAAAATGCTTTCTGCATGAAGGCAGTGCATAGATGATCATAGCGAGGTGTGGTCTGTGATAACGAGAACTCGCCAAGTGTGTGGAGGAAGGCTCTTCGCCTCTTCCTCGCAACACATTTCTCGCTAGAGAAAACTCTTCAAGTGTGTTACGGGCCTAACATGTTTCATTATGTTCTTTCATTAATGACTAAAAACTAAGGATTTTCGGAAATATGTTTATATGAACTTTTTTTTCTTGTTTTGGTGTGAGGAACATGCCTCCAAGGTTTGTCAAAGTATTTCTGAAACACTCTGTATTTACGTGCTTGCACATGAATTTGCACATTTGTATTATTTGCGTGTCTATTCACATGTTTTATATGTGTTTTGTGTACTCATATACATATTTGTAGAGTCTATGTGTATTTATTCATTTAAAGTCCCGTATGTAAGTGAATATATTTATATCTACACACACAAATTTGCATGTTTATTTATGTAGATCTACATAATAGTATTACCGGTTGTTCTGTATGGTTGTGAAACTTGGACTCTCACTTTGAGAGAGGAACAGAGGTTAAGGGTGTTCGAGAATAAGGTGCTTAGGAAAATATTTGGAGGTGAGAGGAATGAAGTTACAGGAGAATGGAGAAAGTTTTTTTTTTCTGTACGGAGGAGAGACCCGAAGGCTTTCAGTGCAGTCTGAGGCTTAGTGTGTTTACTACTCCTATTCTGAGAATGATTGGGTAGCCGAACGGCTGCGCTCTTGTACAAGTACAGCACGCCGCACCGTGAAGTTAACCCGGGCTATTGTATAGATGATGATGATGATGATGATGATGATGATGATGATGATGATGGTGGTGGATGATGATGATGAATGATGATGTTGATGATGATATGTGAATTAATGATGGAGAAATGAGTCCGAGGTCCAACGCCGAAAGTTATCTAGCCATTATGATTCAATTGGTTGTGGGAAAACACAGGAAAAAACCCAACCAGGTTACTTGTCCCAACCAGGATTTCAACCTGGGTTTTCTCGTTTCATGGCCAGACGTGCTAGCCATTACTCCAAAGCGGTGGACTATGGAGAAAGTTACACAACGCAGAACTGCACGCATCGTATTCGTCACTTAACACAATTGAAGGGTTCAGAGCCATAGTGGGCCAAGCGCCATTTATTAAAAACGGAGAAAGCAAGGGTTAAAGTTAAGTGAATACCACAGTTTAATGAAGACTGACACATCATTTAGTTTTAATGTGCATATTTTATATTACTTGCTATATGTTTCATTAAATTGTGGTAATCATTTAATTTTAACCCTTGTTTTCTCCTTTTTTAATAAATGGCGCTTGGCCCACTATGGCTCTGAACCCTTCAATTATTAGAAATATTTAATCCAGATGTTTGAAATGGGAAGGGTATGTACCATGTATAGGTGAATCCAGAAATGCGTATAGAGTTTTAGTTGGGAGACCTAAGGGAAAAAGACGTTTTGGGGAGGCCGAGATGTGAATGGGAGGATAATAATAAAATCCATTTCAGGAAGGTGGGATATGATGGTAGGGAGATGATTAATCTTGTCCAGGTTAGGGACCGATGTCGGGCTTATGATAGAGCGGCAATGAACCTCTGGGTTCTCTGAAAGGGATTGGTAATTAAGCATTGTCAGGCCTAAATAATAAGTTATTTTGCGCGATATTAATGTACGTATAAGTTCCTAGTTTTTTATTTAATATTTATAATTGTTTACATGTTTTTATATATTCATAAATTTGCATTGTTATCAATACATTTATAAGTTTTTACGTGTATATATGTAGGTATAAATATTTCATATTAAGTTCTTATATTTATGTATTTTTAAATTTGAACGTCTATGCATGTAGCCTATTTATACAAGCCTGGGCATTATCATAGAAACTGCAATTCAAGAACGTGGCCTAGCCAGTGATAACGATGGCAGCGACATCTAATGGCTGCCATTATCCCTTATTTGGTAGTAAACACGGAGCGTGATCTTATTATAGCGTTCGTCAAACCGATGAGCGTAATGCATTTCGCAGCTGTCAGGGTTCCCCTAGCAACTGACAATTCTTTCAGTTTTAGTGCGAGCCCAGCATCAGATTTGACTCCACTTTCTTACTCCATGCAAGCGAAAACATTCCAAAAATCCTTTACAAATCACGTAATGGAAACTGTACACAATTTCCAATAAATACTCGATCCTCAGCTACCTCACAGACCGCAGCAAAAATTAAATCATTACAACCACAATTAGTAATAATATTAAGGATTGACTGTTATTCATAGCTTATATCATCCCATTTATTAGACACATTTAAATCTTACAGGAAATAATATTACTATACTCGTAATTTCTCTATAGAAGTTACACGCAATAATAAGAATTTCTTCAAATCCCCTGCCACATTTTTTATAATGGCTACCTTATTTTTACAAATTTTGGTATAATAATTCCTGTGCATTTAAAAACTGTCCGTAATACTTACTTACTTACTAGCTTTTAAGGAACCCTGAGGTTCATTGCCGCTCTCACATAAGCCCGCCATTGGTCCCTATTCTGAGCAAGATGAATCCAGTCTCTATCATCATATTCCACCTCCCTCAAATCCATTTTAATATTATCTTCCCATCTAAGTCTCGGCCTCCCCAAAGGTCTTTTTCCCTCCGGCCTCCCAACTAACACTCTATAGGGGAGAGTCGGGTAGTATCGGACATCGGGTAGTATCGGACAGTGCGTTTTTTCATCTACCACCATATGGTAGTACCTGAATGACATGGTTACGTTTCTTTATGCGACATTACTGAAACGTAACCATGTCAATCAGGTACTATCATCGTGTGGTAGATGATATTACCCGATGTCCGATACTACCCGACTCTCCCCTATGCATTCTGGATTCACCCATACGTGCTACATGCCCTGCCCATCCCAAACGTCTGGATTTAATGTTCCTAATTATGTCAGGTGAAGATTACAATGCGTGCAGTTCTGTGTTGTGTAACTTTCTCCATTCTCCTGTAACTTCATCCCTCTTAGCCCCAAATATTTTCCTAAGCACCTTATTCTCAAACACCCTTAACCTACGTTCCTCTCTCAAAGTGAGTTCAAAGTTTCACAACCATAAAGAACAACCGGTAATACAACTGTTTTATAAATTCTAACTTTCAGATTTTTTGACAGCAGACTGGATGATAAAAACTTTTCAACCGAATAATAACACGCATTTCCCATATTTATGCTGCGTTTAATTTCCTCCCGAGTGTCATTTATATTTGTTTGAAGTTACACGCAATAATAAGAATTTCTTCAAACGCCTGCGACATTTTTTTTTTCTATAATTTCTACCTTATTTTGACAAATTTTGACACAATAATACCTATGCATTTTAAAACTATCTGCAAGAACCTAGATATTTCTGATATAGACTATGTATCATGTAAGACATCTTATCTTTCAGTTCAGTAGAAGTTTTTCCCACACGGCGAAGTTACACACACTACGAATTGCTACAACTCACGCACAAAGCCTTCATGGCGACATGACACACTGCCTGTTACTGAATTACATGACTTATTTCGCTATACAGCAATTTCATCAACCGACGCTTTTTAGTGCTGAATTGCGCATTCTCACGCTACGCTACGGAAAGGGCGATAAGAAGACTGTACATTAAAATATTAAATTTTAGGCATTTCTACCTATCATGGGTTTTCCTCTCAACGTCAGAATTTCACCCTACCATAATTTTACAGCATTTCGATCCTTAAATGGCCCGGAAAGTAAGCTTCCTGTCGCGTGGGACATCCCGATATTGCGACTGCCATTAAACTAGAGGTCTGCAGACACACAAAGATCAGAAACAACGAAATTTGAAGTGAATATTTTTTCAGTACTATAATAGGTGCTTATTGCATCAGGTGTTAATTATTATGTTTAGACAATTAATTAATTTAGTCTCATCACTAGGATACGGATTTTTAGGTCGTTAAAATGTAATTTTAGGTGCCTAAAATAGGCTTAAACGTGAAGGAAATAGTCTCTAAAGAATCGAAAATAAGTTCTAACAAAATTAATATTTTCTTTAAAAACATGTTCCAAATCACCAGAATCTAAAATTCAATAATTTTAAATTCTTATACACCGTTAGCACCACTACTACTAAAAGTACAGGGTGCGTCAGAAAGAACGGATGGATTTCACATGGCAAGAAAATTGTAAAGATTCATCAAATCAAAAATTTATTGTTATCAACATATTCACCAATACATGCAGTTTATTTATGGAAAACAACATTATCCATATGATGTCCTTGGCTTTCAATACAGGCATCGAGGCGTTTTCTGATGTTCGCAATCACTTTCACAGTCATAGCTGGTGCAATTGCCACGATTTCTTCACGAATCGCTGTCTTCAGTTCGTCCAGTGTATGTGATCGATGTTTACAAACTTACGCCTTCAAATGGTCCCAAAGAAAGAAGTCGCAGGGCGCGAGATCTTACCGTAGCCTCGGACAATCTCAGTGCAATAGAATTTCGTCCAGGTGATTTCTTCTTTAATGTTGAACCTGTGATACGAAATGAAGCCACCCACCGCAAAATTGTATTCCGAGTTGGAATCCTAGCGTGACATCCGATGTCGAAATGAGTCCTGAGTGGCGATCACAGACTCTTCATTTTTCAAAAATGTCTCTACGATGAAAGCACATTGTACACCAGACCAACACCATATTCTCAACTGAAACTGCATTCTATGGCTGACCCAACAGTCGTGGTCCCCCTCACTATATCTCTCTCCTCGCTGCGTATGGATAGTTTGAAATCCATAAGTTCTTTCTGACGCACCCTTTACAACAAGAACAACAACAACAACAACAACAAATATCTAACTAATTATACATAAACTAAAGAATTAAATGTGAAATGTAAGTTTCAGAAATAAATTCAGTACACAAACAAGTCAAATATAATCAATTTTTACCAACACTTGTCCGTTAATGTTCATAATTAGCTTCACAATGAATTACTAATACTTTTTTCTAAATTTTCAACTAAAAAACAATACCGTCTGTCACTCAACACAAATTTGTATGCTAGAAATGAACGCTCCACATCCACTGCAGCAACAGGAGCGTATTTCAGTTTTGACACTACTTTGACAGGAATGTTACATTGTAAATCGTGTTCTTCCCTGCTAGGATATCTGAAGCAGTACGCAGGTCCTTCAGTCCTATATTCCTCTGCAGAACTTGCTCCAGTTTATCCCGTAGGCCTACTTTATTTACAACAGATCCAGGAACACATTTGGAATTTAAAATAAAATTTTTCTGAAATAAGAATGGGTGTTTTTACCTATTAGAAATAAAACACACTTAATAGGTCAAAATAGGCTTTGTCGTCAAAATAGGCATTTTACGTGCTATTAAAATACAAATTTTAGGCATAGTTTTATATGAAACGTGTACTTGCAAGTTTTTATGAACTTATCTTTTAACGATTAAAATAGGGTTTTACCTAAAATCCGAAGTCTAATCATCACCTGCTACAGTAGAAAGAACAAGAAGCTAATTTTACAAATACAAATAATTACTCTTGAACCTACAGCATTTTACTCATAACCTACATGTCAGTTTATGCTGTATTTGTTTCATTTGTTCACTTTTCAAAGAACATGTTCACTTTGCTTACAACAAAACACTATCAGTGTAAAATAATTGTAACTAGACAAAAAAAGACGTGTTCTATAGCTGTTGTCATTCACGAACCCAAGCAATAAACATGAAAAATATCAATATAGGCCTATAAGGTGAGTAAAAAGTATGGAACAATGCTTGTAACTTTCTTAATTATAATTTCTATGAAGAAATTGTTTATACAAAAGTTGTAGGGTACAAAAAAAATTGAATATTTTGAACTTATTTTCAAGTACACTGCCTTTAATTTATAAAGAGTGTCCCAATGAGTCTGTTTTTTTTTTTATTGGCACTATGTACTTATTTCTCCATTTTTGGAGTCTCCAGGTCTCAGTACGTACAAAATAACATTCTTTTTTTTCCATTTATAAACTATTATTTTGTAAAAATTACCTCTTTTGATGGCAATGTATAACTTACTGAATAAAGGGAAATTTTAATGGTTCAGTAGGCTACATCAATTTGAGGAGGCTTTGGATTAAACAATTGCAGACAAAAGCTAATAGAAAGAAGTGAATAAAGCTGTTTTGTCATTCACACTCCCTCATCTGGAAGATCTGGTAACAAAAGTGAAGCGCGGAAGGAGAAGGAGACGAGAATGAAGGCACTGACATGACCACCCCTGATTGAAACACATTGTAAAACCTCATCAAAATCTATAGTTTTCCCTTAAAACCTTCATTTTATTGCATGTTCTTTTCCTTTATCTTCGCCAAATTCCAGGTAGTCTCCTCCTCTTTCTGAGATTTGCAGGGCAGTCATTGACTAATTTTTAACAAGTTGTGGTGCGACTACAGTGAATAATATTTAAATGTCATTTTCTTTCAATTTTACGTCATTTTTCCATTAGTTTAAGGGCATTTTAATGATAATTTTAAGTAGATGTTTCAGTCATCAACATCCGCCCCCTATTTATAACGCTTGTAAGCACCGATTTCTATTAATAGGAAATTAATTATTAGAACAATCCAAATAAAAACTAAATTGTCCTAGTCCTCACTTTCGATGATTATCTTATCACGAGGGGAAATGAATTCCATAACAGAAATGGAATTCACATCGCCAGTCACGAAGAGGTGCGGGAAGCCACAACTATATTACAAACTGTCTTAAAAAAATCTAACGCAACACAGTATAGGGCCTACCACAATGACACGGATGGGGATACTCCCAGGAGGACTTCAAACCACACGCACATTACTGATGCCAAGCAGAGGCAAAACTCCGCCTTAACCATTAGGCCTACCTACACAACAGCTGGCATATACAGCATTCCATGTTCATTACGATAAAACACTTCTTAGCAGCACTTTGATGTATATTAGCGGTTAATTTTTGTAGATTTTCCTGTGTTTAAGTAGCCACTTTTAAGAAATGAAATTTTGTGCAGCGTCATCCTATGGCAAAAAAAAAAATACTAGATGCAAGCTACACAAAATATGATTAACGGATAGGTCACTCCGTGCCAAGACAAGAAAAACGTTGTAAAACAGAACGGTATACAGAAATGTTTGAAAGATCAGTGTTTAACCAGCAACAAGATGTGTGCCGCTAGGTGTTGAGATAAGGAAAAACATATCTACTCCATGTATACCCATGGTCGGATAAACTTATTGATTCAAACGAAGGTAATTTTTTGGATACAGAATGCAACTTACTGCAGTTAACAATTCTTTTCTGTGGAGTAAAGGCTGGTTCACAATAAACCGGGAACGGAAACTAGAACGAGAACGAGAACGGAAATATTCTTAAAATAAATGTTTTTAAATGTGAGCATTCATAATTAACTATTGTGAATGTTTACATTTAAACAGATTTACTTTAACATTATTTCCGTTCTCGTTCTCTTTCTAGTTTCCGTTCCCGGTTTATTGTGAACCAGCCTTAACGGTCAGCGCGTCTGGCCGCGAAACCAAGTGGCCCGGGTTCGATTCCTGGTCGGGGCAAGTTACCTGATTGAGGTTTTTTCCGGGGTTTTCCCTCAACCCAATATGAGCAAATGCTGGGTAACTTTCGGTGCTGGACCCCGGACTCATTTCAACGTCATTATCACCTTCATCTCATTAAGACGCTATATAACCTAAGATGTTGATAAAGCGTCGTAAAATAAACTACTAAAAAAAACAATTATTTAAAAAATTTGCCTTCCTCATATGGTTTGCGTGCCTTTGTTACTTCATGTATAGCAGCTTGTTGATTCGGATAGTCCTACGAAAAATTGAGAATTTTATTACAATAGCATGTGATGCCTGAATGCCATGAAACAACAGTACTAATACTATTATTATTATTATTATTATTATTATTATTATTATTATTATTATTATTATTATTATTATTATTATTATTATTAGTCAGTTTACAATGCCTTTTGACATTTTCTGACAGCCACATATTAATTTACAGTCACTGATAAATGTATCGCACTGCAAGATACCACTCCCCTCTATCTCTCCATAGATCTTCTCCTAATTGTTTTCTTTCCATAGCTTCCAGAATGCCCTTTCTCCATGTTGTCATAGGTCTTCCTCTTTTTCTTCTTCTTGATGGGGTCCAATCATATGCCAACTTTGGTAATATTTCCGTATTCATTCGCATCATATGCCCATAACATATTAATTGTTTTGTGAAAATATCCTCTACAATATCATTCTTAACTTGCATTTTCTCTCTGATTATATCGTTTTTAATTTTATCTCTTCTTGAAATGCCTGCTGATTGTCTCCAATAATCCATTTCTGAAGCCAAAAATTTATTTTTGAATGCGTTTTTGCAATTGCCAAGTTTCTGCCCCATATAAAGTTCTACTTCTCACAACTGATTTATAAATTGTATGTTCAGTTTCAATTCTGATTTTATTATCCCATAATACTTGATTAAGAATGAATATTGCATATTTTCCTTTCTTCAAACGTTCTTTCATTTCTACATGGTTCCTTCCATTATCTGTGGATTGTAACACCTAAAAATAATAATAATAATAATAATAATAATAATAATAATAATAATAATAATACACAACAACAAACTTATCGTTGTTTGTGTCTGACTTGCTGTTTTTAATCTCTGAATAAAATCACGTCTTTCGTTTCCAAGAACATGCCCATATTCAATATTTATGGTATCTATAACAATATCGACTAATATTACTAACCCTGATACTTGAAAACAATTTCAGGCATAGAAGACATAATGGATTACCATTCTCCTCTATAAACAAATGATTTTCCTCCCACTGATATTTGAAATATCGTTTTTTACATTTTCGCCTGTTTGTAAGCGGTCTTGAATGGGTGGAGTCGGACATTCTGCTATCCACAAGAAACGCCCTGTATATAATTACTCAAACCGCTTGCCTCTATCTGCAATGCATTTTACGACAACTATGACTAGCCGCAAATGTCGACCCCAGTGACACTGCAAGTAGAAGTAATTTGTACTTTTAAATATTACACATTCTGCGGTTTTTGGCATACGTAGAATGACGTGGAAACAATTATTGAAGACTGTGTGGTACATTCCGCGGCTCTCGCATTAAAGCAACATGAAAAGTGTGAGACTCGAACCCATAACCTTATCATTAATCACTTCAAATCTTAGGAAACTCAGCTAGTGTGTCAGACACTGTCATCTGTTTAGTGTCATAAGCAGGGAACGGATTTATATGGACTAAAAATATATGAAATATGTAAATATATATGTAGTTATTTTTACCAAAATATGGAATTAAATATGGATTTTTACCAAAATATGGAATTAAATATGGACTTAAAATTATAAAAAAATGACTATGTACGTTAAATATTGGTACATTTTAATCAAACTAAACAAAAAATATAATGGACGTACCTTATCTTCCAATGTAGTTTCAACAAAACACAATTTTTATTGTCTGTTACCATAACAATAGGTTACAAACATTTCTTTCAAGTGCTGAAAAGTGAATCTTCTTCTATTGTCTCTGAGGATAGATTTATACTGACTAAAAGAGCGTTCGACGTCACAAGAAGTAACTGGTACATAATTCAATTTCACAATGTCTGCTGGGGATAAGTCCAAGTTAATCTTCACTGTTGATTCACCACTCATCACAGCAACAACCTTTTGTAGTTCTTCATATCCAGGGTTTTTTGAAAGTACAGTGTCCACCTTAGCTCTTACTGCATCTGCAACTTTACCTCTACCACGATTCAGTTGTTCCACACTACTATTTATAATTTCAAAACTTTCAGATAGTGAAAGGTGCCTATTTTGGAGACTTTTGAGCGTTTTTATGATGCATGAAAATGTATGCTGAATGTGAGCTAAGTCATTCTTCACACTTATGTCACAGGTAACTGTTTTCGCAGTATCAATTGAGACTGCATCTTCAGAGTCCAATGCAAGGAGAACATTGTTAATAGAGTCTATATGTTCGGCATAATATTCAACTGCTTCTAGCCATGTACCCCATCTAGTTAAAATTGGCTTTGGTGGCAATGGAATTTCAGGGTACATTTCTTTCAACACGTTAACTCTACTGGGAGCTTTGAGAAATACTTTTTCACTGATGAAATCAACAAATCTACTTTAGGAAATTGTCTCTGACCACTTCTGCCACACGATGAAATGCATGCGCCACACAAGTAAAATGAGTCAATTTAGGATATACAACAGATAATGCTTGTCCAGCTTTGACCATATAAGGGGCAGCATCGCTAATAAAGAATAACACATTATCGTACATAATACCCTTTGGCCACAGGATACCCATAGCTTCGTTGAACAGTTTAACTATAGTTTTGTTATTGCACTTTTCTAGAACATCACAATGTAAAAGAATTCGTTCAGAATATTGTTCACTTAACAAACCGATAACTACATTACCAACAAGTCTACCTTCTTTGTCGGGAGTCTCATCAATGGAAACCCAAATTGAACTATCTTTAATTTCATCTCTTATCTTCTGTATTGTCTCATCGTAGATGGATGGAGCATACGTCTTCCTAAGTGTTGACTCATCCGGGATTGTATGTTGAGTATATTTTTCAAGGAATTCCCTGAAGACCTTATTCTTTAGTTTGTAGAGAGGAATATCAGCAGAGATGAGAGAACGGCACAGGTCGATGTTAAACTCAGATCTTACATTCGATGTTGTTGGTTGTGTTAAAAACAATTGTCTCTGCTTGGAATTTAGTTGTTTGTTGGCCTGATGTTTACTAGTTGTAATGTGTTGTTGCACCAGGAACTTTTGTGTAGATGATACTGCACACTGACACAAATTACAAAATAATATTTTATTGTCAGTTGATAAACCATCTTCTTTAAATTCTGAAATGTAACTTGTTAGTTTTGATTTTAAATTGACTGAATGACGTACTTTTGGCATATTTACCGTCTTTATAGTATGATTTACAAAACTGAACCTATGTGTACTCTGACTGGCATTTAACTGTTGAGCTGCACAACTGAAGTCTGTTAAAAATTTTAAATTAAATTAATACAGTTTTGTAACTTACTTTCCCATTGTTGATAGGACTGCTAATTTTCAAATAACTCTGATGTTAAAGGGATTACTGAACATGTGTTTAAATCTCTATTGTTGAAATGTATTTTTAAAAGTTAATGGAATTTTGTTTTGTTTTATTGTTAAACCTAATATAATATGGACTGTTTTATATGAAATATGGAAAATATATGGAAATTAACGAAAATATGTACTAAACTCTAAAATATGGAAAAATATGGAAAATAAAAGTAGGATTTTTCAACCCTACACATTGTGAAACATAAAGATAATGCAAAATATAAATTATATTAGCTTTATAAGTAAATATGTATTTACATATAAATCCTTTCCCTGGTCATAAGGGTCATAACTCATAACAACTTATCTTATCTCTGGTCAGTTCTAGGAAGAGCGGTGCACCATGCATGTTGTTTGATTGCATTTCAGGTCTGATTATGGATAATTTACTATGTTTACTAATAAATAGGGGAAACTTGGCAAATTTGGCAAGATGGGATATTTGGCAATATTCTTGTATTTCTTCTGCCAAATGTCCTCCAGAGTTTTAAGAAGTTCAATGACACGACCATAGAGTGCAACATCTGAGTGTACTTTTAGTTTTCGTTTCATCCGAATCCGCGCATTATAGTGGCAGATATTGTTACTAATAGAAAGAAGTGTTGAATACTTCCTGTTGACGTGGTGGTTGTGTGGACGTGTGTATACAAAGACAGAAGAAAAGTGTTGTTCATTACGTACGTTTGTTTGTGCATTATATATCAAAAGCTGAGATTGCATATTATAAGGTAAGCCATTTATATAATTAATATTTTCTGTTAATAACTCATCAGGCCTTAGCTCGTTTTATGTTCTTCTTAGCAAAAAATGTCTTCTCCAGGTAGTGTGAATTAGCCATTTTCCTTTATAGTGATATATTGCTGCTCTCTTTGAACAAGAATGTGTACTCGATGGTAAAATTTAAGAGTAGGGACGTGTGAGGGATTTTTATAGTCTTCAATGCAGCACTGTGTGTGGTGTGTTGCAGATATGCCAATGGAACGAGGACATTATTCTGAAAAATATTCTAAAGTTGATTTGCGGGCTACGGTTGGGAGTGTTTTGAAAGATAGATGGTCGACTTATAAGGCTTTTAAGAAGTACAATGCGCCCTTTAATAACTTAAAAAGGTTTCTGTATGCATCCTCAGGACCCGATGACGTTGTCATTCCCAAGAAAGGACGACCCCTAGCTCTAACCGTTGAGGAAGAGCAAAAACTGGTGACATAAGTAATCAAAATGCAAGAACTTGGGTTTGGGCTATCGGAAAAAGAAATTAGAAGACAACCCTTCAATATAATTAATAAGAGTGGTCGGAAAAATACATTCAATTTTCTTTCTTGCCTTTGTTTTGTGTTTCTGATATTTAGTGATTTCTTGTCCCAGTGAATTAAGTCTTATAAACCTTGTACCACTGTTTTATTTTGAAAAATTTACTTTTTAATCCTATTGCCTAATTACCCCTGTACTATTGCCAAATTATCCTGATGAAGTACCAAATCTGGAAACATGTAATTTGTTATTTATTAGTGTGTTATGTGTAAAGTAATTTAGATTTGTAGAATTTTCTTTCAGAGGTTTATTGGGATTTAATGTTTAAACACATTCCATAATAAAGGAATATTTAATTTCAGAATATGTAACTACAAACTGTGTCAAAATACAAAATATTGCCAAATTAGACGAGTCTCTCCTATACAAGTTCGGATAATAAAGTAATGAGACTGATTTAAAAAAAACACTTTTACTTACATTTTTAACCAATTACAATGTGATCAATCACTTTCAAAGTAGTTCTCTTGAGACTGCACACATTTATTCCAACGTTGCTGCCACTGCTGGTAGCAGCTGTGAAACTCGTATTTTGAGACACTCTTTAATGTATGGGTTACGGCCTTTTGGATGTCTGTTGTTTGAAAATTGCGTCTTTTGACAACTGATTCCAAATTAACATGGAGGCATGAGATAATACTATGCAGGCCATCACACTTCACTCTGGCTTCGTTCGGTGTCAAGAATTTAATCAGCGTGTAGATGTACAGTATGCCGTGTAATATCATTGTGGTACCTAAAAATCCGTTCCCTATTAAATTTTAAGTAATGCTTGTATTTTAAACGCATCTATATATATAATTTGAACTGGTAATGGAAATTACGGGAAAACGGCTGAACTGATTTTAATAAATGGCCCCTCATTTTGTAGCTTGGAACCCAAAGTTTTTCGGAAAAATAGTAGTTTTCAGTCAAATGTCAATTTTCCTACATAATTTTCCTATTTTCCAAAATCCATCTGTCGTCAGTTTTGAGAGCTAGCTAATTGCAATCAGGAGAAGCGAAGCGAGCATCAAGTCGGCCGTGTTGCATTTCAGAATAAAACAAAACACACACTACAGTAAACAATATTACACGAAGGCCATGATCTGCAAGAATGCTGACATATTTAGAGCTCAAATTAAATTGGTTATTAAAAACTTAACTTACTAAAAATAATTTACAGGTTCGATTCTGTGGTGTGTAATTTTCTGGGTACAGCTGTGCATTGGATATTAAAAACTGCAAAACGTGAGGTGGTTTGATGACATTATTAGAAATGAAATATTATTGTAGTTAACGCCGTGATGTGATTATTTTTCATTAATTATACATATTAATGCTATATTGATGATATGAAAGTGAAACGTTTTGGGGTTATATAAGTAGATGTAGAGAATAACTTAAATTGGATTTTGATTTCTATATTTTACTGAGTGGCGGCTATATAGTATATGTTACCGAAAGCTATAAAACTTACGTAAGGTAATATTATTATTAAAAATCAAATATTTTATAGTTATTAATCAAGTGGGGTTGGGTCTTTTTCATATATTTAATGCCGGTGTGGTGCAGATATTTATATGCGTGGTTCTCTTCAGTATTGGCTCGAGAGAGAGTATCTTTCATTATTATGGAAGCAAATAACTTTCAGAATGTCTGGTATTATTCGTTGAAAATAAGTCTTAAAAATGTTTATTTGAACGTCTAATGAACTTAGTTTGCAGCATTTGCTGCACAAGCCGCTAGTATAATATTATATTCTGTAAATTAGTAAATATAACAATACCTTAGCAGAAAACAAAAGAATGTGACACTGCAATTCAAAAAAATTATTAATCCCGATGTTCATTTCTTTCTAATATCGACTGTTTACACGAATAAAAATCGATTCTAAGCTGCGTTGCCATACCCACGAACCTCGGTTTCTTCTCAAGCCGCGTCTCGACCTCGTTTTAGAAATCGCATAAGGATGCAGACCTCGATCGCGGTTTAAAAGCCGGAGTTTGGAACTGCGATTTCGTCTACGTTTTAGAAATCGACCATGAGAGTTTCTTAAGGGAGAGACGGGTGAGATGTTGGTCATTTTGAATCAAAAATCGCAATTTTTGTGCTCTGTGGCGCTTGGAAGCACAAAAATCACGTCATGTTTAAAAGGCTACATTCTTGAATTTGAATTCCTTGCAACTTTACAAGCTCCTTTCTCTCACATTTTTTAGCACATTTCGTCATGTTCGACGTGTAAAGGCTATCACAAACATTTTGACGCTAGCAAAATTAAATATTTACTGCATGTTCTATATACTGTAGTTAACAAACCACAGTAGAATTTTTGTAAACTACCTAGGTACTTTCGAATTAAAAAATCGAACATATTTAGTAGACACTAAAAATTAAAATTTTTAAGTTGCATATATTAAAAAAAATATATCTCCATTTATTGAGGTAAATTAATTTCTTTTCTAAAGAAAAGTCACACATGAAAATTAAATTTTATAAGAGGTGATAGATCTTCAAAATACAGATATTTTTGAGTAATTCAAAAATCATTCATCTGGTTATAATGAAAATTATATGCAAAATACTTATAAGAAGGGAATGAAGTGTACAAAATATAAAGCCTCTATTTTAAAAACTGTTGAAAATGTAAATTTCGCCCAACCTCCCTTAAATAATAGTATTCACCAAGTTTTCATTCGTACCTAGTTCTTTAAACAAAGAGGCAGGTCTTTCACTGCAAATCCAGCATTCTCTAACCTTTCCTATTTTCTGCCTTCGTCTTAGTCTCCGCATATGGTTTATATATCTTAATGTCGTCTACCATCTGATATCTTCTGTCCTAAACTTTACTCCCGTTCATCATTTCTTCCAGTGCATCCTTCAATAGGAAATTCCTTCTCAGTCAGTGATCCAATCAAGTCCTTTTTTTCTTCTTGATCAGTTTCAGCATCATTTTTTCTTCATTCACTCTTTCCAACACAGCTTCGCTTGTCCTCACTTCGTCGTAATGTCCATGTTTCTGCCCCATACAATGTCACACTCCACACAAAGCACTTCGCTAGTCTCTTCCTTAGTTCTTTCTCCAGAGGTCCGCAGAAGATGCTCCTTTTCCTATTAAAAGCTTCTTTTGCCATTGCTATTCTCCTTGTGATTTCCTGGCAGCAGCTCATGTTACTGCTTATATAGTACACCCCAAGGATTTGAAGCTGTCCACTTGATCTAATGTCACATTTAGAATTCGCAAGTTTATCTTCTTTATCTTCATACCATATTGCTTACATTGGCATGTAGCTCCAGTATCATATCCCTTAGTATGGTTTCCTCTTCTGCTAACAACGCCGTATCATCAGCAAATCTTATGCACTTTATTCTTCTTCCTTCTACTATCACCCCTCCCAGGTTCTGAAAACAGTTCTTCACTAAATCCTCAAAGTAGATGTTGAACAGTGTAGGTAATAGAGATCATCCTTGACGTACTTCTCTCTCTCAATTTCACTTCCTTCTGACATTCCTTCTTCTATCCTGATTTTAACTCGTTGTTTCATATCAAGATTACTTAACAGTCTCCTCTCCTTCCAATCCACAACTATTTTCTTCAGTTTATCCCAATCCTCTCTGTAAAAAGCCTTTTCTAGTTCCACAAATACTATATACACTTCTTTATTCTTCTCGAAGTATCTTTCGCCGACTGTTCGCAACAGTTCAATTGCGTGTTATGGTATCATTATATATATATATATATATATATATATATATATATATATATATATATATATATGAACTACTACTGTACGTTATATTAGTAGGGAGAGTCGGGTAGTATCGGACATGGGGTAATATCGGACAGTGAGTTTCTTTCATCTACCACACGATGATAGTACCTGATTGACATGGTTACGTTTCTGTGATGTCGCATAGAGAAACGTAACCATATCATTCAGGTACTACCATATGGTGGTAGATGAAAGAAACGCACTGTCCGATATTACCCGATGTCCGATACTACCCGACTCTCCCCTACGTATTTTTTTTTCTAGAGAGTCTTATTACAAGCCTTTACTCTTCCAATTTGGTCTACTGTTCGAGTTGCCGTACTGTACAACTTCTACATAAAATGTATTTCATGAGTGTTAAAAGAAAACTTTTGTGATAAGTATCGAAAAATACATATAATTCAGTGATTTGGGGAAAGAGAAACTGTGGCTCATCTCGCATCAGACTGATGTTACAACTGTGCGCGATTTAATAAAAATTAAGGATAAAGTATATAGAGCATGTGAATCTACAACATGAGACCTCTACCACAGTCTAGTATATACAGGCACGAAGCTTGAGTTGTGAGGGTGCTACGAACAAAAGACTGTGCCGGTACTATTTTGCATTGCCTGTAATGAAGCGATATTAGCGATCCCAGTGGTCAGCAACTATCTATGGATGCATATTTACTACGTATTGAGCTTCGTGACTGGATATATTTGATTGTGCCTCTACTATTCCTATCTTTCCGCTTGCAGCCATTACAAGGAGTTTTCTTGCCCCTTAAAAACACGTCCTTGACAACCGAACTTGAATTAGTGAACTTCTGATCCACTACCTAGCGTGTTAAACAGAGGACTACGGAAGAAATTACGAAACTTCAAGAATTATTCACTTCATTTATGAATAGTACATTATGCAACGAGCCTATAATGGTAGTAATTAAGACGTGAGTATGTTTCTTTATGAAACGAGCGCAAGCGAGTTTCATAATTTTCATACGAGCGTCTTAATTACCATTATAGGCAAGTTTCATACGACTTTTTATGCTCGACCATATTTATAACTTGAAATTATTCATAAGTAGGCTATTCATGTTATGGTTATCTAAGTGAAGAGCGGAACTGACCTTCTAAATTGTGAGATGTGCGCAGATGCGAAAGTATTGATTTTTTCCGAGGGACGAATGTCATTGACCTTGATATAATCTAGAGAATAACATGAACATTAATACTGATATAACCTGGAAATTTATTTAGAATTGAAAAACGAGATGACAAATTGAATTTATTTGAATATCATTTACAATTAACGCTAATTATTATAGTAACAGAACATAACCTTCTGCGACAGTATTGGATTTCCAGCCTCCGTGACGTTTCTCTAATTGTCTTTCGATTGCATATCCGAGAATAATCGATACTTGCGGTTTTATAATGGTGCAATGGTGATTTCTCATTGGCTGAACAACTGAACTATAATTAATAGGCGTACTTTAATGAGGTGCATTAAAGGGCTACTACCAGGTGTATAATTACTACATTTCGGCATGGTCGAGCATAAAATATTTTATGGTACGGATTATCCGATTTTTTCGATTAATCGTTCAGTCCACCCCTTTCTTTACCCCGGATAATAGAGGTTCTACTGTATTGAGTTTGATTCTAAAACTATTTGTTTAGAACTCGAATGAATTTCTCTGTTTATTCTTGAAGTGTCAGTTCATTCGGCGGATACCTTAACTATATGAAACTATTATCTTGTCGATAATAGTTCACGTACACAGACGCTAGTTTTATACTGAAAAGAGTTTCCAAGTTGTAAGACCTATCAGTTCGTAGTGAATACCAATTTATGGGTCGCACTGTAGAGCATACCTGCTTCCCTGAACTTCATTATAAAGGCGCTGGGCCAGAGCCAATGAAGTGAGAACATCACCCCGATCCTCCTTCCCTCCCGAAGGAGCTCATAAAACTAAATGCGTGCTGATTATTGTGTGTCATAAAGGGGATGGAGTCAATCGCATTCCAATCAGCTCAGTGAAATGAAATACCCCGTCCAATAAACTGGTCCAGAATAGAGTTGGATAACGTGTGCCATGTATTCTGACGAAGTCCTGTTTCTGCAGAATATTTCTGTTTCCATAGCAACACGACGCATGGACAGCGCGAGGTGACTCATTGATGAAGCATGAGATTCGCATTCGGAAGGTAACAGGTTCAAACCCGGAGATATACCAATCGATAAAAGTGACGGGGGATACACCGAATCTCTATAATTGCGTGAAACGTTCGTGGTCATTCATTCACTTATGTATTTACTTATTTAGTTATTTATTTACTTTAGATGTAGATTCATTTTCCGGGCTGAGAGGCCGTGGTCTATTAGTTGGTTTTATACCAGACGTTTACCACGTTAGACCACGGCCTCTCAGCCCGGAAAATGAATCTACATCTATAGACTCTGGCCGTGAAAGCCTACACTGCAAGATTATTTATTTACTTATTTATTTATTTACTTATTTAGTTACTTATTTATTTATTTACTTACTTATCTAGTTATTTATTTAATTATTTATTTATTTACTTATTTAGTTATTTATTTACTTATTTATTTAATTAGTTATTTATTTACTTATTTATTTACTTATTTATTTACTTATAGTTATTTATTTATTTACTTATATTTATTTATTTGCAAAGAAAAACGGGCAATTTATCTGCCATGCTGAAGCGATTTGGGGACCAAATATAACATCAAACATGAGACGTTATAGGAATTATGATTGGGCCTAGAGGCACTATCCCACGGGAGTCCTTAGAAATCTTCCGAAAATTAAAAGTTCCTGACAGCACCCTGGACATGATATCCTCCACTGCACTGAAGTCATCGATTAGCATAATTAATCATCACTTATATTTTTTATAAAATGTAATTTGTCTTGTAGCCTAAATCGTTTGTTGCGTTTACAATAAATTTCTCAATAATAGCCTATCTAACTAGGGTTTATATTAAAGAAAAAAAATTTAATTAAATATAAATATTCATTTAGAATTGATTAGGAGGCCGATTATTAACCACTGCCCTTATTATCCCGAGTTAACTCGGGTTGCTAACATGTGTCAAAATTTATCAACCCGAGTTAACTCGTTTGAGTCCCATTGTCTATTTCATATTGATTTTTTAAGTGTGTAAAAAATTAGTGATGTACAGTGAGTCTGCAATATTAAATGACCTCTTTACGAAAATAAAAAATATGACACTTTTTTTTTCACAAAACTGGTAAAATATATAGTAAGGGAAGAGGTTAAACCCTGGTTGGGACGGCTATCCACTATCTAATCTATTACTTATTTATTTATTCTGATAGAGTTAAGGTCATGAGGCCTTCTCTTCCACACTACCAGAAGTGAAATACATAATGAAACAATGACAAAAATAGGAAAGTCATACTTAAATATAAATATCATTTTCATGCACGTTAACAAGCTTACATAGGCTATAATGAAATATTAACTAAACATGATACATAATTAAATTATTTACAATTTATTTACATCCTAATTCTACTTTGTGATACGGCTAAATGACAATTTATATACACACCTATAAAAATCGGCTATTGTGATAATGGTTGGAATTGTAAGGATATTTTGGATCTAAAACAAAAGTTTGATATTATCTCTTTTCATTTCTGTCTTTATACTCCCTGCATTTAAATTTAATAAGAAGGAACCTACCTCTTCATTAATTACTTCATAATTGCTTCCTCATTCCATTCTAGTTATTTTTATTGGTTATTTTACGACGCTTTATCATCTGCTATGGCTATGTGGGGGGGGGAAGGTTAATTGGGATATCCCGGTCTTTGATCGGGTCAAAAACCCTGATAGAACTGATATTTAACTCTTGCGGTGAATTTCGGTGAGGTCCGGAGCGCCTAATTAGTCAAATCCACTCTCCTCACCTCTATGCTGGGGCCCCTTGGGATCTTTTAAGATGCGAAAGAGAGAGTGGTGTGCGGAAAGCAACGGATAGCTACCGCATTTACCTTTCCCAAGAAAAACTGCAAACATGGCATGATGAGCTTCAAATACACGATCTGCTGCCAAGAAGTCAAAAGAAAATAGCAGTGGCAAGGGATGCTTTTAATAGAAAAAATGTATCTTCTGCTGACCTTTGGAGAAAGAACTAAGGAAAAGACTAGTGAAGTGCTTTGTGTGGAGTGTAGCATTGCATGGGACAGAAACATGGACATTACGACGAAATGAAGAGAAGCGACTAGAAGAATCTGAAATGTGAATATGGAGAAGGATGGAGCGTGTGAAGTGGCCACACAGAATAGTAAAAGAAGCTGTGTTGGAAAGAGTGGAAGAACTGAGAGTGATGCTGAAACTGACTAGAAAGAGTAAAAGGAATTGGCTGGGTCACTGGTTGAGAATAAAACTGCCTACTGAAGGATGCGCTGGAAGGAATGGTAAACGGCAGAAGAGTTCAGGGTAGTAGAAGACATCAGATGATAATCGATAAAGATATATGGATCATATGCGGAAACAGGCAGAAAGGCAGAAAATAGGAAAGGTTAGAGAATGCTGAGTTTGCTGTGAAAGTCCTGCCCGTGGGCATAAAACTATGAATGAATTAATGATATTGAAGAAATGCGGTCCTATGGACTTCATCAATCACCCTTACGCTAGAAGTGGTAAACACAAAAAGACTTAGGGTCTCTATCGTGAACAAAAATAGCTACTGTTAAAAATGAGTACGTTAATACGGTTTTGTTACGAACCCTGTCAACTTCTGAGGAGATAGAGGTACCTCCACTAGATTATTATCACTAGACATCGGGTGTTTAGGAAAATGACTATTTTATTTGAATGTTCATATTTAAAGGCTTTTAGTAAATGTGCACGAATCATGAGAAATGGAGCATTCTGATGAAGTTTCATCTTGCCTTTTTTTTTTGCCGTCTACGCCTTTTGTACTTAAAAAAGCACTTTTTTGCCCTTTTCTTGCTTTTATATGTACCTTTTTTGCCTTTTGATTTATATGACTACTCACTCAACAATACTGCAATTATTTCTGCGCTCGAAACTAAGGAAACTGCAGTTCTTATAGTAGCCATAGAAATGGAACATCCTGTTGCAATGCAGTGTTGTTGTTTGGCTTACTCCGGAATCGCCCTTGCCCTTACCCAGAACTGCTACCTGACTCCAGCACTGACCTACTCCATTAATTCCTGGCTTAGTTGCCTCAAGAGTGATGCCTTATTGGTGTCACTTGTGAGGTTCAAACCTGTCTTCGCACAGTTGACTAAACAACAACAAACATCAGTTATTAGTAGAATACATGCGTTGGATTTCCACGCTGATAACCTGGTTTCGAATCCCGGTGAGTCTATCTATAATTTGTGGTGGACGAAGACGGTGCTTGCTGGTAGGACTTCGCGGCTCTACCGACGTCTCATTATTGTTACATTAATAATAGTCGCATTGATTTTGTCCAATAAACGTGACAGAAGTTTGTGCGTTAATCTTGAAAAAATGATTGTTTATTGTAACTCAAATTATGGACGTGAAGTTGTGGATGAATAAATGTAAGTGAAACAAGTCTATAGAACAGAGAAACTACTTTTCCAGTGTACTTTGTTAAGTTACTTATGGTCTTATGGATGTTTACTTATGGGTGCTTCCATACAATTTCAATGCCTTTTATTGCCCTATTTTTTGTTTTTAGAGCCATTTTAGGCGCTAAAAATACCATTTCTAGTGCCTTAACTTCAGATATCTAATCATTAGAGCCCGGATGTTTACGCATTTATTTTGGTTAAAATAGGCAGGCATGTAAGCATTAAAAATAGTAAAAACAGGCAGTGAAATAGGCATTTATTATTCATGGAAAAAGACAAAAATAGACAAACAATTAATAAAGTATTCCAGACGGTACTCACTTTCCTTGGTTACATGTCACAACGATGCTTCTTTAAGTTGTCAACTGTCAGAGAGAACGTTTTTCATGGTGGAAAAAGATCTTTCTACTTCTACTGAAGTGATTGGAGCAAACTTAAATCAACTTATTTCAGAAGAACTGTCTCTACTTTCTTTCAGAGATCGGGAAAAATCGACTGTGTATTGTCTCAAAAAGAGGGGTGTCAGAAAGGATTAGAGACTTCAAAGTACGCGTGACTTGTGCGTGCAAGCGACAACAGTAACGGGACCTGGAGACTTGCTTTTAATACTTCCCTCATCCCCTTTCTTTCACTGGTAATCCTCGAAGTGACCTGAGCACTGACGGTTATACTATTCAAATATATTTGTTAAATGACATAAAAGATGGAATCGGAAGGGGAGAAATGTTTACGATTTCTTGGAAACATATGTAATGCTGGAGAATAAGATTCTGAGCAAATATTTGTGCGAGGTGAAAATATGTACAGGGACATCATTTTATTTTTACTTCAATTTTTATTGTACCTGAGTTTCTGAATGTACTTCACTCCCACCCCTTCTACTAATGAAGTTCCAACTGTCTTCCACACAGAACCAAGGCCGCATATGGTAAACAGCACTCAGTTAAGGACTATAGTACGATCCAGAAATATGTTCGCGTTTTCCAGTGGCGAAAGAGTTTTCAATATTGAATCATATTTTCGCACAGGTACTGTCGTCCGTTTGCTTACGTCACATCCCGATTTCCACCACCTGCTTCTGCTCACCCCTCTGTAAAGGCTAGTGGCTGGGCTGTCTTAGCTCTTTTCTGAAAACATTAATTTCTGTTAGGAATTGGACGTCTACGTAATATTATCTAACTGTTTAAAACAACTTAAATAAAAGAGCCTCGTTAAGTAATTAACTGTCACGTAATTTTCCCCTTTTCTACGATCCTGCGACATAACCACATGGACGGACAGTAGATAGCATGACTGAGTAATTTTATCTTTTCGGATCGGGCAGAAGTGAAGATTGAATTTACAGTACGTAAGGTACTCTTATAGAGTAGGTACAGAATTATTTCAACATAAGTTATTAGTACGAAGGACGAAACTGATAACTGGAATTAGATGCAATAGTTTCTAGTGCGATAATACCCACAAAAGAACTGAAGTCTATATCTAAATGAACGGCCACCATTTTCAAAAATGTGTTTAAATATCCATATTATGATTATTTTTCAATTTAACCTCATCCTCTATAGTGTACGCTAATGTGCTCTAGACAGTATAATATACACTGCATAATGAATACGTTCGCATGGATAACTCAGTTCGTGAGTAAAGCACTTATTGTTAAAACTGTACTGTATTTTGATTAAACAAAACCTAATGAAAATGATCAAACTCAAAATTGCGATATTTCCTAGTTTACGTAAATGAAGTACTTTTCTTCCCTCCTATATCTAGTAAAGTGATTTGTTTGTATTTTACGCAGTATCATCAAACTCCAGTCGTTGAAGGGGGTAGCAAACTGTGTTTCCGGTTCTCAACCGTTAATCCAAAGGTATAGCCAGGTTAATATTAAAAATTTTAGTAAAAATAAGATGATGTCCCTGTAGTAGTAGTAGTAGTAGTAGTAGTAGTAGTAGGTTTATTTTGCCTGGCAGAATTAAGGCCATGAGGCCTTCTCTGTACAACCGTTCTTTTTTGTTTTTTTATATGATTTATATGCGGTTTATTTTAAAAGCATTAAAAATATAAAGAATGTATAATAACGACGTAAAAAGACTAAAAAAAGGCATTTAACCTTAAAATAGGCAACGGGAGCTAAAATAGGCAAAATAAAAATTGGGTCTATAGTCTCCAAATGTGTGGAAACGTGTTTATCTGTAATAGGTCTTTCATACATACACTCAGTTTAAAAAAGACATTTTGCCTAACATCCGGCCTCCAACTAACCAAGAACATCTGCGCGGCAGAGGAGTCTGCGCACCCCTGGCTGTGACAGCGCTCGGCGAGCTGGTTTGCAGGCGGATCCGCCGTGCTACTGTTCTCAGGCAGGTTTCTTCTGCTGATTTGCATTGCATAATAAATTAAATGCTTTCGTTATATATTGCCCAGTGCTTGTCTCTGCTGCAGAGCTGCATCGAGACCTTGAACGTCAGCATCAGCGAAGAAGCCCAAGACCATTGTCGCCGCCTTATAGGGAATCCCTATCCGCACGCAAATTACCCCGCGTCACTTTGTTTACTTCACGCAACATCCTTCATCTAACAAGGCAAAAATGAACTGCCATGGTAGCAAAAATTAAGAATCGGAGCCATGAAGATTTTTCATATTTCACGTGAAAAATAAATAAAATATCGCAGTTATAGTTAAAATGTGATAGTAAGTTCGTGAAAATTTCGTGATTATTTTTCACATCATGTAGGGTCGGTTGTATAAAGCATTTGAACCGAGAATAAGGGTTAAAATGGCCGCCAGGCAAGTTTAACCCAGATTTTCTGTGTGTAAACGCTAATCTTTGTAAGTTCATGTTAGATATCTCAATCTAAGTTCACATCTAACTCTAGAATTTTCTCTGATTAATCTCCTTGAACCTGGATCATTCACATTTAATATCGAACCGGTTCTAAAGCAGAGAACAAGAATTTTCGTGTACTGTGTACTGACAATTATTTAAGTAACATTGTTTAAAGATTATGGAGTTTATTATTTAACATAAAAGAGGTTATGGATATCTAGGGTCACAATACGTTTAAATGTAGCCGACCTGCAACGTGATTGGCTGCCGGAAATAAGAGCGACGGGACTATAGTATCACTTCCTCTTGTGTTAACAACGCCATACCATCAGGAAATCTTATGCACTTTATTCTTCTTCTCCTACTATCACTCCTCCGATGTTCTGAAAACAGTTCTTCACTAAATCCGCCAAGTAGATGTTGAACAGGATAGGTGATAAAGGACATCCTTGACGTACTCCTCTCCCAATTTCACTTCCTTCTGATATTTCTTCTCCTATCCTGACTTTCTAAACTTGGTTCTAAATTAATCTCCAGTCATCTGTATTTATACAACTGACACTAAGGGCCGATTGTATAAACCATTTAATCTTGGATCAGAGGTTAAATTGATCCTCGTTCTAGCTGAACTTGGAATTTTGTGTTGTATATAGTCTAATCTGAGATTAATTTGTCTCAAACTAAAGTCCACTTTGACTGAAGAAATTTCTCCAATTAAGTTAATTGATCCAAGTTTAGTTATTTCTTTTCTGTTTTAAATATTCGAGTGACAGAGTGTGCAAATAAAATATCCATTATTATTATTATTATTATTATTATTATTATTATTAATATTAATAGATATGGTAGGTACATTTATATATATATATATATATATATTTTTTTTTTCAATTTCTTGTCTTAATACACAAACATTATCATATTTTATAAGGCTCTATCGTGTTCAGCAGTATCAAATAACATAACCTATAATTATATTATGTTTATAACCACTAATTACTAATGGATATGATAGGTACATTCATAAATGTTCAATTAACTGTATTACTAAACGAAAATTGTCGTTTTATAAAGCTTTATTACATTTAGCAGTATCAAACACCATAACATGATAACAATTCGGAGAACAGTCAACCTTCGTCTTATTGTCCGCCATTATTTACAATGTACAAAACAAACCAGTGTCTTCAACAGAGTGTACGAAAGTCGCTATATTTCTCATTATCGACAAAGAAATATTAAATTTTGTCACTAGGGGGTGCTAAAAAGGTCGCTAAATCCCTATTTAAGCAATATATTATTTCATCGTTGAAAAAGAGTTAAAGTCGCAAGATTGGCAACACAATAAACCTGTACAACATGATCCGCGCATCACATACTTCACCTCTTTATGCGATGTTGCCAAATCCTTTTCACGTGAACTTAGATTGCATTTGAACCAAGGTAATTTGATCGCAGAAATGTTTTATACAATCGAAAAAGTGTCTGAACTCGGTTCACTTTCCGATCTTCGATCAAAGTTGATCTTTAGTCAGGGAGTTTTATACAATTGGGCCTAAGAGTAATAGTTTTTCAGAGTTTAGCAATTAAAAATTTGTAGGCTTATTTTCGAAATATATATAACAAACTGAAGCTTATGAAGTCGCGCAAATCAAGAACTAGCATACACTGAGAACGCAAATTTTGTTAGACATTCTGACCCGTTCTGGAAGTGGAGAGAAGAGCTATTCTTACCCGAACGGGGCTTGTAACGTGCGTAATATCAGCTCACAGCCAATTACTGTGATAGGTATCGGCCCGAAGGTATTTATAGAGTCGTACTGCGGTGGGCTGTACTTACGAACCTGTGCCCCAGGCAGCGGCAATCTGAGTAATGGAGCCGACCAACCGGCAATCGATTGCACTTGCTTGCTGTGATCCCTGTAGCGCCTGGAGGCCGGCCAACAGAATCGCTCGCAATGCCGATTCGAATAAGTGCACCAGCTTCTGCAGACAGCTGACCAACGCACGCAGCGACGGTCAGTGTCGCTGACTTAAGTAATTTTTCACTAAATTAGGAGTATTTTTTATTCCACACAGTTAAGTTTCATTCATTCGTAGTCTTCTGTCCAAGGGCAGGTCTTTCACTGCGTACCCAGTATCGGTAGCGAAGCTCTTAAAAGACTTCTGAGGTTTAACCTACCCAAACAAATTGAGTTATTATTCCTAGTAACAGTAGGCCTATAAGTTCGTAATAAAGATGTATCGTAACACTTGGTTGCACTCCGATTCTTCCATATAGTAAGTTCACTGTTGGTAGTGATTCCAGTATGCAGATTTCAGTGAGAGGCTTGTGGCCAGAAGCCTCTAAAGCAGGGTTTAAGCCACAGTCACATTTTGCTACTCGACTTCTAAAATTGCAACAAACTTTGAATGTAAATGTGTAAAAATGCGACAAGTACATTGGACTTCAGAAACGAAGATAGTAAAGGGAGAAAATTAAATCAGAGATGTTTTTGAACTAATCTGAATTTAAATGAAATGTTAATGGCATAGGCATGTTAAAAAAAAAGTTATTGACTTTAAAGAGTTGGTGCAATTCATGTAAGTTAAGTGAACAATTTCTTCTAATTGATTTATATAATTCCATCGCATACTGTAAATTGTGAGCGAGGATTTAGTTGCATGAATTTTGCAAAAACTGGAATTAGAAACCGCATTTCAGCAAAAAAAAAATAAATAAATAAATAAATAAATAATAATAATAATAATAATAATAATAATAATAATAATAATAATAATCTTGAAGGGCCTACTAGTAAAGAATTTCAATGTTTAGAATGCTCATAAAATAACGTATTTTAATGTGATGTAAATTCAGGAGTAATTGATTCTAAACATACCTACGTCTAATGATTTACTTACATAAGTATATCTAGAGTGTGACAAGGTGAATTGAAAGTAATAAAACTCCAATAAAAAATTACATAGCCTACTGTAACTTGTTTCTGCACACTTTATTAATTTTATCTTTCCGCACAATTATTTGTGCATTTTTGCGACAATTATTTATTTTCTAGCTCACACACTGCTCTAAAGGCATGGCTACAGCCCTAGATCATATATACCCAGATTGCTCTGCGTTATAGGGTTTGACGGTAACAACTTTTGTAAGGTTTACTATGCTGCCATCTAGTTGTTACATAAGGAGTTACGTCATAACTCCCATTGCATTAGCGACTGTACTGCCATCTCGTGTTAGTTTACGGCGGAGGGTGGCGATCCTGGCGGTTGTTCTCTTCAATGTGCAACCGTTTTCAACATAGAAATGAGCAATCTATATGTGAAGAAGGGGGGGGGGGGAGACCGAGAAGGTATCTTAATGTGATATCTTCTTCTGCTCCGAAATCTTCTCCCGTTCACCATTCCTTCCAATGCATCCTTCAGTAGGCAGTTTCTTCTTAGCCAGTGACCCAACCAATTCCTTTTCCTTTTCCTTTCCTTGATCAGTTTCAGCATTATTTTTTCATCACCAACTCTTTCCAACACAGCTTCATTTCTTATTTTCTCTCTTCATTTCACACGCTCCATTTTCCTCCATATGCACATTTCAAATGCTTCTAATCGTTTTTCTTCACTTCGTCGTAATATCCATGTTTCTGCCCCGTACAATTCCACACTCCGCATAAAGCATTTCACTAGTTTCTTCCTAAGTTCTTTTTCCAGATGTCTCCAGAATATTTTCCCTTTTTTTATTAAAATCTTCCTTTGCTATAGCTATCCTTTTTGTGACTTCCTGGCAGCAGCTCATGTTACTACTTATAGTACACTCCAAGTATTTGAAGCTGTCCACTTGAATTAACTTTAAGGAATGGAAATATTTATGAAGAAAAAAATATTTTTCCTAAATGTTAAGGGATTTTACGCTAGTAACATAAGATTACATTAAAGAAAAAGCTCTAGTAATGAACACATCTCACTTCATTTGAGCTACTATTAGCAGCCTATATATAGTCTAGCAAACCAGCTTCAACCGCTGGAGAGACCAACGTGATAACCACAAGTTACCATGGAACGCACAGCTGATCATCTGCCTCTCCTGAAATAAATGGACGTTGAGACCGAAAGTCTGCTGGTATTATCGCGTCACTATCACCGACGATAGACATGAAAAGAAATTGCGGCATGGATGGCACATGCCATAGGAATACCGTAGCTGCCACATTTATTTATCTCACATTTAGTTGTAGAAGATAAAGAGCATTACAATAATCATAGTAATTTGTCATGTGACTAAAAAAATGAAGCTTCATTGATGCCATTACTTTTAAATAAAAAACGACAATACCACTACTCCTTTGAAGAATGTAAGAACTGTCCTTGCTTAACAGATTAAATAACGGATCGACAGCACCAGTATTAAGGAACAGATTTTCCCAGCATGCACTGCAAGGCATGTAACAGTCTCTAAAGCCAGAGCTCTTAGGGCTTAAAACAACTAATAATCCTAATAAGCCCGGACTTGAGTTCAGATTGTAAAGTTCATTACCAACCGACTTTCACAATCCCATTCTCTTGTCCAGAGGCTCTTGTGAGCATTAAAGCTTTTTCTCTCTCCTCGCAGAGGAAGAACCATTTAACCCATTCCATTACAATTCTCGAGATTAAAAACATACGAGTTAGGACTAACAGGGGCTAAAAATAGGCAACAGCACTAAACATTTAAGAAAACACGTTCTTAAATACAGTTAATTCATTTGTAGGCAATGAATATGAAAAAAAAACATTCAATATTAAAAAAAATTAAAATGCGTTCAATTATTTAATGCAAACACTAGAGATGAACAAAACTAACTGCTGCTCTCGCTCGCTGTGTTCGTTGCATTTGTCTTTCGAGTCTCGTCTCGGCGATGTATGCAATGGAGGGGGAAAGCAACCGGCCGCTTAACTCCATTATCTCCTGGCTTAGTTGCCTTATAAGTGGTGCCATGATGTGAGGTTCAGACTTGTCTTCGGATAGAGGACTAAAAAATAAACAAAAGAACTAAGTACCTAGTCGAAAATAAAATGTTATAGCCTTAGGGAGACTTTTTTTTAATGATCAAACTATATCGAAAACAAAGTGGATGTAGACCTAAAGAAAGGTCGTGGGTTTGTTATGTTTCGTATTTCATTTATGGGTTTTCAACGACGTTTTTTTTATTCATATGCGAACATTATTAATATTATTATACTCGTGAAATAACAATTATGCTGTTTATATACTTTGGATAAATTCACGACCAGCTAATGAACACCATGTATGAAAATAACAAAATCAACTTTTTTGCAGCATTATGATGTTGTTATAGGTACTGTCAAGAACTAACATAATTTCGTACAACTTTGTGTAGAATATTGTGGTTTACAAAATTGACTTTATTTTGTCCATAGGCATAGCAATAATACGATATTTAATATAATCACTCACCTCCCCACAGCACAGTAAAATAACATGGATAAATACTCACCTGAAAAAGAAGAAAAAAAATTATTAACAAGTTCAACATAAAAAATAGATGCCATAAAATGATATACACTTTCAAAATAGAAGTTCTACGTATTTTGCGATAATTCAATTCTTTATCATGTTATCAGGTTATCACAATCCTGTAAGTATGTAGTAAGACGTACAGTCTTAGAAAAAAATTTTGTCGCATAGATATTTTGTAAGTCCCAGAAAGGAGGCAGAGCGCATGATTAGAGGACGAGCAACCTTGTTGAGGCAATAAAATTAGTATTATTTCATTGTATGTCTCATCATGCGCACTGGGGCTTTTAAAGTATATCTGTGCGACAAAGCTTTTTTCTAAGACTGTACGAAGATGAAATCATTTACTACGACCCAAACGTTTCCTCTAGATATAGTACAACTGTAGTAGTAGTTGCAGTAGTAGCAGTAGTAGTAGTAGTAGTAGTAGCAGTAGCAGTAACAGTAGTAGCAATATCAGTAGTAGCAGTAGCAGTAGTAGTAGCAGTAGCAGCAGCAGCAGTAGCAGTAGTAGCAGTAGCAGCAGTAGTAGTAGCAGTAGTAGTAGCAGTAGTAGTAGTAGTAGTAGTAGCAGCAGTAGCAGCAGTAGTAGTAGTAGTAGTAGAAGTAGTAGTAGTAGAAGTAGTAGCAGTAGTAGTAGCAGTAGTAGTAGCAGCAGTAGCAGTAGCAGTAGCAGTAGTAGTAATAGTAGTAGTAGCAGTAGTAGTAGTAGTAGCAGTAGCAGTAGTAGCAGTAGTAGTACCAGTAGTAGCAGTAGTAGTAGTAGCAGCAGTAGTAGTAGTAGTAGCAGTAGCAGTAACAATAATAATCATCCTTATCCTTCAAACTTTAGTAACAATTTAATTATCAATCTTATTTCTGTGCATCATCGAAATGCTTGTGAAACTTGGGCTCTCACTTTGAGAGAGGAGCATAGGTTAAGGGTGTTTAAGAATAAGGTTCTTGGGAAAATAGTTGGGGCTAAGAGGGATGAAGTTACAGGAGAATGGAGAAAGTTACACAACACAGAACTGCACGCATTGTATTCTTCACCTGACATAATTAGGAACATTAAATCCAGACGTTTGAGATGGGCAGGGCATGTAGCACGTAAGCGCGAATCCAGAAATGTATATAGAGTGTTAGTTGGGAGACCGGAGGGAAAAAGACCTCTGGGGAGGCCGAGACGTAGATGGGAGGATAATATCAACAAGGAATTGAGAGAGGTGGGATATGATGATAGAGACTGGATTAAATCTTCCTCAGGATAGGGACCGATAGCGGGCTTATGTGAGGGCGGCAATGAATCTCCGGGTTCCTTAAAAGTCGTAAGTAAGTAATCATCGAAATGGAGGTTTCGGTCACTAATATCACCTATACTACTGGTACGCCTTATGCATAAAGTATGATTCTATGAAACCGATTTTTAGTTTCCTCTTAGGATAGTACAACAGTAAATAGACCTACATGTATTATCAGCAAATTCCATGAGCTTTAAAACTGTGCACCTACGGTAAATTGCATTTAATTTGTTAGACAAATAAGTTAATTGTAATATCTCACAGCACGAGTAACCACCGTACTTAGATCATATTTATCCACTTTTAGGCACTTTATTAGAGCAAATCGTTCTTCTCCATCAAATCCTTCATAGTCCGCTTGGTGTTTCAACTCGTAATGTCGTTTTATACTGTGTTTCTTTTATAAAGAAATACTGTTTGCATACTAAGCATTGAATATTATTTGCTGCCAGCCTACATAAGAACAGATTCTTCCATTGCATATTAAAAAATCAACGCAAATGTGTGTACGGATTTAGGTGCAGCCATTTCTTGGACTTCAAGTTCTGTCAAAGCACTGTGCTAGCGACTCGAGGCACAAGATGCCCTGGGCTCGAGCTCGTGGCAAACCTGTGGCATGCAGCTGCCATCAGTGGCCGAGCTTCACATGACTTCCTTAGATCACACAGTTACGACGAGAGAAAAAATGTCACTAGATATTAATAGTACATTATGCAACGAGCCTATAATGGCAGTAATTAAGACGCGAGTATGTTTGTTTACGAAATGAGCGCAAGCGAGTTTCATAATTTTCATACGAACGTCTTAATTACCATTATAGGCAAGTTTCATACGACTTTTTATGCTCGACCATATTTCTAACTTGAAACTATTCATAAGTTTTCATGTTATGGTTATGTAGTGACGAACGGAACTGACGTGAATTGTGAGATGTGCGCAAACGCGAAAGTTTATTTTTTCCGAGGCACGAATATCATTGACCTTGATATAACTTAGAGAACATTAGTCTTGATATAACCTGGAAATTGATTTAGAATTGAAAAACGAGATGACAAATTGAATTTATTTGAATCTTATTTACAATTAACGCTAATTATTATAGTAACAGAACATAACCTTCTGCGACAGTATTGGATTTCCAGCTTCCGTGACTTTTCGCTAATTGTCTTTCGATTGCATATCCGAGAATAACCGATACTTGCGGTTTTATAACGGTAGAAAGCTGACTTGTCATTGGCTGAACAACTGAACTATAATGAATAGGTGTACTTTAATGAGGTGCATTAAAGGGCTACTACCAGGTGTATAATTACTACATATCGGCATGGTCGAGCATAAAATCTTATAAATACTGTATTAGATGAAGCGATTGTACTGTAGTTTAAAATACAATTTTGTGGTTGAAACTAAAGCCATATTTTAGAAAAAGGGATCAGAGACGTGTATTTCCAAAGATCTCCTTTCTCGTAGTCACCTTCCCTCCCCCCCCCTCAAATTTTCCCAGTCCCAGGCACCTTACCCTCCACGCTGCCCGCTTTCTGACATACATAATGCATGCGGGCTCGGTACTCCGGAGCATTTATTGGTAGCAATAAATTCGGTTTTGCATATAGATTGTACCACTCCTCGTTTGCTCTCCTTCATAATTTATTCCTGTGACCCCAAATTTTTTACCTAACCTACCCCTAACAAGCTAAGCGTGCTGCAGCAAAACTCGCTTATCTGTAAAGCACAATCGTGATTCTGTGCACAGGGAAATACCTATAAATTTAATTTTTATCAGTAAATTGTAAGTCTACTACGAACTTAATTGCCTACATTTTACAACAGGTAACTAACCACCAAGCAGACAATTACAGGTTGTGTATGACCTCTTTCTGAATGCAACAGAAGCAAATTCAAAATCACACTACAGTATGCTGCTAAGTATGTCGATATACTGGTCAGAGAAGTCTTATGATATTTTTATGGAAGATATAGAATATATATATATGGAGAAATGAGGGATATGCCTATGTGTCAAATTGTATTGTGTATTCTTATTGTATTGTGTATAAAATTGTATATGTGTTGTAAATTGTATTATGTATTGTAAATTTTATTGTGTATTGCTTATCATTTTAACTGTGTATTGTTAATATTGTACAGACGTGGACAAATTATTAACAAAACTGACGATTTTATAACAAATCTGTTTACAAAATTTGACTTTTCAATTTAGACTACAGTTGACAATTTTGCATATTTCTATCATTACAATAGATAGAAATATGCAAAAATTTCAACTGTAGTTTAAATTGAAGTGTCAAATTTTGTAAAGATATATAATAAAAATCTTCATATTTTGCTAATAATTTGTAAATATACAAAAATGTCAACTGCAGTTTAAATTGAAGAGTCAAATTTTGTAAAAATATAAAATAAATATCTTCAGTTTTGCTAATAATTTGGAAATATCCAAAATGTAAACTGTAGTCCAAATTGAAGAGTCAAATTTTGTAAAAATATATAATAAAAATCTTGTTTTTCTAATAATTTGTAAATATGCAAGAATATCAAATGTAGTCCAAATTGAAGAGTCAAATTTTGTAAAAATATACAATACAAATCTTCAATTTTGCTAATAATTTCGAAATACGCAAAAGTGTCAACTGTAGTCTAAGCTGAAGAACCATATTTTGTAAAAATATGTAATAAAAATCTTCAATTTTGCTAATAATTTGTCCACGTCTGTATATACCACTGCCACCGGGTGCATGCCCACTTGCAGTGTAAATAAATACATACATACAAGAGAAAAAGATATTTCCGGAATTTCTTTCTTCAGTTGAAATCAGAGACTTTCATTAGTACAAAACTGCACCTATCTGTGTTTTCATGACTTCAAAAGTTATAATTTCGTTACCATAACAATAATAATTAATAATAATAATAAATTTAGCTTCACTTATGAAAAGGTTGCCAGATTTGAGAAAGCGTATTATATATAATTTGGAAACACACCTAAAAGGTAAAATGATATACATACTAGGTTCAAAAAGTTCCCGGAATTTGCTAGCATCATAGAAACAACGTACCTTAAACACTATTCTACAGCATTTCCTTCAAAATAGTTGCCTTCCGCAACAACACACTTTTGCCAACGCGTGTAGAGTTCCTGGAAGCAGGCCTGGAAGCCATTTTGTGAAACCCGTCTTAGTGCTCTCGTCGCGTTTGCGATAACCTCTTCAGCATTGAATCTCCGTCCTTTCAGATGACTTTTCAGACGGGGAAACAGAAAGTAATCAGGTGGTGAGAGATCAGGAGAGTATGGTGGGTGATCCAAAGCAGTTATGTTGTGCCTGGCAAGAAAATTCTTTACAATAATTGCGCGATGAGCAGGTGCATTGTCATGCATAAGGAACCAGTTGTTTTCTACCCACTTTTCTGGACGTTTCCTTCTCACTGCGTCCCAGAGGCGACGGAGGGTTTCTACGTAAATTCTTTCGTTACAGTACGGCCTTCTGGAATGAACTCATGGTGCATGAGACCCTGAGAGTCGAAGAAAACTTCCAACATAACTTTGCTTTAAGTGTGCTTAAATGCGACAGGCTCATGTCAGTAGATTTACTGGCATGTGAAAGAACTCCTGCGGGACAAAATTCCGGCACATCCGGCGATGCTGATATAACCTCTGCAGTTGCGAGCGTCGTTAAATAAAACATAACATTTAAAATAACTTTGCCTTTGGAAGTGTCCCTAGGAAATTTTTGCTTCCGAGGAGATGTTTTCGATTTCCAATCACATGACTGTCGTTTAGGGACTGGGTCGTAAAAGTAGCACCAGTTTCATTTTGTTTAAGAAATCACCATCTTCATCAGCCATACTGATCATGTCCCCAGCAAAACACAGAACTTGATGTTTGTACTTTGCTCTGTGGACATAATTACAAAATGCGACGAACAAACAAAACACTATGATAAACAATTGCCTACAACTCAAAACCAACAATCGCCATTATCAACAAACTTTAAGGAAATGACATCATGAATGTTACCAACAAAACAAATGTATAATATCCCTTGTTATATATTAATACGAAAAATGGTAGTAAAATTCCGGGAACTTTTTGAACCTAGTAGTACATTTGAAACGGTTAGGGAATCGAATATACAAAATGTCAGAAAAATTTACACCTAAGTAGCGTTTGTGCTCATTTACAGTTAAGAAAGGGGGGAAAGAATATCATCAGATATACCGCGAGAAAAGTAATTACTATTGCGTTGTTTTATAGCAAATTTCATATTCTGAGTTTTTTTTTTCACTTGAAATTGTTATATATCCAAGTAGCCTAAATTACATTCTATTTCAGGTGTTCTGATTACAATAGTGAACTCAAATAACGGAGAATTCAATCTTTCACTAATAATGTGAAAGTGTTAAGTCGAGGGCTACAAGTTTTTTTTTTTGTTTTTTTTTTTTTTAATGAATGTGTTAAATACAGTCTCGATCCAACAAATATTGTCTACTGGCCATACTGCTCCATTACTAGAATCCAACGAACCTTTTAATGTTAATTATTTGGAAAGTAATATTCACACTGAGTTAATACTCCAATTCCTAAATAATTGTATTTTTCAAAAATTTCTATTAATCTTCGCCAAGAGTACAAATCAATCTCCAACAATCTCCGCCGACACCAATATTAAAAAACACAAATGATAAAATTAATCTCCATAAATACCTGCCCCTGTGTATATCTATCATGAGGCAGTACATCTCACTTGTATCAGAGGAAGAACAATTGTTTGTATACATCTGAAATCGAATTAGTGTAATATGTAGCTAATCGGAAATGTATGCAATGGAGGGAGAAAGGAACTGGACGCCCTACCCCATTATCTCCTGGCGTAGTTGCCTCATGAGTGATGGCTTATTGGTGTTACTTACGAGTACACACGAGAATTCCATGCAAATGCATGTTTTTATAGGAACACAGGACATAGCTCAAACTTAGTACTTCGCCATTTCATTACTTTCCGGTTCCAAATACGTGTATTTTTCCCGTGCATATTTGCATGTTTTTTGGGATAAAAATATGCATAATGCATATTAAGCAATTTTTAGCTTAATCATGCATATTATATACATTATATTCAGTTTAAATGCATGTTTTAATGGTTTTGAGTGGACATCTTAGATTCTCGATTTTTATGTCCCTTACTTTAGCTTAAGGAATCAGGATTGAAGAAGGAAAAGTAAAAGAAAAAAAAAACTAAACAACAGAAAAAGGTTCATTCAAGTTTGCACCCATAACTTCTTGTGATGTAGAGAGGTCATTTTCTGCCTACAAAAACATACTGACAAACGCAGGAACCTCACAGAAACCAATTTATAAATGTTGTTAGTTGTTAACTGTACAAAAAAAAAGTGAAGTGAAGTGAAGTGAAGTGAAATAAGCAATTTGGAACAAAAATGAAAGTGCATATGTTAATGTATTTTTCGCTTGATCGTGCATGTTTCATAGTTTGATAGTGCATGAATGCATGCGTATTTCGAGATTTTATAGTGCATGAAATTCTCGTCTCTAGTTATGAGGTTCAAACCTGTCTTCGGACAGTTGACTAAATAATAATAATAATAATAATAATAATAATAATAATAATAATAATAATAAAATAAGAATAGTAGTAGTAATAATAATAAATATAATAATAATAATAATAAATATAATAATAATAATAATAATAATAATAATAATCCTCACTGTTGCTACCTCTTTCACTGTTGCTACCTCTCGTCACTGGAACCTCTGCCGCCTGAAGTCAAGGGCTGCCGAACATTGAAATCTTTCAAATCCAAGTTAGAAAATTATCTTATGACGAGTTGCCAAACTAACTTACTATTATGACAAGTGTTGTACTGCATGTTTCCACGTATTCACATTTTTTTGTTATGTTCTAGTGATATTTAACTTATTTTATATTTTTTGTTTTCATATTTTCCGATAATGGTATATCTGTAATGTGATAAGTTGAGCTATGTATAATCATAATTTTCCTTACTGTGTGTACTTAAAAATATTATATTCATTGTATGCTTTGTACTGCGCTATATTATTATTATTATTATTATTATTATTATTATTATTATTATTATTATTATTATTACTGTTCTTATTTATTATTATTATTATTATTAATTGTCTTATTTTTTATACTTTGTATATCTCATTTATTTTGACCTGCTGTTCACATTTTATTATGCTTTCTCCTTTCTTTCTGTATGTTATATATTATGTCTGATTTCTACTTACTTGTTTACATTTTATTATTATTATCTTATTCAGTTTTGTGTGTAAAATTGTAGTGTACTTTGTAAATTTTAGTGTTTTTTTGTAACGCAGTTTTACTCCTGGTTGAGTGTTAGAGAAGGCCGTATGGCCTTAACTCCGTCAGGTTAAATAAATCGTTATTATTATTATTATTATTATTATTATTATTATTATTATTAATAGTGCTGACGAAGCGAGTTAAATTTATGATCTCTGGACAATAAACAAGTTCTAAAGGCATATGGAACTAGCGCAGTGATGGCCTAGTTAATAACAATAATAATTATGATGATGACGCAGCACAATAAAAACGAAACTTCTCTCTCCCCATACACTCGGGACAGAAACGCAAGCACCCGACTTCTTCTTCTCCCCCGCATTTGGGCACCTGCGTGCTACATGCACTCTGATTTACGAGCTCTAGGACTGTGTCCCCACTTGTTTGCACAGGTTGGAGCGTGAGATCGGTAGCTAGGCAACATATCCTAAACCAACAGAAAACCTTGGAAACAACTCGACTGCTAGCTGGCGGGGTCCTCTCCACAGACTCGGTTAAACGAGGTGTCTGGCCTGTCTTTTTCAAATCGCCCACTAAGGCCCTTTCTCGTATCCCACGGCCGGCAGATAAGTGGCGTGTGATAAGTCAGTTAGCCACAGCTGTCAAGATGCACGTGCCACGGGAAAATAACCCGTAACGACAATCCACTCGAGGGAACGGTCAAACAAGAAATGCTTTTTATACCTGAGTCTCCTGCAAGGCCAACAAAAAGTTAAACCAGCGGTAAATAAAAATAAACAAAAAAGAGAAGTGGAAGACGTGAGGTGATGAGCAAAAAAGAAGCGTTCAAAATTATCACCTTGCTTCCTTTTCCTCTTTAAGTACAGACAGGATAAAAATGATGTAACATTATCAAAGACAACGGATTTTTATGGGATGGTGTACACGGCAACCGTCTACAACTTCACCCAGGCCCTCGTCCCCATTTCTTGAAAAAAGCTGCATGTGGAAGTCTCTGTAAGTGCTGCCACCAATATAAGCGGTAAGGCGTGGTGGAATGTGAGCTTCTACTAGAGGTATGCTTAACGATACGAAAACATATATAAACATCGATATTTATCGAGTAAAAATTCCGATTTGAAATTCTGTTTCTGTACGCATTACTATTCTCTTATAATCTGAAGAGAAGAGTGATTGTCCGTAGTTATTATTACAGAGAAAGGCCAATAAATGATCTTCTGTTAATGTCAACGCTGTGCCGATGATGATGATGATGATGATGATGATGATGATGATTTATTTATTTATTGCTCATTTATTAATATTTATGTGCTACACAACAGCCAGAGGCCAATCAAAGTTCAGCACAATACGAGACAATACAAAAGATAAGAATACAAAAAAAGACAAAATATTAAGTGTACTCATACAGTAGCGGTGCTACAGATTGTGAACCTTTCACAGAATTTTAAATATTTGACAGATAATTCAGTGGATATTTCGCATTTTGTGTACAGAAATAAGTGGTATTTGGGCCTCTCATTTGGCAACAACAAATTTATAATTGTCGTAATAGTTCATTACTTTTATTTACTTACTTACAAATGGCTTTTAAGGAACCCGAAGGTTCATTGCCGCCCTCACATAAGCCCGCCATCGGTCCCTATCCTGTGCAAGATTAATCCACTCCCAGTCATCATCTCCCATCTTATTGTAGGGATTCGTAACAAGCTGTTTTTTACGGTGATGGGTTGTTAGCCCTTCGCTCAACCCCCAAGCTGGAGGATCACCCCTTATCGGCTGTCCACGACTGCTTATTCAATATATTCGCAGCTATCCTCCATATCTGGAGGTCGTCTCCTCTATCTGCAACCTGAGGACGCGCCATGCCGTGGTGATAGGGACCCACAATACAATGGTCATTACTTTTATTTACAAAATTTAAAGGAAATATTTTGCTTTTTTTTTTTTCAAACCAAAAACATGGTAGCTCTTGAATTAATTGTCCAAATTATTTCAAATTTTCAGGATATCTATAGCCATTCAAGCTGTAGAGGATGAACTACTTTCATAGTGATATAAACATAATTTCGCAAATTTTAAGTAAATAATGTAAAATAAAAATGATTTTTTTTTCTTTTGACAAAATAAAAAAAAAGTGTAGTTCAAAAAGTTTGAAATGTAGGAACTTCATTGTGGTCATCCTCTAACACTGCATTTCTGGAATCAGAAATAAAAAAGAAACTTACAATCTGACAAGACAAGTGGCTGGGAAGATACTAGGCCTACATATTCTTTCTCTCTTATGTAACAGCAAATTATTGGCTTTAAATTGTGCAAATAAAAATAATAAATTAATTTGATAATTATAAATTTGTTGATGCCAAATGAGAACGTCAAATATCACTTATTTGTGAACAAAAAATGAGAATGATCTTTTGAATTATCAGTGAGATATTTAAAATTTTGTGAAAGTTCACAATCTGCAGCACCGCTACTGTATGAGCCCCCTTAAATTAATATAAAATACAATGGCTATAACAGATAACAAGAATAATTAAATAAATTCAATACTAACAAAAGACATAAATTAAAATTAATAAGAACAAAATGACATATAATACCAATAAAGTAAATACTATATATTAAATGGATCTAAATTAATTCCATGCAAATTAGCATTTTTTATGCATCTGCAGACCGGAGAAAGAGATTATGAATTCCTAGTGTACATTTTTTTTTTTTTTAATTTTAATCCTTTTGTAGGAATAGGAAGACTGATATTACTTAAGAAACATTCACAATCAATTTCACATTTAACGACCTTACAAAAAATAAATAATCAAGATCTTGAGCTCTGGAATATAAAGAACAATTAAAATATTTGCAGTTACTCTCATAATTATAAACATAGAAATTGGGTAAAAATCGAAAAATACATAAGAAAATAAATTTTCTTTGAATATTTTCAAATTTAACCGAGTCGGTGGAAGTAATGGTGGAATTTCAGACAATAGATGCATATTCAAGTTTAGGTCTAATCAGTGTATAGTTAAAAGTAACAGACATAGGAGTAGAAAAAGAATAAGTTATAGACCTAATTAGACCAAGCATTTTTATTAAATGGTTATAAACATATTGAACATGATCATGAAAATACAATTTAGAATCAATTAGGACACACAGATCTCTAATAATATGTTTCCTATTAATTGTGATATTATTAAGAAAATAATTATATTTTAAGGAAATAGTTTTACGTGAGAAGGAAATGATCAGGGGCAGGTATTTATGGAGATTAATCTTATAATTTGTGTTTTTAATACTGGTGTTGGCGGAGATTGTTGGAGATTGATTTGTAGTCTTGGCGGAGATTAATGAAAATTTTGGAAAATACAATTATTTTGGAATTGGAGAATTAACTTAGTATGAATATTATTTTCCAAATAATTAACATTAAAGGTTCGTTGGATTCTGGTAAAGGTGCGGTATGGCCAATAGACAATATTTGTTGGATTGAGACTTTATTTAACACACATTCATTAAAAACGAAAAAAAAAAAAAAACTTGCAGCCCTCAAATTAAAACTTTCAAATTATTAGTGAAATGTTGAATTCGCCATCTTTTGAATTCACTAACGTAATCAGAACACTTGGAATACCATGTAATGTAGCCTACTTGGATATATAACAAATTCAAGTAAAAAAAATCCGAAAACAAAAAAACTCAGAATATGAAATTCGCTATAAAACGACGCAATAGTAATAATTCGCGAATGTGTTCATATTTCGCTATTAGAACTCTACTTCGCGATTTTTCGTGATTGTTTTATCCACATATTATTAATGAGAATCTCTTAATTCGTAAAGATTAGTAAAAATCTATTGTGTATTATGACGTGATTTTCACGATCTTCATAAATACCTGGCCCTGGAAATGATAAAAGTTTTGGAGTCATTGATTTTAATTCCATTTTCATCAGACCATAGTGCAATTGAATTAATATCATTTTGAAAAATTTGAGTATCAGCTAGATGCGACAGATCATCAAACACAATCTTTCGTGGAAATCGATTAAAATCGTGAGTTATGTTCTGCCATCTGTAAATCAATGTCTAAACGTTGTGGATTTTGTGTCGAGAAACAGAGTCTTCATTTTGAATAAAATCTGTACAGAAATGAGTAGTCAAATGTAATTGAATGTAATTATATATAAGGAAGGAAAGCGAAATTCGATCCGAACAAGTGTAACATTTTAGAATTACTTTCCAGAACAAAAAGTTACATTGTTCAAGTCAAATTTCTGCACATTTAAAGGACAAAACTAAAATTTTCCAATCGTCCATTATCATATTACTCTGCTCTCTTAAATTGACTGAGCGTATTGGGAATTAATTCAGCAACTTTCTTAAAATACGCTATGAAATGTTTTCCGTAAAATATTTTTTTTCTCGAAAAGGAAGCAAAAACGAGCAAAATTGTATTAAACTTTGTTGGTTGAAATATCTTAAAGAATAATAATAATAATAATAATAATAATAATAATAATAATAATAATAATAATAATCCGTGGCGCTACAGCCCGTGAAGGGCCTAAACTGACCAGCCGGCCCACAAGCCGAAGCAGAAGTGGACGATCATCCAACCAGAATGGAGGTATCGTGTGGATAGCACGATGATCCCCCCAGCCGTTATAGCTGGTATTCGCAACCGGATTTCGCTACCCATCATAGCTCCCCAAGTGCATCACGATGCTGGGTGGGCATCGGTCCCATACACTGGCCGAAATTTCATGAGAAAATTTCTTCTCCCATGAGGACTCGAACCAGCGCGCATTCCGTAACGCGAGTCCTAGGCGGGATGCCTTAGACCGCGACGCCACGGCGCGGGACGATCTCGAAGAATAACCCCTTAAAATTAGTGACATTACTTACGGTTCACTCTATATAATCATAAAAAATGAAAGTATCAAGAAGTTATTAACGATTAAAATTAGTAACTATATTTCTGCATGTTGTAGCTACATAAATTAATTTTGTATGCCGTATTCTGAAATTTTCACGAAATATCAACCCAAACCTTCACATTTCCAAGAAATATTCACTGAAATCATGAAGAAATAAGAACAGAAGTAGAGGTAAATCAATCACTATAAAATCACATCTCCATCAATTTCACAACTGGACACTTCCATGAAGAGTTTCGGTTACAGGGACGATATTTTCCAAAAGGTCGGACGACGTGCATATATTTCACGCAGTCTTCTTTCTGGTTGCCTCTTCACATTCTTAACCGGTATACAAAGTTGTCACTGACAAGATGTTTCCTTCCCTCGTTGTATCATCGCGCTAAATTAATTACTGAAGATCCGACAACACTCCTCGCTAATGAATATTCACAAGTGTGAAGCATTCCTACTAGTTATGCAGTAGGTTAAGACAAGCTGTTGCATGTCGGTTCAATGCACTTCAACACCACATATGACGCTTATGTCATTACGTATTATATTCCAGTAGTAGTGTTTATTTTAGCTGGCTACGGACTGAAAGGTCCGGGGTTCGATCCCAGGTGGTGACAGGATTTTTTCTCGTTGCCAAACTTTCAGAACGGCCCTGAGGTTCACTCAGCCTCCTATAAAATTGAGTACCGGGTCTTTCCCGGGGGTAAAAGACGGTCAGAGCGTGGTGCCGACCACACCACCTCATTCTAGTGCCGAGGTCATGGAAAGCATGGGGCTCTACCTCCATGCCCCCCAAATGCCTTCATGGCATGATGAAAGAGTGATGGAACGGAGAAAAATTCTCTCCGGCGCCGGGATTTGAACCTGGGTTTTCAGCTCTACGTGCTGATGCTTTATCCACTAAGCCACGCCGGATACAATCCCGACGCCGTTTAGAATCGTCATGTTAAGGGGATACCTTTACCTTTTTTTTTTTTTTTTACAACGCTTTCCAAATTCAACGTCGACGAGAAATAGTGCCTTCCATCAGGGACAAGTCAATTTTATGTAGGTACCGTAAAACGTACTGTAGGCTCCGTTTAGGCCAGTTTCTGTCTGATGCCTTTCCAATTCATTGCGGGCTAAAGCAAGGAGACGCATCATCACCTTTACTTTTTATTTGCCATTGCGAAAGTCCAAGAAAACAGAGAAGGTTTGGAATTGAAGCGCTCATTCCGTCGGATCCCGGCCACTTAGTCACTAGTAATGAGTGCACCTCTGCACATAGTGTGTTGGACATTGTGCCACTGTCACACATCTGTGACATAGTACATGAGGTTTGGCCAATAAAGGGAAATTGACAGATGGAACTTAAACTGAGAGGATTCAATCTGGCATCGGGACTGGAATCCGGTGTGGCTTATTGGATAAATCGTCAGCACGTAGAGCTGAAAACCCGGGTTCGAGTCCCGGTGCCGGAGAGAATTTTTCTCTGCTCTATCTATCCTTCATCATAAAGTACGTATATGATAATGTCTTGTGACCAGAGTACGAAATGGAAATAAAAAATTAGAAATTCATCCTTTGAAAAGGTGAAAAAATTTAAATACCTTGGAGCAACATTAACAAATAGAAATGACACTCGAGAAGAAATTAAACACAGAATAAATATGGGAAAAATCTGATATTATTCAGTTGTGAAACTTTTGTCATTCAGTCTCCTTTCAAAAAAACCTAAAAGTTAGAATTTATAAAAGTTATATATTATCGGTTGTTCTGTATGGTTGTGAAACTTGGACTCTCACTCTGAGAGAAACAGAGGCTACGAGTATTCGAAAATAAGGCGTTTAAGAAAATTTTTGGGGCTAAGAGGGATGAAGTTACAAGAGAATGGTAAAAGTTACACAACACAGAACTGCACACATTGTATTCTTCACCTGACGTAATTAGGAACATTAAATGCAGACGTTTGAGATGGGCAGGGTATGTAGCACGTATGGGTGAATCCAGAAATGCATATGGAGTGTTAGTCGGAAAACCTGAGGGAAAAAGACCTTTGGGGAGGCCGAGATGTAGAAGGGAGAATATTAAAATGCATTTAATGGAGGTGGAATATGATGCTAGAGACTGGATTAATCTTATATATTATTTAATGTACCGAAGTACATATGATATTTCCATGCAGATATTCTGCGTCATCATATGATGAAAGAGCAACGGAACGGAGAAAAATTCTCTCTGGCGCCGGGATTTGAACCCGGGTTTTCAGCTCTACGTGCTGATGCTTTATCCACTAAGCCACACCGTTCCATTACTCTTTCATCGTATGATGACGCAGAATATCTGCATGAAAATATCATATGTCGTATTTCGTCACATTAAATAATATAATTATATGATATGCGTAAATCACTTGTGATTTAAGACGGCGCTTATTCCGTCGGATCCTGGCCACTAGTCACTCATAACGAGTGCACCTCAGCACATGTGTGGACTTCAGTCCTTCGTTCATATACATCTATGACGTAGTGCAGAGGGCGGCCACTAGAGGGAACCCAAGAGTTGGAACTTAAAACTGAGACGATTCTGTCCGACGCCGGGGTGGTATCCGGTGTGGCTTAGTGGATAAAGCATCAGCATGTAGAGCTGAAAATCCGGGTTCAAATCCCGGCGCCGGAGAGAATTTTTCTCCGTTCCATTACTCTTTCATAGTTGGATTAATCTTGCTCAGGATAGGGACCGATGGCGGGCTTATATGAGGGCGACAATGAACCTCCGGGTTTTTTAAAAGCCATTTCTAAATTAGGTACCGTAAATATACGACACGGGACCACAGCTTTACTTTCCTCACAGAAGAAGCCATTCTAGGGGTTTTATCGCCATATAGACCCTAAAATTCATCATCATCGTCCGAGTAAGAACCCGCGGACATCTGATCCAATGTGAATTACTCGCAGAATATATTATAGATCTAGGTACTTCACGGCCTGAACTACAGGCCTATATACACTTTAATATTTCTCTTCTCCATTTTCCTGTGGAAACTATGGTAAAATTTCTTGAGAAAGAAGAATTTCCCTCGACTTACAAACATATCCTGAATTTGTGGCTGGAAACGTTACTACAACTTCAGCCAAGAACGAGAATTTCTATTCATGTCTGAAGACTTAAAAGTGGATTCGTTTCACTAAAGCAGAAGGTCCTAAACATCCCATCAATTATTTAAAAATGTTACAGGCTGAAGTCTTGCAGTATAGGGGTAAACGTCTACTTCCTCTTCTATGGACACGAACGTGAGGAAGGACACGCGAATGCTGGTAGCAAACGGCCCGGCCCGTGTTTCTGGCTTCGAACAATGTTAACGAACATCTGTCTTCCGAACTCAGACGATGCAGAAGCTCGTGTCAAGATTTTTTTCTTGAATATTATGAATACACTTCGCCGGCTGTGGTGAAAGTAAATGGCTAACAAGCGAAGGCTGCGAAAAAAACGAGATGTTTCATCAATGCCATATACCAAGTTGTAAATAAGGTCTGAAGGTAATGGAAGCGATATTTCCTGAAAATGTCTTTTGAAACGATGCCATTTTTACGTTTCTTGAGTACTTATCAGCTGCAACCAGTGAAGGTGAGTCATTTTAGCAAAGTTTGTCTTTCCTTTCACTAGAAATTTTCCTTTTCAAGCTATAAATTTTGTCAATATTATGACGATGATGACGACAATAACGGGGATGACGATAACAATGACAGACAACGATAACAATGACTGCGATTGACGATGAAGACAGTAATAACGATAACGACAATGAATGACGATGACAATGACGATAACGACAATGACAGCAACGATGATGACAATAACGATGACATGAACACAGTAATAACGATAACGACAATGAATGACGATGACAATGACGATAACGACAATGGCAGCAACGATGATGACAATAACAACGATGATCATGATGAAGACAGTAATAACGATAACGTCAATGAATGACGATGACAATGACGATAACGACAATGATAGCAAAGATGATGATAATAACAACGATGATGATGAAGACAGTAATAACGATAACGACAATGACGGCGATAACAATGACAGCAACGAGATGACAATGACAGCGATGATAACGACAGCGATGATGATGTGGCAGTAATAACGATAACGACAATGACGGCGATGACAATGACGATAATGACAATGACAGCAACGATGACAACAACAGCGATGATGATGAAGACAATAATAACGATAATGACAATGACGGCGATGACAATGACAGCGATGATAACGACAGCGATGATAATGTAGACAGTAATAACGATAACGACAGTAACGGCGACGACAATGACAGCAACGACGATGACAATGACAGCAACGACGGTGACAATGACAGCAATGATGATGACCCTAATAATGATAACGAAATGACGGTGATGATAAAAGCGATAACGACAATGACACCAACGACGATGACAATGACAGTGATGATAACGACAGCGATGATGATGAAGACAGTAGGCCCTAATAACGATAAAGAAATGAGGTGATGACAATGGCGATGTCAGCAATGACGATGACAATGACAGCGATGATGGTGAAGATAGTAATAACGATAACGACAATGACTGCGATGACAATAACGATAACAAAAACAACAATGATTATGACGACAGTACTGATAACGGTGACAGCGGTCACGATGACAATGACGAAGATTACAGTAATTACGAAAACGACAATGACGATGGCAATGGCAACTATTACGATAACAATGACAATTCCAATGACAGTGACATTGAGGGTGATGACAATGACGAAAATTAGTATGACAGCGATGACGATGACTGGAGAAAATAGCGGAAATGACGATAACGATGACAGCGATGAAGATGATGGTGATGACGATAGCATGACGATGACAATGACAGCAATGATGATTACAATGAGTGACGATGACAGTGACGATGATAGCAATGGCGATGACAACAATTATGATGGCAATGACAACAATGATGACGATAAGGGGGATGGCAGTATTAACGATGACAATGATGGCGATGACGAAAACGATGACAATAACAATGAATTGGAGATAGCCGTTACAATAACAATGACTACAACGATGACTGATTAGAATGACGACAGAATTACGCAACGGTGACAATGACGACAGTATTGACAACAGTGAAAATCAGGTCAATTACCACGAACGTAAATAACGACGATTATAACAATGACAAGGATAAAACCAATTGCTACCGCAATTATAGTAATGGTGGTTAATGGTTAAGGACTGGAGAATAAGAACTCCCACGAAGCAATACAGAGGCACATACATCCAGTTTCGAATACACGCGTGCATTACTCCAGTATTTAATTATTGTGTTTATTGCATGCTAGGGTTCAGTTGCAAACACAGAGCGTGCGACCCTTACAATTCATGCGACATTCCGGCAGTTAAAGCTGTCAATTACATCGCAATGCCACTATACATCCGCCCTGATTCATGAATGAGCTGTCAGAAAGAGATAATCAGCCACCACAATAATTAGCGCGTGAAATACGACACTCATGCCCTTCGTCAATTAGCACTCATTCTCATTTAGTTTGTAATGCTAACGCGCGCCTTTTTATCATAATTATAGTCAATTTAACAGGACATTCTCAAACTCTTTCAATTTTTTTAATCTGTTACTTAGAGACGCTGTGTTAACTGCACGGTTATGTAGCGTAAATGGAACTGTACATCTTGCAGTGTTTGTGATGTCTCAGTAAAAAATGATATTTCATGAATTTCCAAGCCCTAGTGATAAGTGTACCTGTTTTTCAGAACGTTGCCTTTCAAACCTGTTTAAGTAGCTATTCGATACGCACACAGTGATACCATTTTCAAGTATTAGATTTCTCACTTTTGTTTTAAGTTGCAAATCGAAGTCTTGTCAATCTAGTGTCCCTTCAGACGAGGTCACTTTTAGTGGAGCGTTAGTAGCGCTTCGAACGCGCGTCAGTAGCGCTGCTAACGGACGACTGTTGGGTCACCAATTCCCTATACCGTCACGACAGTGTAGAGGCTTGATTAGAAAAATATGTCACGACAGAATAATATAGAATGACAATAATAATAATAATAATAATAATAATAATAATAATAATAATAATAATACTTAATTACAAATGGCTTTTTAAGGAAGGAACCGAAGGTTCATTGCCGCCCTCACGTAAGCCGGCACATAATAATAATAATAATAATAATAATAATAATAATAATAATAATAATAATAATACTTACTTACAAATGGCTTTTAAGGAACCCAAAGGTTCATTGCCTCTCTTACGTAAGCCGGCACATAACAACAACAATAATAATAATAATAATAATAATAATAATAATACTTACTTACAAATGGCTTTTTAAGGAAGGAACCGAAGGTTCATTGCCGCCCTCACGTAAGCCGGCACATAATAATAATAATAATAATAATAATAATAATAATAATACTTACTTACAAATGGCTTTTAAGGAACCCAAAGGTTCATTGCCGCTCTTACGTAAGCCGGCACATAACAACAACAATAATAATAATAATAATAATAATAATAATAATAATAATACTTACTTACAAATGGCTTTTAAGAAACCAAAGGTTCATTGCCGCTCTTACGTAAGCCGGCACATAACAATAACAATAATAATAATAATAATTATAATAATAATAATAATAATACTTACTTACAAATGGCTTTTTAAGGAAGGAACCGAAGGTTCATTGCCGCCCTCACGTAAGCCGGCACATAATAATAATAATAATAATAATAATAATAATAATAATAATAATAATAATACTTACTTACAAATGGCTTTTAAGGAACCCAAAGGTTCATTGCCGCTCTTACGTAAGCCGGCACATAACAATAATAATAATAATAATAATAATAATAATACTTACTTACAAATGGCTTTTAAGAAACCCAAAGGTTCATTGCCGCTCTTACGTAAGCCGGCACATAACAATAACAATAATAATAATAATAATAATAATAATAATAATAATAATAATAACACTTACTTACAAATGGCTTTTAAGGAACCCAAAGGTTCATTGCCGCTCTTATGTAAGCCGGCACATAACAATAATAATACTAATACTAATACTAATAATAATAATAATAATAATAATAATAATAATAATACTTACAAATGGCTTTTAAGGAACCCAAAGGTTCATTGCCGCTCTTACGTAAGCCGGCACATAATAATAATAATAATAATAATAATAATAATAATAATAATAATAATAATAATAATAATACTTACTTACAAATGGCTTTTAAGGAACCCAAAGGTTCATTGCCGCTCTTACGTAAGCCGGCACATAACAATAATAATAATAATAATAATAATAATAATAATAATAATAATAATACTTACTTACAAATGACTTTTAAGGAACCCAAAGGTTCATTGCCGCTCTTACGTAAGCCGGCACATAACAATAATAATAATAATAATAATAATAATAATAATAATAATAATAATAATAATAATAATACTTACCTACAAATGGCTTTTAAGGAACCCGAAGGTTCATTGCCGCTCTTATGTAAGCCGGCACATAACAATAATAATAATAATAATAATAATAATAATAATAATACTTACAAATGGCTTTTAAGGAATCCAAAGTTTCATTGCCGCTCTTACGTAAGCCGGCACATAACAATAATAATAATAATAATAATAATAATAATAATAATAATAATAATAATAATAATAATATAACCATAGACTACTAAATTGCTGGACTAGTGCGAATTACGGATATATTACTTACGTAGTAAAATCCCCTTTATTTCACGTTACAATAAAATAACGCATCTAAAATAATATACTAAAGAAAATATTAACAAAGAGATGAAAAATTAGCTGATCTCAGGTTCGAACCTGGGTTCAATTACATCACGGCCTTTGACTTTGCCATTACCCTACATACACCTATTTCTAGTATATTGGTTGGATTACTCGTACGTGCTATGATTGGTTTCATGTTTGGTAACTATTATATTTAATTTTGAATTCTTAAAAGTAAACAAAAATATGTTTTATGCCATATCACTCCTCATAATTGCGTAATTTTCAATTAATATTTTTATTGTCCTGATGCAAATCATCAAACAAGGTATGGAATAGTCCTGGATTCTGTCTTTCCAAAACTAATGGATGGACTCAAACTCTTCTTGTATTTTACGTCTATTCTTTCTCCGAATCAGCAAATTTGCCAAAGTATATCTCCTTCTACGTCCATATTCACTGGAAGACTGAAAACTTCTGTACAAAAATTTAGCAGCGACCTTTAAAGTGTAAAATGCCTAACCTCTCTGTCACGTCTCTCGTTATCAGTTCAGTTATCAGTTATTGGGTATGGAAGAATGACAACATGCGCGACTCAAGCATGGAAGCTCTCCGTTTTCTATGTTGCCACACTACAATACATCGTCACTGTTGCCAATTCAGCGGGTTTTCCGCTAGATCTAGCGCTTTTCTGTGTTAGTTTAGCGGGTAAAATTTATGAAATTTGTATTGCTAATATAGGAATTTAGCGGGGGTTTTTTAGCACTCACAGCGGAAAAATAATTTCACTTTACATTGTATAGCAATTTAGCGGTTTCTGCACAGCATCATAGGATGTTTTTCAAGAATCAAGTTGGCAACACTGCACACCTTCCTGCGAGATGGCGTATAGACAGACTCTCCTCAGAAATGTGCACTCGCAAATAAAATGAATAGTATCACCTTTGGAATTCTAGATTTTATTTTGTCAAGAGTGAAGTCTTATGCTTTGGAAGTCAAGCATTCAGATAAAACGTTTCTTTATTAACGTAAATCTCACTTCTGACGATGTGCTAAAGAGCCTCTCAACCTCTGCATTTAACAATGGTAGGATAGGGAAATAAAATGCCAGTTTAGCTAGCTCTCTGAAGGAATGGTCACCACATGCATCACTGAAAATCGCAACCTAAAATTTGGAATGAACCATAAATGAGATTTAAAATTTAAAAATACCTAATATTTATAATCCTTTGGAAATTGAAATAACACTCACCTCTGCCCAGAAGCGTGTAGTCTTGGAAACATTTTTCCACTCTCCAAAGTTAATTTTCCGCCATTGTATCTCAGCAACTGTTGCCGAGCAACTCTTTTTATGTTTATCTTTATCACCATGGGTAATTAAATCTTAATATTTTGCATTCAATATCACCATACACCATTTACACCGAGCTTTCGAACTATCATTTGCAACTTCTTCCACCCAATTTTTCAACACTATGTTTTTTCCACACATCTCTAAATTTTTGTACGTATGGAGTTTTACGGGGCATCGTTAAATAAAATGTTAGAGATATTCAAAATTGAATGAAGTAGATCAAGAATATACTGGACACTTCGAAAATAATGAAATCACAATCGGTTCGAAATCCGATTTCACACTGAGCTGGAGACGTGCCTGCCAACAATGAGTTTGGTTTTAAGTTTTAAGTATGTCTGTGTTACATGAACTATAATGCGAAATGAAAAATTAAATAATAATTCAGCTCATTATCTATTCTCTTTATAATTAAATACATCAATTTATTTACAAAAACAATGCATACATTAGATTAAGAGTTTAACGAATGCGGCATACCTTATTGTACAACAACAACAATGGATGAGGCAGGAAATGGACGTGGTTGCACCAAATCGAGTTAACATGAAAGTGTGATAATACCAAACTAAACTCTGATTTATGATTAAATAACAGTGTTGTCCGCAAGTACATATAATAGTAATATGCGTTACAAGAGTTTTCATGTTCGAGGAAAAGTTTGAAAAAGCGAAACGTAGTTTAGCTTTTTTAATTTCCGAGAATTGAAAGAAAACATACCGCTCGTGTATCGTACATTATTTTGTGCGAAGATCGAAGAGGAATTTCTAAGTAGTTGCAATGAAATCTCCATCTTGGTTTCTGTTCAATGACGGCAAATTTGCAAAACAAAAATATCTATCTTCAACATTGTTGCTTTAAAATGTTTTCTGTGTTTACTATACTCCAGCAGGCCGTGATATACGTCTGTCTTTTTTTTCCCCCAGTCTATGGAATCTTGTTGATTTTTTCACGGCTTCCTTAATGTTACTTGCATCACGAATGCAGTAACTTTAGTGGAGTTGTAGATTTTACTTAATTTTTGCAAATATTTAAAAACAATAATTAACAGTGCAATTTAGGTCAAATTGCAGTGGTAAGTTTCCAATTTATAATTCTTACTATATTGAACTTCTCTAAAAATAATATGTTAAAAGCCTAAAGCAGTAAAATCAATATGTCACTTAAGCGGTAAGAAGAGGGAAATTGTTATGTGTGTTAGGTTGGGAATACTGAATGTGGAATTTTAGACTTTCCGCGGATTGGTTTTGTGCGCAAACCAAGCAAATACGGACTATCTCGCACAAAAACAATTATAAGATCTTTACAGAAAAAAAAAACTTAAAAATATCATCTCCCTCTGCCACAATCATCAAAAAACGCCAAATAAATAGCTAGCCGCTGACGGTAAAATTCTGTAGCTAACCATAGTCCTGAAAACACCAGATTTAGCTACAAAACCGCTGACTTGGCAACACTGCTTCTGATGATGTGCTTGTCTGAGAAAAGTTTTACACAGATAAGTGGTGATTTTAATTGTTGTAACAGTTTCTGCCTTGTGTCCCTTCACTTGTCTTCGTACATCGTTCTGTTTGACGTCTTTTTATCACTTTGTTAATTATATCTAGTTTCACACTGCTACTTATTGCTGGTATAATAAGCCGATAGAAAATGAACTTTTAATTTCTCTCCCTTTGCCGGCAAAGCGCCGCTTAATCAAATGGTTCTTGTTACATCACATGTACTACTAAATACGTCCATAAATGGCACCGAGGCTTGACAGGGAAATTGCGTAAGCATTGATTAATGGAAACATAAACCCATCACATTCCCTGCTTTATTGCCGTTGATGGCTGGTACGTCACACACAAGATAACTCTGGCCTCCGTACTTCAGCAACATTTATCAAACCCCGAAATCCAATTTCAAATTAAGTTGTCAGCCGTGGCCCAATTGCTTAGTGCACTCACATAAAATTTCAGAGGATCAGGATTTGATTCCCGTCTGGAAAAGTAACATTCATCTCGCTCCTAAATAAGGATGGAAGTTCGGACACCAAACCTATGGAGTTAACTATGCTGCGTATTATACAAGTCATGTTTAGGTCAGTGTTTCTCAACCACAGGACCGCGGCCCGGTATCGGGCCCTGGAATCAATTATACAGGACCGCGAGATATTCTCCTGGAATTTGTCATTTCATTTTCCTACGCATTTTTCAAGAATAATTATTTTATAGTGACTATTACACTTTTACTACGTCACATTACTTTCGACCAATAAAACGGTACGAAAGGACGTCTTTCAACCAATCATGGCTGCTTATCGCACAATTTTATCGCGTTCATAGCATTTGTTTAATTTTATCGCGTCCCTAGCATTTGTTTATTTTTATCACTACCCTAGCATTTGTTTCTTTGTTTGCCAACATTTCAAACTGCACTGATCTGGACGTAAAAAAAAAAAAAAAAAAAAAAAAACAGAAAATTACAAACCACACCAGTTGGTGTACAGCACTTTCAATATGACTCACATTGGCATTCAAGAACAAGAATTAATAAAGATCAATGGTCATAGCTATGCATCTTCCCTGAAACCCTATTTACAAATAAATGAAGAGCACCATTCGGAAATCCTGAATAAGTTCAGGGATACACCATATACATCACCGAGTTCACTTCTTTTACGCACACGTCCAATATAACATCAAGTGAACCACCAATCACTAAAACATTCAAATTTGAAAATTGTATCTACTTTCAATAATTGTTTCTTTTAAAATTATTCATGTTTATCTTTTATTTCATCATCGTTAATTAAAATGTTTCTTGTTTATTTCATCATCCCTAATTAAAACTTTTCTAACACTCGTTTATATTATTTAGGTTATGTTATAGCTTCTGCTATATGATATTATGAATAGTCACGTATCAGAGATCGTTTAATACTAAGATTTATTGAAAATCATCTGTCAAGTGACGTTGATTACTGGGATCGGGATAAATAAAGTGGAATGCAACTGTTTTAATAAAAATGAAACTGAATCAACAAAGTCTTCTTGACCAGTAACCGTCCACAGAGTTCAATGAAGATTCCATAGTTGGCACAACTGATAAGAAAACAGCTATTCATAACACAATACTGCCATCTACTAGCGTAATATTTATAATGTTGAGATGGTACAAATTTGAAGACAGTTTTGTATTTTCAATTAATATTTTATTGTATTGGAGTACTTCGTTACTACTAATCTTTATATACTTTCTTCTAATCGTGTAATAGTCAATTAAATCCCACTCGAGTTTTGATTTTCTCTAGATAAATCAAAACCTCTAGTGAGATTACTGTTGAAAATATTCTTAGGAGAATTATTTTCGTGATTGTGTCAAAAAGCGTAGCTCCAATTCTAAAATCTAAGTAATCTAGCATCATCTGTACTTAATCCATTAATTTTTTTACGCAGAAGATTAATAAAAAATTTGTCTGGCCAAAAATATGGATTACCAAACAAATTTAATTTATACAGATTTTAAAGTATTAACTATTGAAGAAATTTATAAATATAGTTTACTAACTTGCTACCACAGAAATCAAATAAAACATAAATCTAATCGATATGAATATCGTACTCGAAGACAAAAGTCTACTTTCCCATTAATTGAGCCTAAATGTCATACAAGTGCAGTTATTAACCTCTTCCCTTACTATATATTTTACCATTTTTGTGAAAAAAAAAAAAGGTCATATTTTTTTTATTTTCGTAAAGAGGTCATTTAATATTGCAGACTCACTGTACATCACTAATTTGCTTACATACTTAAAAAATCACTATGAAATAGACAATGGGACTCAAACGAGTTAACTCGGGTTAATAAATTTTGACACATGTTAGCAACCCGAGTTAACTCGGGATAATAAGGGAAGTGGGTAAACTTGGTGCTAGTTTCGGCCCAAGACTTTTCTTTTCTTCCTTTCTTTCTTTCCCTTAGTTTATCCTCTCCCTTTTACGTTCATTTACACGAACCCACGCCACACGGGCCTTACAGGGCCGCGGCCTGTCGGGAGAGGAATTAATTGTATGGATCACATACATACTTTTTTTACCACAAAAGAACATGGTGGGCCTCCCCGGACGAGGGATCAGCTCAGTGCCAGGGCCACCTCCAATACAACACAAACATCGGCCCAAGACTTTATAATAAAATTACAAACCATTTTTCAAATTGGAAATATTTTAAAATTAAAGCTTTTTAAAAAGAAATTTATAAAATTATTCATGATATATAATATTAACAAATGTGTATACTGTATTTTTTTACCCTTTATTTCTGCGATTATATTCATGTTTTTATTGAATATCACTGGCTTCTGTCTGATTGTCAACTTACATTAAGGCTGCACGCAACATTCGTCTGCCATTTCTCGTCCCCGTTGAATTTGGAAAGCGTTGTAAAATAAACACTACTACTAGAATATAATACGTAATGACATAAGCATCATATGTGGTGTTGAAGTGCGTTGAACCGACATGCAACAGCTTGTCTTAACCTACTGCATAACTAGAAGGAATGCTTCACACTTGTGAATATTCATTAGCGAGGAGTGTTGTCGGATCTTCAGTAATTAATTTAGCGCGATGATATAACGAGGGAAGGAAACATCTTGTCAGTGACACTTTGTATACCGGTTAAGAATGTGAAGAGGCAACCAGAAAGAAGACTGTGAAATATATACATGTCGTCCGACCTTTTGGAAAACATCGTCCCTGTAACCGAAACTCTTCATGGGAGTGTTCAGTTGTGAAATAGATGGAGATATGATTTTATAGTGACTACTACGTCATACTACTTTTGACCAATAAAACGGTATGAAAGGACGTATTTCAACCAATCATGGCTGCTTATCGCACAATTTTATCGCGTCCCTAGCATTTGTTTAATTTTATCGCGTCCCTACCATTGGTTAATTTTATCGCGTCCCTAGCATTTGTTTCTTTGTTTGCCAACATTTGAAACTGCGCTGGTCTGGACGTCAAAAATATATATAAAATTACAAACCACTCCAGTCGATGTACAGCAGTTTCAAATATGACTCGCATTGGCATTCAAGAACAAGAATTAATAAAAATCACTTATCATACCTATGCATCTTCTGAAATCCGATTTACAAATAAATGAAGAGCACCATTCGGAAGTCCTGAATAAGTTGAATACACCATGTAGGCCTAAATCAACAAGTTCCACTTCTATTACGCACACGTCAAATATAACATCAATTGAACCACCAACCACATTGAAATTTGAAAATTGTACATTCAATAATTATTCCTTTTTAAATTATTCATGTTTATTTTTTATGTCATCGTCGTTAATTAAAACTTTTCTAACACTTGTGTATATTAGTTAGGTTATGTTATAGCTCTGCTGTATGATATTATGGATAGTCACGTATCAGAGATTGTTTAATATTAAGATTTATTGAAAATCATCTGTTAAGTGACGTTGATTACTGGGATTCGGATAATTGAAGTGGAATGCAACTGTTTTAATAAAAATGAAACTGAATCAACAAAGTCTTCTTGACTAGTAACATTACCATCGTGTATAGATCGAGAACTTATCGACGAGAAGGCATTGCTAGTAATCATAACTCACTACTGCCATCTAGCATGCATCTAGCGTAATATTTGTAATGTTGAAATGGTACAATAATACATTTGAAGACAGTTGTATTTTCGTAAGTCAATTAATATTTTATTGTATTGGAGTACTTCGTTACTTCTAATCTTTATATACTTTCTTCTAATCGTGTAATAGTCAATTAAATCCCACTCGAGTTTTGATTTTCTCTAGATAAATCAAAACGTCTAGTGAGATTACTGTTTATTATTTTATCTCTGTTTCGGTGTTTATTTGTGCATGATTTCGTTTAATATTTTTTGGAAATGTGAAGATTTGGGTTAATATTTCGTGAAAATATCAGAATACGGCATACAAAATTAATATTATGTACAACATGCAGATATACAGTTACAAATTTTAATCGTTAAAAATTTCTTGATACTTTCATTTTTATGAATATATGACTAGTTGAAGGAAATGAGCATTTAAAAAAAAAGTCATGGTTCTAGGTGCTATAGTTTTTAATATATTACTTGTTGAATATTGATATTACGTTATGTACTTCTCGAGAAAAATGAAATTAAAGCTTTCACTTGTTTTCTTAGCAACTATAAGAAAGATTTAGGTATTTAAGAAGCACTGTGTAAAACTACGTCCTACTTTAATATGTAAAGAAAGCCTACAGGTAGCACAAGGTGTCAAAACATATAAATGCAGTTTTTACACCGCAAATTCGTTATTTTGTTCTCCTGTAAAATTTTCTTTCGCGACTTTAGGTCCCTTTTCGCGCAACGGGTCAGAGTAACATTCTGAGGTGTAATAAAAAATAAAATATATCAAGCACCAAGGTTAACGTTTTTAATGAATTATAATTACTGCTATGTTAATGTTCTGTGTTTTTAAATTCACAATATTAATTAGTGTTGGGAATAGTGTTAAAATTGGGAGATTCGTACATTTTATACATGAAATTACATACATTGCATATAAAAACATTTGGCATGTGTAGACCAATGTGTGATAAGTGTTTTGTCGACATATTGACATCCTTCTGCTACTTCGCCTGCCCAGTTGATTTCTGTGGTGAGTTACAGTACATGATCATTCTCCCCTTTACCATTTCCTTTTCAGACCAATGTCGTTACAATCAATTTAATAATACAATGATCAATGTTATAAATTTTATAAGTACTTGGTGGTTAGAAAGGGATAGTATTTTGTTAATGAAAATTAACACAAATTAATTAATGATGTCTTCAAGAAACTACAACATTCAGCACCGAAAGTTACCAAAATTTGCTCTTAATGGATTGAGGGAAAACTCCGGAAAAAATCTTAATCAGGTCGGCGGGAATAGGCACATAAGTATCTAAAAAATAGTAATATGCGTTACAAGAGCGGTATGTTGAAGTTTTCATGTTCGAGGAAAAGTTTGAAAAAGCGAAATGTAGTTGAGTTTTTTTAATTTCCGAGAATTGAAAGAAAACATACCGCTCGTGTATCGTACATTATTTTGTGCGAAGGTCGTTTATTACATACCTGAAAGAGGAATTTCTAATTAGTTGCAATGAAACCTCCATCTTGGTTTCTGTTCAATGACGGCAAATTTGCAAAATAAAAATATCTATCTTCAACATTGTTGCTTTAAAATGTTTTCTGTGTTTACTGAACTCCAGCAGGCCGTGATACACGTCTGTCTTTTTTTTTCCCCAGTCTATGGTGAGTCTGGAATCTTGTTGATTTTTTCACGGCTTCCTTAATGTTACTTACATCACAATTGCAGTAAAACTTTAGTGGAGTTGTAAAGTTTACTTAATTTTTGCAAATATTTAAAAACAATAATTAACAGTGCAATTTAGGTGAAATTGCAGTGGTAAGTTTCCAATTTATAATTATTACTAACTGAACGTCTCTAAAAATAATATGTTACAAGCCTAAAGCAGTAAAATCAATATGTCACTTAAGCGGTAAGAAGAGGGAAATTGTTATGTGTGTTAGGTTGGGAATACTGAATGTGGAATTTTAGACTTTCGGCGGATTGGTTTTGTGCGGAAACCAAGCAAATACGCACGATCTCGCACAAATGAATTTTTCATAACTGAATATAAGTATAATAATGAAATTCATGAATGTTGGTTGAATTATGACCCTTTTCTAATTAAAATACAAGAAATCTTATTATTTAAAAAATTAGAAAAAAATACTTGACTTATGTGATTAAGTACAATAGAAAAATTTACCTTTTTAACATGTGCTTTTTCCCGCCGACCAAAGATTTATCCCAGCCAGAATTTGCACCCGGGCCCGCTCGCTTCACGATCAGAATGACAACCGGCGATGAACATAACCAAGTTCAACTACATTTATGAAACATTCGTTAAAATATCTTTTAGCCTTAAGCAAGACGTACAAAATCCTTAATAATTTGCAATCTTATTCCATAGCATTCCATCACCAACAGCCAAGGATTCCTACACAAAGAGCAATAAAAGAAACAGAACTGCAATCACCGCCCACTTAATCACCTCACTGTACACTCACAGCAATTTGTGTCAGATTGTTAATAACCGATTACGATTGTTGGTACCAGATTTGTTTTTCCAGCTCGTTAAACGCTATGTATTATTACGAACGTGACTAAAAGAGAGAATTGTCGCGTGAAACGTCAAGCCGGCACATTAACAAGTTTTAATCCACTAATTTATGACGCCACGGTCCATAAAGACAATTCAGCGCGAGCAGAACACAAAACACTGTAGACTACGCGCATTGCAGCTGGGAGATTCGAGCTCTGGGAGTGTTCCAAACTAGCAGTGCATTCGTTCAACATCACGGCGGTTCTCAACTCATGTTCCGTGACACGCTGAATCAGGGATGTACAAAATTATTTTTCCGTATGTCGATGATCCACACTTGGGGAGTGAAAGAGATGTGAAGTGACTTCCCGACTTTGTCAAATCAGTGACGGCAAGTAAAAGTAGAGTAAATCCATGGCGCTATAGCCCATGAAGGGCCAAGACCGACCAGCCGACTGCTGGCCTCACGTCCACATGCCGAAGCGGAGGTGGAAGATCATCCAACCAGAATGGAGGTATAATAATAATAATAATAATAATAATAATAATAATAATAATAATAATAATAATAGTTTTATTTTCCCTGGCAGAGTTAAGGCCATCAGGCCTTCTCTTCCACTCAACCAGGATCAAATCACATACAAAAAAATACATACCGGTACACAAATATTAACTTAAAAATAATAATAAACATAATTAAGTAAAAACGAGAGATTGAATACATATACACAATCAGTATTAACTTTAAAATAACAATAATAAAAGAATATAGAATATAGAGACTGAATACATAATCACAAACAGGAAAATACATCTAGTATACAATATTAACTAAAAAAAGAAGAATTAATACATATGAATATAATCTCACAACTAAAGGAATAGTAGAATTAGTATGATCAGCACAGCACGTGTTACATTGAGACAATGACAATTACCTATATATTAGTGTTATTGGAAAAATAAAGTAATGACTGTGTAAAATAATAATAATAATAATAATTATTATTATTATTATTATTATTATTATTATTATTATAAATAAAAATTATACCTAAAAACTAATTCTTTGCATTTAAAATATATTTAAATAACCTAATTTTAAACAACTGAGGACTAAGACTACCCCTGATTTCGAGCGGCAGCGAATTCCGCGGGCCATGGCTATTGAGAAAGAACTTGAGTACAGAGATGTCTGATGACGTGGTATCACAGTCTACTATATTACAGTCGCGAAGCTTGAGGTGTTTTTTTTTTTGCAAATCTCGTGATACAGCGGTCCAAGCGGTTAGCAACTAGAAACAATAGACTGTCCATGGTCGACTTTGGACTGTGTCGTATTTCGATCGAGTGCTGGCTCGTTGCGTATTTCATATTGATGCTTGTGAAATGTTCGTTATTGGTTATAATGAAAATGTTAATGGCTAAAATATAATAATTGGAATAATAATATTGGACAAGGAGGAGACGTTTGTAGTGCTATAAATTGTAGCAACAGTAAGAGAAAGAGGCCAGAGTTATCCTTTGTCCGATTTCCGAAAGATTCAGAAAGGTTCCTGGGTTTCCAAAAGAATGCTGTGCAGAAACAAAACTGTTAATTTGAAGTTCTTTGTGACTGTTAGAATACATTATATCCTTAAATTTCACAATGAAATGTTTCAGTCTAACCGAAAGGACATTAGATACCGGTTAAAGTTCTGTCACTTAGGCTGCTAAATTTCCAGAGAAATAAAGGTCAGGTCTACTTTTTTTTTTTTTTTTTTCAGAGGATACATTTTTAATTGTAGCTATTAATTTTGTTATTATTTTTATGTGTTATTTTACTAAAGACGTAGAAAAATTAAGTTTGTTTTAATGAAATTTATTGATCACGTTTTATTTTCAATTCTGGTGGGATTATTATTGCTTAGGCCTACTTTTATCTTCAAAGGATATGTTTTTAATTATAGCTATTAATTTTGTTGTTATTTTTATTTGTTGCTTTACCAGAGACGTAGAAAAAGTCTGTTACAATAAAATTTATTGATCACGTTTTATTTCCAATTCTGGTGTGATTATTAGTGCTTAACCTCATCCCACTTTGTTAACTACGTAAGCCTACACTACAAGTACCGGTACACGTAAGTTACTCCATTAATTCATATTTCCATTATTATTGTTGTAAAGAGAAATGCAAATTAATATTTATTGGTTTCATAGTTAATTATCGCTATGATCTTGAATGAGTGAAGCTATTATAGTAAATTTCAGTTCGTTTTGCACAAACAAAAATTATATTAACTTATTTCTTGCAGGTATCTTCGAGTTTATGGTGGAATTTAATATACTCCATTAAAATAATAAATTAACTTTATGCATTTAATATTTCAATAATGGAAGGAAGGTGTTAATTTTTCCAAAAGAACACGACAACGAAAGTGTAACATATTTTGTCGGCTGCTAGGAAAGAGATCTGCGATGATGAGGCGATAGTAGCGATCCTAGTGGTGGGCAACTACCCATGTTTGCATTTCTACTACATACTGAGCTTCGCGACTGTATATAGGCTAGTAGACTGTGGTGGTATTTCCATTATGATGTGAAGCTAGGAGAGTAAACCGAGAGGCAAGGTAGTTGCGTGTGGAATCATGTATAATTCGATATAGTAGGCAAAGAGAATGTACTAAACGTCTATCTTGCAAGCGGAGTCAGGAGAGTCGTAGAAAATATTCCGATATATGATCATGTCGGCGGATATTGAAAATAAATCGGACGCAGACATTATGTAAACGTTGAAGTTTTTGAGAAAGTTCAGCAGGTATCGTGTGGTTAGCACGATGACCCCCTCCCCAGGCGTTATAGCTGGTTTGCGAAACCGGATTTTCGCTACCTATCGTAGCTCCCCAAGTACATCACGATTCTGGGTGGGCACCAATCCCATACACTGGCCGAAATTTCGTGAGAAAATTTCTTCCCCCATGAAGACTCGAACCAGCGCGCATTCCGTAACGCGAGTCCTAGGCAGGATGCCTTAGACCACGACGCCACGGCGCGGGACAGTGACGGCAAGTCTGTTTGGGGAAATTTACAGTTTCCTTTATTTTAGATTCCCTTTTACAGCGCAAATTACCTCTCTGCTTTATATTGGTCAAGAACAATAGCCAAGAGAGCCAATATTGGTAACAACGAATCCAAAAGATAGATTTCCCTTTTCCTGCCAGTCTAGTGATGAAACAGAAATGCAGCGCCTAAACATTAGCAGTCTTACTAATAAACTGTGTATAGTTTTTATACGAGACTTATGCAGAGTTGTGACAGAAAACGTTACTAATAAACCGTGAATAAGCTATGGACGTATAAACAGTCTGTAACTATACAATGGGAATTGCTTTGCAGTAGTTATATACACGAAACCCCTTGTTTAAGCGTTGTATATAGAGAAAAAATGGTCGCCCCTCTAACAACTGCTCTTATCGACTGTCATTTTATGATGATGGTTGCCTTGTAACCACAGAAGAACAAACCAAAGATCATAGAATTATTAGAATAATATTGCTATAGCTTGTACTCTTTGACCAAAATGTAGTGTGGTAATCGATTAGAGCAAGTTGTACTATCGATATTTAACACGCCACACTAGAGCGCTCTACCGGATGCAGTAGAGAACCTCAGATATTCTATTACCTTTCGTAACGAAATAATGACGAAACTATGACGTAGTTGTGTAACAGTTATACTGTTATACACGACGTATGTAGTAATTATTAGTAAGGAATTTACACACGACTTATAAACGAGCTACTCATTGTATAAGACAGTTAAACGTCTGTATATAGAGTTTTTATTAGTAAGACCGTAGATGTTTCTCCAACTACAACAGGGTGGAACATCAGAAAAATCTCGCACTCTTGTTCTACAAACATTTTCGTATTCTGAAAGAAAGTCAGTAAATGTACTTTTTGCACGATCGTGTTTTTTGTTTATTTACAGCTAATGTTGTTAGTAGAGATGAACAACGATCGAGAAAGCCGAGAAAGCGAGACTAACAGCGCCGCAAAGACGAAAACCCGCACGACAACGCGTCCTTGACGTAAATACTTCCGAGACTTGATACTGATCATCTCCCGAAGTCCCGAAGTAGCCTTCAATCGCCACAGTAATATCTGACTGAACTTTTATCTATACTACCGGTCAAAAGTTTTCGATCATCTATGAAAACAACTATATACTTTATTTCAATGTACAAACAAATCGGAAAAACTAAATAGACCAACAAAATAAATATTTTCTCTCTCTAGCATTATGATATGATAGAATATTCAAAACGAAACCCCTGTTTTAATCAGAAATCCATTGTTGTGATAGGTGATTGAAAACTTTTGACCGGTAGTATACTTTGGCAACTATTATATAGGCCTACGTATAAACAATAAAGTAGCCTGTTTGAAACATCTGTACCTTTCAGTGTATAATAATCCATTCCCCAATCTTTATTTAATTACAAAACCCTTATTAAAACGCTAGGAATTTTCTTTTCATATGTTTAAGATCAAGTGTGCAATTTCAAGTAAAAAATATTAATGTCATGTTTTATGTTTCTTAGAAATGAAAATTTATTTGAGAATTGGTTTTTCTTTTATTTATATAACCATAGGTAATATCATATAATAGAACCAGAACATTTTGATAACTAAGATACTGTTCTGTTTTGTCTTTTTGTCTCATTTAAACATTTATAATGTTATTTATTTCAATGATGTATGTTATTCAAAGTTACGAAATCTTTCCACGCCGCTATTTCGAGAATGACGAGCCGAGATTCGAAAGACAAATGCAGCGAACACAGAGAGCGAGAGCTGCACTTAGTTTTGTTCATCTCTAGTTGTTAGGCTTTGAAAGTTAGAATTCTCACACAGAAACGTGTTGCTAAGGAAACCATTCTTCATAAAATAAAACTATACTAAGATAAATCCATTACAGTGCAGTTTTGCGAAGGCTTTGGAATGATATTGCTCTAAATTTTAAATGCAAAATATATCGTATTTGCAATTTTAAAAATATGATCGTGCAAAAAATGTTGTACAATACATTTTTCCTCAATTCTGTAAAAAGCACTTCCCAACCTTGTATCGTAATATACTATTTCACGGTCACTGAACTTGTTTAATAGAATATACTCATCTAGCTAATATAGAAATAGTATATCATGCAACGAGCCTATAATGGTAGTAATTAAGATGGGAGTTTCATAATTTTCATACGAGCGTCTTAATTACCATTACAGGCAAGATGCATACGACTGTTTTTGTTCCACCATAATTAAATGTCTAAGTTTTGAGTTTTTACAAATAACTTACCTTGTTACTTCAGTGATAATGCAATAGTAAACATGCGTGTATTTTCAGCGTGTTCTCGACTATTCAAACAGATGGCAGGTGTGTATGCCATATTTATTGATATGACCAGAATTTATTTTATTTTAAATACACGTTGTTGGTTGTGCAGTTTGTGAAATTTATCTGGAGAATGGCTCCCAATGGAATGTTTAAAAACTGAATTAATGTTTATTTGAATGATTCGGCCAATGTCACTTTCAAAACTCGCGCCTGTCATTTTGGATTGGTGCTCTCAAGGCTTGCGGGGTGTTACGCGCACGATATTAATCAATATCGCATATGCTTAGTTGGAAATCGATAGTTGCAATGACAATGAATAGCAGTACCACAGTCTACTATATACAGTCGCGAAGCTTGAGGTGTTTTTTTGCAAATCTCGTGATAAAGCGCTCCAAGCAGTTAGCAACTAGAAACAATAGACTGTCCATGGTCGACTTTGGACTGTGTCGTATTTCTATCGAGTGCTAGCACGTTGCGTATTTCACATTGATCCTTGTGAAATGTTCGTTATTGGTTATAATGAAAATATTAATGGCTAAAATATAATAATTGGAATAATAATATGGGACAAGGAGGAGACGTTTGTAGTGCTATAAATTGTAGCAACAGTAAGAGAAAGAGGCCAGAGTTATCCTTTGTCCGATTTCCGAAAGATTCAGAAAGGTTCCTGGGTTTCCACAAGAATGCTGTGCAGAAACAAAACTGTTAATTTGAAGTTCTTTGTGACTGTTAGAATACATTATATCCTTAAATTTCACAATGAAACGTTTCAGTCTAACCGAAAGGACATTAGATACCGGTTAAAGTTCTGTCACTTAGGCTGCTAATTTTCCAGAGAAATAAAGGTTAGGTCTACTTTTTTCTTCAGAGGATATATTTTTAATTGTAGCTATTAATTTTGTTATTATTTTTATGTGTTATTTTACTAAAGACGTAGAAAAATTAAGTGTGGTTTAATGAAATTTATTGATCACGTTTTATTTTTAATTCTGGTGGGATTATTATTGCTTAGGCCTACTTTTTCTTCAAAGGATATGTTTTTAATTATAGCTGTTAATTTTGTTGTTATTTTTATTTGTTGCTTTACTAGAGACGTAGAAAAAGTCTGTTACAATAAAATTTATTGGTCACGTTTTATTTCCAATTCTGGTGTGATTATTATTGCTTAACCTCATCCCACTTTGTTAACTACGTAAGCCTACACTACAAGTATCGGTACGCGTAAGTTACTCCATTAATTCATATTTCCATTATTATTGTTGTAAAGAGAAATGCAAATTAATATTTATCGGTTTCATAGTTAATTATCGCTATAATCTTGAATGAGTGAAGCTATTATAGTAAATTTCAGTTCGTTTTGAACAAACAAAAATTATATTAACTTATTTCTTGCAGGTATCTTCGAGTTTATGGTGGAATTTAATATACTTCATTAAAATAATAAATTAACTTTATGCATTTAATATTTCAATAATGGAAGGAAGGTGTTAATTTTTCCAAAAGAACACGACAACGAAAGTGTAACATATTTTGTCGGCTGCTAGGAGAGAGATCTGCGATGATGAGGCGATAGTAGCGATCATAGTGGTGGGCAACTACCCATGTTTGCATTTTTACTACATATTGAGCTTCGCGACTGTATATAGTAGACTGTGGCAGTACTTTAATGAATGTCATTCAGATACCGTTACGCCATACGCAATGAGCGTAATATAGTATGGTCGAGAAAAAAGTTACTTAAAAATAGACACTCAAGCGCACAGATCACAAATTGAAAGGCTCCCTGCAAAAAGGAGGTGGCTCCACTTTTTGGTTAAATTAATGGTCTGCTTTTTCATGTCAAAAATATGCCCGACCTTTTAGTGCAAGAACGGTGTGATTCCGAGCATTTGGTAGTAAGTTACAGCGGAGCTGAGTTTCCAATCGTTGCAAAAAGGAGGCAGTTTTTAGAGCTATATATAGATTGAACCCTAAGAATGTCATTAATTTCAGTGGGTTATTCTTTCGAACAAAAAAATAAATACAATTTTGCTCGTTTTTGCTTCATCTTCGAGATAAAAGACATTATTTTCTTGTTTTGATGCATACTATCACCTCCTAAAATATTTGATACTTTTTAACACTCAGTATACTGTATCTGCTATATCTTGTGTTGTAGCTTATGATACTGACACAATAATTGTATTTTCAGTGCAAAACGTGGCTAATTATATCCACTTTTTTTTGCAAAAACGGAGTGGCTCCACTATTTGTTTAGCCTATATTTAACCCCGTCCCCCAAATTGCTAATTATAATAAATGATTGCGGGATAAAATGAAACACCTAGGTACAGTACCTACGATATACTCTGAAAAAGAAAAGAACCTCAGTTAAAATTGTGTGTGTGTTTTTTTTTTTTTTTTTTTTTTAACGTTTCCTGTTTCTTGTAGTTTTCTACAACATTGTAAAAGTGAAGCTATCTCGTTTTTGAAGAGAGCCTTTCAATTATGATTGAGATACAAAGCCCACTTGAAAATGTAGATATGAGAGATGTTATATAAAACAGCACCAAGGGATGATTTAACACCATACAGAAAGCTACAGTATCTATCTTTGACCATCGTTGTCGCAAGAAATCTCTTTGTACAAACTTGGTCAGCAATGGGATAACTCCACTTAATTCAAGCAGAAAACAATCAACTCAAGGACTGAAAGCAAGTTTAAAAAGACTAAAACTTAATTCAGAGAAAAAGGGATATTCCCAAATAAAACAGCTCCAGTTTTTGTACACAGAGTAAAGTCAATCTTAGTAGAAACTTCTTTAAGGAAATCTATAAAGAATCTATCAAGTGTGACAAGCCTTACAGCTTTCATTTCATATCTGTGTTGTTTAGACAGGTTTGAATCTCATAAGTGACACCAATAAGGCATCACTCATGAGGCAACTAGGCCTGGAGATAATGGGGTAGCCGATTAGCTACATATTCCAATAATCAGACTTCAGATGCATACAAACAATTGTTCTTCCTCTGACACATATCGTCAAGTGAGATGCACTGCCTGATAATAGATGTACATACCAGCCAGAATCTTAATCAGAGCTAATTTCATATCTACGGAAATTAAAAAAAAAATGAACAAAAATGAAAGTGAAGAACTGGATACCAGAAGTTTTTTATAATTAAAAGTTTAATATTAAAATATTCCGGTCATTGTATATTTCTTTTCCAATGTTATCCTCTTTATCTATTTCGTTACCGTATGTGGATTCAAAGGCTTCCAACAGATAAATTTACTTTAAATCCAGACCATATATAGAGTGAACCGTAAGTAATGTCATTAATTCCAAGGGGTTATTCTTTGAGACATTTCAAATAAAAGAACTTAATATAATTTTGCTCGTTTTTGTATCCTTTTTGAGGAAACAGTTATTTCATATTAAACATTTCTTAGCGTTTTTTGGGAAAGCTACTGAATTAATTCTCAATATATTCAGTCAATTTAAGAGAGCACTAGATTATGATAACCAGAGACCGGAACTTTGACAGAATGCCTTTTTAAATGTGTTAAATCTATCTTCATTTTGAAAGTAAATCTGTACGAATTAAACCTTTGTGATTGAAACGTCACAGTTTTATGTTGCTCTTTTCTGCCTTTTTTAATATAAATGCCTAATTTACAAAATAAATGCTTTTTCGCCTTTCTTTGATTATTTATCTATTATTTATTAATTTATTATTAAAATTGCCTACAGGTATATTTTAATTTATTTCTATAACAGCTACAATGAAAGTGACTTCACCGAATGTATATTTTTTCTTTCAACCAGTACATATTCTCTTTGCAACAATGAGTGCTGCCGTGCAAAAATGTATAACAGTAAGCGTTTCAATTATCGCTTGTGTTTATTTGACAAGGCAACAATAAATGCGGGTCTAACGTTATTTTTAACGGTTATTTTTCTTTCAGTTTTCATTGCGACGTTGTTGTGGCTAGCTAAATATTTCATATCGCAACATATCAGTACAACCAAACACAAAAATGCACTTTCCAAGGCTACTGGGAAGAAGATTTCTTTGCTTCTAACAGTAATTGCAACATCGAATCGAAAATACCAATTTGCATTCGACTTATCTAAAGCTTTTCTTGCTGCCAAAATCCCTTTGTGGAAAGTGCAAGGTTGTGGGTCTAGTGCAATGTTTTTGTAATTGTATTTTATTGCGTATTTTAGCTATTTATAATGCCTTTTTGCCTGCCTATTTCAGCTATTTATGATGCCTTTTTGCCTGCCTATTTTAATGATTCATAATGCCTAAACTTCCGGTCTCTGATGATAATAAATTATTGAAAGAATTTAATTTTGTCCTTGAAGTGTACTTCGGTACATCGCAATAACTTTTTTTCTGTAAAATGATACTGATTGTATAAATTGATTCTAATAATACAAGTTGACAAAAGTAATTTCATTTTCAATATACTGAGTCTGAAAATAGTAAAAATGTAACTTTCATGACAACTAGAAAGTCTATATTGCGGTTGCACTATAATAAAATTACGTCACATGATGTTCCACGATGGAAAAAGTATGTGAAATACTGCTCTACAAAACATTCTGAGACAGAGATATGAGCTTAAACATGCCCATCACTATCGTTCACTCTTTTCCATACTATCCACACTTATTATTTATGTTTATTTACACTTATTATCTATATTTATTTACAATTATTGTCTACATTTATCTCCGAATAGTTCCTCTACTTGAAAAAAATGTGTTAAATAATCTCTCGTCATTAGTAGTATCAGAGAAGACAGATACAAAGGCATAATACGTCTGTTAAAATATCTCGAATGGAGCATGTTTCATTCCAAAGCTGATGCTGAATCAGCAATTTGCCTTCTCCGATCTCAAAAAAAGCCATCTCCATAAATCGTGACCTACTAGATATTACAGTTTACAGTCTCCCACTCGTAGCAAATGACTATGCAATCTTGTTACACATTGATGTAATGAAGATTACACACAATTTAAATGCGGCAATATAACAAAACATGACACACAATACATTAGGCTACTTAATCATGTTTGGAGAGCTTATTACAGTGCGAGGTCATAAAGCAATCAGCTATTTCACAGACACACAAAATTGTCCTTCAGTTGAGGATGTTTCACGTTAACTATGAAATACCCAAGCTTGTAAAACAACTGCCTAAATAAACAGGGTTTTCTGGAAATGTCTACTGTACTCATTTACAATGCTCGATGACATAGTGTAGGGGTGTTAATGACTTCAGACATCCACAATATTAGCCTATGTGTGAAGAGAATTTGCATTCCACTACACAGGAATTCCATTACATTTTCTTTTGCTCCTCCATTCTGTTTCTATTCCTTACATTCTTCCTTAACTTTTTCTTACATAATTTCCCCTTAGTTTTCCTTCCCCTTTCCTCCTGTCTCCACATTCTTTTTATTTTCCTTCTTACATATTTTCTTTTCCCTTACTAACCTTTCTTCCTTCTTCCAATTCACTTTCTTAGATTTCCTTCTTTCCATTTTCTTACCCCTTCTTCATTTCCTTATATTGCTTTCCTTTTCCCATTTCACTACGTTCATCTTTCTCCTATTCCCCTTCTTCCTTTTTATTCTTCTGAATTTTCTCTTTTTACTGATTATTTTACGAATAAATACATACATAGATATACATTATTATTATTAGTATTATTATTATTATTATTATTATTATTATCATTATTATTAATTACTTTCAAAAGTATATTTTAAAAAAAAGTTTAAAATGGAAAGCGCACGCTATTTAAAAACATACTCAAACAATGTAGCAAAATCCTCCCCCCTCCCGGATGTCTGGTTCCTACCCAGCACTCATCTACCATTTCCACAAATTCAAAGCTTCAAAAGCAGTCTGTAATTCAAAAGAGGTGCAAGTACACTTGTAAAAACAAACAAACGCTATCTCGCTTAGCGTGTTAATGGAGATGTGCCGATAAGAGCTGCTTGTTACGTGACAGACAGGGCCAGATAATGAAGCAATTAGGTGACGTTATCAAAGCTCAATTTCATGCCCAGAGCAGACACACATTATACTCCGGTACGCTACAGCGCTTCTGTCTACACCAATTATCTACAAGCGACGTGACACTCATCAACATACAATTAAGTACAAAGGCGAACTTCCAGTTTCGAGTCAAGTAATACTTGCAACAAGGTAACAACGCTAATCCCCAGACACGCGAATATCAGGCCGTGAGGAGAACATACATCTCAAACGAAACTCGGTAGAAATTTCACTTACGTACGTCTATAAAGCATGCATATACAACTCTCGGTTTCCCGCTTGTATTGTATGTATGTATGTATGTATGTATGTATGTATGTATGTATGTATGTATTTTATTTTATTGGGTTATTTTACGACGCTTTATCAACATCTAGGTTATTTAGCGTCTGAATGAAATGAAGGTGATAATGCCGGTGAAATGAGTCCGGGGTCCAGCACCGAAAGTTACCCAGCATTTGCTCGTATTGGGTTGAGGGAAAACCCCGGAAAAAACCTCAACCAGGTAACTTGCGCCGACCGGGATTCGAACCCGGGCCACCTGGTTTCGCGGCCAGACGTGCTGACCACTACTCCACAGGTGTGGACTGTATGTATGTATGTGTGTGTGTATGTATGTATGTATGTATGTATGTATGTATGTATGTATGTATGTATGTATGTATGTATGTATGTATGTATGTATGTACTGTTCTCCAACCAGGAGATCAACCGTGAAAGGAATGTGCTTACTATTGCGTCATCTATTGGAGCGAAGTAGATAGATAATATTATCGTTATACCGTCTGTTTAAAAACCATAGTGCGCATGGTAGATTAAAAGACCAGGGGTGCTATTCATAGACATTTCGCTAGCCCGGGCTACGAGCGTGCTAAACAGGATTCATATCATATCATGTCGCTGACACTGGTTTATGAATACGAAAAACGTTAGTTCGCTGATCATCTACCGAAAGCCCGCGCTTAAGAATGTCTATGAATAAGGCCCCAGGAGATTAACAGTGATCTAATTTTGTAACTAGGGTAGTATAAACATGTGTGAATCAATGTTATTGTTTGTGCTGTGAGAGCGAGCCAATAGAGATACGAGTACCCACGTGTGTGACCTTATCACATCTTATGACATCGACATTCATTCACAGCATTACCCCTCTTCGTCTCATCCGGCAGAGACTTTCTCGTGGTTGGAGCACAGTATGTATGTATGTATGTATGTATGTATGTATGTATGTATGTATGTATGTATGTATGTATGTATGTATGTATGTATGCCCGGTAATCTTTTGGCGAATCCTCGGACCTCACCTCATCATTGTAGAAAATTATAAAACTGTAAAATTGTAAAATATTGTAAAAACTGTAATAGGCCTATTATAAAATTTTGACTTGTTCCACATCTTAAAGCTTCATTGCTCATGGAAGATCTATGGAATATAATAAATGAATGAATGAATGAATGAATGAATGAATTTATTTATTCACACTGCAAATGGGTAAATACACGGTGGCAGTGGTAACTAATTACTGTACACTCAATAATGGCAATTAATAATAAACACCATTAATAATAAATACAATTAATAATAATAATAATAATAATAATAATAATAATAATAATAAATAGTATAATAAAACTAACAAGGAGCATCCTAAACTAAATGAAGCACGATCACTTAAAATAACATTTAAAGTAAATCTGATTTGTATCTTAACCCTAAGTTCGAACTAAAACCCATGAGTATGATATGTTTATACCTGCACAAGTACCTTTCAGCACTACACTCATTTCGCTGTCAATTCACTCAATGCACTGGTACTACGACACATTTCACTGATACTATCCTGGTTTCACTAACACTTCAAATTTTTTGCCCAAATACGTTACCATCACTGCGTATAACAAATTGTACTTGATATTATATGAATGCCATTAACGACCTCTCTTTTAATTCCGAAACATCAGCCTAACGTCTGACCGGTTAAAGGACAGTCCACCCCAACCCAGGGGAGGAAGCAGGGAGCTTCCACTTAAGGGAGCGAATCTACTGTCTATACAAGAGAGCAGGGGTGACTTATCAGTTTCACGAAATGAACGTGAGGTTGTGAACTAGTGTCAGGGGTTGCTAGAGACTATAGGGGGTGAACGCCCCTCACGTCATTACGCAACAAATCGAGACGTGACTAAGAATGTGCAGGAAGTGCGCAAGGAGCGCAAACCGTCTCCTCTTTTCACGGTAATTGTTTTTAGTGCTCAAGTGGGGGTCAGGGCTGAATCATACAATTCGCTATAGTACGTACCATGGCACAGTGGAGCCTACATTACAGTCACCTTACAATAGTCTTATTTACTAACCGTCAATCACGATTTAATACTATTCATGCTCGTGAATTTATCCAAAGAATAATATATGTATGTAAGGTAGATGAGAGTAAGGGGTAATTGTAAACAAATGCTGTAAGAAATACAAAACTGTTAATAAAAAATTTTAATTCGGAGGAATATTTACATTAACATGTTGGCTAACCTACAAAGCAGTTTGGCGCCAAATAGGAGTAACTGCTTAGTTGTGAACGAATGTTTTGTAAGAGTCTATAAAAAAGTTGAGAAAGAATTTTGCTTCACCTTCATTTTTGGCATTGAAGTAAAAGTACAGTGCTATTTTTTTTAAGAATATATTGTTTTTATGAGTAATGTATAGTAGTTAACATTTATTACAATGCTTTTGAGATCTCACATAACACCCGTTCACTAAATTATGACGTGTTTACATTTGCCCCATAGTTTTAATTGCTTGGGGGTAATTGAAAACATGTTTTACTATGGTTACATTTCGTACTTTTCAGTAATCAAAGAGACCCCCACCCATCTACACTGTAGAGGACTTAGAGAGGGTTGTCACAGATGTGAAAAATAGTAACTACAGTTATCGTGAAGCTCAGGAGAGGTACTGAGTTCCTATATCGTCATATATTATAGGTTTCTATTAGGTTTTGACTGCAATTGTTTAATCCAAAGCCTCCTCAAATTGATGTACCGAAGCATTAAAATTTCCCTTTGTTCAGTACACATAGATTGTCATCAAAACCGGTAATTTTTACAAAACAATAGTTCATAAACGGCAAAAAAAAAATATGATTTTGTACGTACTCTGACCTGAAGAATCCAAAAATTGGAAAATAAGTACGTACGATGCCATTAAAAAAAAACAGACTCATTCGCACATCCCTTATAAATGAAAAGCATAGTATTTGAAAGGCGACCGGGTAGCTCAGTTGGTAGAGCAGCTGGCTACGGACTGGAAAGTCCGGAGTTCATCCCGAGTGGTGACGGGATTTTTCTCGTTGCCAAACTTCCAGAAAGGCCCCGAGGTTCACTCAGCCTCCTATAAAATTGAGTACCGGGTCTTTCCCGGGGGTAAAAGGCGGTCAGAGCGTGGTGCCGACCAGACCACCTCATTCTAGTGCCGAGGTCATGGAAAGCATGGGGCTCTACCTCCATGCCTCCCAAGTGCCTTCATGGCATGTAAAGAGGATACATTTACCTTTTACAATATTTGAAAATATGTTCAAAATATTCCTTCTTTGATATCCTAATAAAGTTACAAGCATTGTTCTATACTTTTTACTCATCTGTATATACATGACGTTTTTTAAGGATGCCTTAAATTATAAACAATATCATAACGTTTGAATAAATAGAGTTAGATACCCCTGGTTTTTTACTAAAAAGTAGCATTCCTACTTTACTTTCAGGTCCAATAGTAAAATATGTATGTTATCACAAAATTTAAGACCTGTAGTTCATTATCTGTTTTGAATGGATGTCAGACTTTTTGCCGACACTGTATAATCCAGAAAACAAAACCTAGTTCATAATAAATTAACTCCTACAAGAAGCATGTACGGCAATGAACCGGGCAGCTCATTTAACCTCACCACATAGATTCTGAGCACAAGGAAGTAATTCAGTACCATTATAAAAATTATTACGAACCGAGCAGCCAGTCTGATCGCAGTTAAGAGTACAATAATTATTTCAACGCTATAAAAACAAAGGGCAAACGCCATCAGGAACGGTCACTGATCACGGTCTGTAATGCAGGAAGTCTATAAATTAAGATATTAATTAATGTTTTTATCATAAATTAATTTGTAGTCGGTTGACAAAAGATGCTTTGTGCTGGCCAGTCCCGTGACGTCACGCCCCCTCAGCTTATCTCGCAGCTCGACCGCAATAAATCACGGCTTCTGTGAGCGCTGTGCATTGTAATTACATTGAAACCATGTATGTACAAGAAAGCCATATCCGCTTCGAGTACAAAACGGTTTGTTAATCATCATAAAACAGTCGATAAAACAATAAGGCGTGTTCGGTATCCAGAGACCGCCACAAAAACTGTTTTAATATATGCTGGAATTCCGTCGTAAACAAAGGGCAGTTCTCATATAACAACAACAAGGATTCCTCCCTCCCTGACTCAGACCCTTTGAGGGTAATAAAGATTATGAACCCAACAAGCCATCTGTCCCCAAGCCATGGAGAGTTTTGTGTCGGATACCGGTTTATAGAAGGATGATGAAGTGTTGATCGAGTGCTTTATAGAATGGGCTGGAACCCACATACTAGCTCATACACAACAACTACAAGTAAATCATAGATTTACAGTACTCTGTTTTGATCATTAAATGTGTATGTATGTATTTATTCACACTGCAAATGGGTATATACCCGGTGGCAGTGGTAACTAATTACACTCAATAATGACACTTAATAATAAACACAACTAATAAAAAGAATAATTAATAATAATAATAATAATAATAATAATAATAATAATAATAATAATAATAATAAGGAGCATCCTAAATTAAATGAAGCATGGTCACTTAAAATAACATTTAAAGTAAATCTAATTTGTATCTTAACCCTAAGTACGAATTAAGACCCACGAGTGTGACAGGTTCATACCTGCACAAGTACCTTTCGGCACTACACTTATTTCGCTCTGTCAACTCACTCACTGCACTGATTCTACCTGATTTCACTAACACTTCTAAACATTTCACTGTTAAAATACATTGCACAGCCACTTCACTGACACCAACACACTTCACTTACACAATAGACTTCACTGACACTACACACTTCACTGACACAACACACTTCCTCACTGATAGAACACTTCAAATAACAAGATATCAATTACACTCTTTAAGTAGTGTGTATAATATACTACCGTCTATTAGTAAAGTTCTTAAGCCTATTTTTAAATACATTTTTGGTTATTGGTAAAGCCTTTAGTAAGTCTGCAGGTAAAGCATTCCAGTCCCTGATAGTACGATTGAGAAAAGAAAACTTTCCAGTGTCCGTCCTCTGTGAGGAGCGCAATCAAAAATATTCTTATATTTGACTATTATACGTCATACTATTTTTGACCAATAAAACGCTACGAAAGGACGTCTTTCAACCAATCATGGCTGCTTATCTATCGCAAAATTTTATAGCTTCCCCAGCATTTGTTTAATTTTATCACTACCCTAGCATTTCTTTCTTTGTTTGCCAACATTTCAAACTGCAAATTCTTTATGGTAGTATAAAACATGCTTTGCGATAGTCATTTATTTACGGCATAGACAGTCAACTGAAAATGGGGGCTCCGTTCAAACATTTTGGTGAAGGTAACATTAGTGAAATAGAATTTTAGTAAGTCAATTAATATCTATTTTATTGTATTAGAGTATTTTATTTCGTCTAATCTTTATATACTTTCTTCTGTTTTTATCACCTTCCTACAATTTGTTTCTATGACTGCCAACATTTCAAACTGCAAATTCTTTACAGTACTATAAAACATGCTTTGTGATCGTCATTTGTTTACAGCATAGACAGTCAACTGAAAATGGCGGCTCCGTTCAAACGTTTTGGTGAAGCTAACATTAGTGAAATAGAATTTCAGTAAGTCAATTAATATTTTCTTGCATTAGAGTACTTTATTTCTTCTAATCTTTATATACTTTCTTCTAATTGTGTAATAGTCAATTAAATGCCACTCGAGTTTTGATTTTCTCTAGATAAATCAAAACTTCTAGTGAGATTACTGTTGATAAATCATTAGACAGCTATTTTTTTAAATAGATCTTTTAAAACTGGGCAAGAAAGTTAAAAATTAACTATTATACGGTAGCTTCCGAAAAGTACTTTAACAGTAGTGCGAAAACTATTTTTTTTTTTTGTACATGAACATCATAAACAGTATTTACCATTAGTGAAAATCGTTCATAATATGGTTTCAATATGGAAATTTCTCTTTAAATTGTTGAAGGGGACCGAGTAATGTGAACTGAGTTTTATCTCTGTGTGTGTGTAGTATAAAAAGATCTTATATTGTGCGTACTTGGTTTATGTGAACTTACTTACTTACTAGCTTTTAAGGACCCGGAGGTTCATTGCCGCCCTCACATAAGCCCGCCACCTGTCCCTATCTCGAGCAATATTAATCCAGTCCCTACCATCATATCCTATCTCTCTCAAATTCATTTTAATATTACCCTCCCATCTACGTCTCGGCCTCCCTAAAGATCTTTTTCTCTCCGGCCTTCCAATAAACACTCTGTATGTATTTCTGGATTCGCCCATACGTGCTACATGCCCTGTCCACTTCCAACGTCTGGATTTAATGTTCCTAATTATGTCAGGTGCAGAATACAATGTGTGCAGTTCTGCGTTTTGTAACTTTCTCCATTCTCCTGTAACTTCATCCCTATTAGCCCAAAATATTTTTCTACGCACCTTTGTTCAAACACCCTTAACCTATGTTCCTCTCTCAAAGTGAGAGACCAAATTTCACAACCATACAGAACAACCGGTAATATAACTGTTTTATAAATTCTAACTTTCAGATTTTTTGACAACAGACTCGATGATAAACGCTTCTCAACCGAATAATAACAGGCATTTCCCATATTTATTCTGTGTTTAATTTCCTCCCGAGCATAATTTATATTTGTTACTGTTGCTCCCAGGTATTTGAATTTTCCATCTCTTCAAAGGATAAATTTCCAATTTTTATATTTCCATTTCGTACAATATTCTCGTCACGAGACATAATCAAATACTTTGTCTTTTCGGGATTTATTTTCAAACCTATCTCTTTACTTGCTTCAAGCAAAATTCCCGTATTTTCCTTAATCGTTTGTGGATTTTCTGCTAACTTATTCACGTCATCCGCATAGACAAGCAGCTGATGTAACCCGTTCAATTCCAAACCCTCTCTGTTATCTGTTTATGTGAACTATTACCACAAAAATGTAACTGTGTCTAACTCTTTTACCGGCAACTGTAGAATTTCGAGAACACCGATTGACAAAGACTTCATCATAGAGGGTAAAATAGTTTCTTTTCCATGAAAACAACTATACAATTATGGCAACTAAGTGTGTATGTGGTACTAAGTATGTAGACGCGGGCAGTATCGTCCTTCAGGCAAAGGGATCCATTAGTACAGTGCCCTGAGGGACGTGCGGGCAGTCTCAAGGCCTTCATACCGACTTACCACTCCATCCATCAACCTATCATAAACTCGTTTCACCTCTAACAGACTGCACCTAACGATTATGAATTAGACATGTTAAACCGTCCGGAATCCTCTAGACAATTCCAATCTCGATGTTATTTGTTTAAGTAATCACCATCCACCATGCTCCAATTATCTGCAACAGAGCAATGGAAGAAACAGCAGGAATATATATTCATGAAGTTTTATTAACGTACCGTGAAAATAATTACAGTTTTTTTAAAAAAAACAGCGCTGTAGGGTTGCCAGTTCTCTCGAATTTCCCAGGTTCACCAGTAATTATCTTATACAGCAGAACCTCGATTATCCGTCACCCTATTAACCGATTGGTTGATTACCCGACTGTCTTTCTCTTTTTTTTTTTTTTTTTTTTTTGCAGAAAAATTCGAAGTACAGTATTTATATTAGTACTTACTTACTTACTGGCTTTTAAGGAACCCGGAGGTTCATTGCCGCCCTCACATAAGCCCGTCATTGGTCCCTATCCTGAGCAAGATTAATCCACTCTCTACCATCATATCCCACCTCCCTCAGATCCATTTTAATATTATCTTCCCACCTACGTCTCGGCCTCCCCAAAGGTCTTTTTCCCTCCGGCCTCCCAACTAACACTCTATATGCATTTCTGGACTCGGCCATGCGTGCTACATGTCCTGCCCATCTCAAACGTCTGGATTTAATGTTCCTAATTATGTCAGGTGAAGAATACAATGCGTGCAGCTCTGCGTTGTGTAACTTTCTCCATTCTCCTGTAACTTCATCCCTCTTAAGCCATATTTTCCCACCGTCCTTTTTTAAGGACAGTTGCAGTGCCTTCGGATATTATGTCATTGTTGGTGTTAGGGACATTTTATAAGTTGTGCGATAATGTTGGTAGTATTTGTTAGCTTTAGAAAATATATATGCCTTGTTTCAGTTTATTTCAACATCATTTAACCGATTTTTGAGAGTAACTAATGTGCTCCTGCATTTTTATCACAAAAAAGTTTTGGGCTTATCTGGGTTAAGTATTTATATTAGTACACATTTTTTCTACCGGTCTTTACCGTTATATAGTATGTAGGCCTAATAGGAATGCTACCATTACCGGCAGTAGAAACACTTACTTTTAGGAGGGGGTGTTTGTCACAACTTGTAAAATATTCACTATCTCCTTTCAAAGAAATGACTCCAAGAACTACCACACAATTGAAAACTCGTGCATAATTTAATCACTCTGTGCAAAATATCAAAAGAAGACGTGTTAGCGGTTTGAGAGAAGAAAAACCATAGCTCATCTCCATAAGAATATGAGATTAACAGTAGAAATGTGCGCGATTTAGTAAAATAAAACAAGAATAAAGGGCTACGTATTACTGAATTTCATTGTTCTTATGTTTTCTTTAGTTACTTATAACCAGCATATTATATAGTGTAGTGTGTAGTATGAAGACACCAGTAATTGCAGTACAGTAGGAGTTTCAAATTACGAAACTGTTATGCTCTTAATCCATGAAAATATTTTATAGTACGGATTATCCGATCTTTCCGATTAACCGTTCAGTCCACCCCCTTCATAAACACGGATAATAGAGTTAGTAGGGTTTTAAAAAGGGCGCGTCAGCTACTATGGCTATTTGCGCCCTTATCTAAAATTCTTCACAAAACAGAAACCCAATACAATAATCAGAATGCTAAAAGAATTTAAAAGCGTTGTCGCGGATAAATCGAGGTACACAAATGCAGATCCACAAGGTGATTTGTAATGAATCATAAAAGTGAGCAGTTCTCAGACCGTAGGTAGTATTCGAAACGAACCAATGAAATAATAAAATTAAGGCCACAAGAGATAAATTGCATAGCACATTTAAAAACAATAAAATTGTATAAAATATTCGGATGTAAAAGGTCCCAAATGTCAAGGTTGTTAAAAACATGCAGTATATTAAACAGAATATAATATTCACATCAGTAAAATTAAGTGTTGCTTGGTTACTAATTATGACGTGTATACAGGGTGAACCGTAAATAAATATCATTAATTTCTTTGAGATACTTCAAACAAAAAAGTTTAATACTACTATACATTTAAATTTATACACTATAGTCTTATTGCGTAGTATACATAAGACAAATTGTATTATATAGGGGAGAGTCGGGTAGTATCGGACATCGGGTAATATCGGACAGTGAGTTTCTTTCATCTACCACAGGATGATAGTACCTGATTAACATGGTTACGTTTCTGTGATGTCGCATAATGAAACGTAACCATGTCATTCAGGTACTACCATATGGTGGTAGATGAAAGAAACGCACTGTCCGATATTACCCGATGTCCGATACTACCCGACTCTCCCCTACTTCTTAATTTCAATTGAGGAATCCGCCCCTACTCTACTCTTCTACTCTTTCAGAGATGAGCTAAAGTTTTTTCTGTTTTTATTATATTTTATGTTACAATTTATTAACAAAATAATAAATTTTGCTCGTTTTTGCTTCCTTTTTGAGATACTGTTTCATATTAAACATTTCATAGCATGTTTTGGGAAAGCCATTGATTTAATTCCAAATATGCTCAGTCAATTTAAGAGAGCAGTGTATTATGATAATAAATGATTGAAATAATTTTAGTTTTGTTCTTTGAATGTGCAGAAATTTGATTCGAACAAATATAACTTTTCACTCTGTAAGGGAATTTTACAATGCTACATACAGGATGATTCACGAAGATTGTTCCATAATCTAGGATCTGATTTCTGACATTATTGTGATGCGAGAAGTTCACAACAACATATGTTACATTTTTTAAACTGAGTGGGTTACACCCTTCAGAATGTTAAACATACAAATGGAAATTATGAAGGTTAAAGTTAAGCATTTAAATTAATTACGAAAGTGAGAGAGAGAGGGAAGGGGAGGAGAGGGAGAGGGAGAGAGAGAGAGATATTCACAAGGATGCGTGTTACGGAAGGAAGAACCGTGATTTTATCCAAAACTATTCAAAATCAAACACATGTATATCATATGAACTTTTTTCTTCACAATGATGTCAGGATTTATATTCTACTGGGTGTTCAGTTCAAAGTGTGTCATGGCTCGCTGTATGCCGTCATGTGGCTAGCCGATGAGCCTAGAGAATTCAATCTTCCTACACTTCCGCAGAGGTGTATAACCTATGCGGCAGAGAAGTTGCCTAGCAAGTACGGCGTTCATTCTGAAGAGTACGTACCGATACGTACGGTAACGCCAGTAGTGGCAGGAATGTGAACTGTTTGGAAATACGTACTGTCGGGATACGGGGAGAGGGTTAAGACGATTACTTACGTATTTGTTGACATTAACTTCGACGGTCAACATGGACACGGAGCATTTGATTTGTATTGTGGAATGTTACCGTACGCAACCGATGATAACTTAATACCCTGCGTACGACTTGCCGGCGCAAAACACAGTTCGAAAGAGGTTATGGTAGCACATAGACCGTACAGACCGCCATCTGTTGCTACGACGTTCAAGTTATACCGTACACGTTCTCAAGTTCAGATTGAAGAACGCCTTAAATAATAGGCAACTTCTCTGACATATAAGCTGAAACTCGCTTCAAATCGTTGACCCAACAACAGTGATGTCATGACACACTTTGAAATGAACACCCAGTAGAATATACCTTAGAAGCCGAAAGACTTACGCTACTATTGCACACAAATGCCTAACTCTTAATCAGGGGTTCGTATACCTGCACAATCGGGTAAATTCGTGTTGGGTTCGTTAGTCAAGCGGTTTAAGGCGCACAAGTTATGTCCGGCCAGCATATCGTACCTCAGATCCCAGGTTCGCGTCCCGTCCACTGCAGTCGATTCAGCCTGTGGTAAAGGATGGGGAGGGCCCATGTAAATCAATCGGTGTAATGGTACGCATGGAAGCTGACGGGGTTTCAGTTGACTGCAGTTGAAATGATTTTGCTTCTTTTTTTAAGAAAGAAAAATATATAAAAAAATATTATTTTAATCAAGTGCAGTGTCCTTAATGTTAAAAAAATTAAAGAATATCGAAGTATTTTATATATAACATACAATTTATCACGTCATGACCATAATACTAGCTGGCCACTATAATGGACGCACGGCTCCTAAAGGTTAATAATAATAACCCTGTATATATTTACAGAAATATATAGGCCTAGCTCTTTTTTTCAGATCGGAATAAACGGATCTTGTCTTATACATATAATTCCAATATTACACAGATACACATTTCCTAAACAGAGATTCCGAAGTTTATCAGATCAGTTAAAACGGTCATGAACTAAAAATATAGTGTGTCTCTACTTTAGACCATTGTCCCGATATCTCGCTTGCCTATTGATAAAGTACGAATTTAATTTTTTATTATTATGATGTAATTAATTCCATCGCTTTTGTATTCACTGCCGAATGAACTGCCTCTAGGCTGTCAGTTGTTGTCCTGTCAGCACCTCCTGTAATTACCCGTGTTATTACGTCCTTTTCCAAGGCCGCCTGCAAGTACAGTGATGATATTGTCTTGCGACAAATACAATAAGATCCCTCCTTTGATAGGGACTGGCGGATCATATAAATCCTTTGTGACTATTTTTGTTCCAACACTCGTTCAATTAATGCAGTAATCGTTGCAGTAACGACCGACCGGCATTACAATGGAGAATAATACGTCCCTGAAGGCGGTGGAAGATGGACGAATAGCTACCGTTAGGCTGGCCTAGCCTATTGCCAGGAGAATAATGCTAATAGTCATAGTAAAAACTGGTGTTACGAATATGAAACATGCAGTATTTTCTCATTTTACGATTTACATGGTTTCTCAACAATCCGCCTCTTTCAACATGTCGCGAAACATCAATATTTTGCACCTACTTTCATTTTCTTCTACCTGGTATTGAAATTACAACACACACATGGTGGCTCAGAATGACGTAAACACTTTTATATGCTTATTGTAAAGTAACTTTTAGGCCTAATGATATAGTAACACAGTAACATGTTATGCTTCAATATTGTTAGCGGAAGTCTTGAGTTTTAATTACTGTGCTCCAACCACGAGAAAGTCTCTGCCGGCTGAGACGAAAGGGAGTAATGCTGTGAATGAATGTTGATGTCATAAGGTCACACACGTGGGTACTCATATCTCTATTGGCTCGCTCTCACAGCACAAACAATAACATTGATACACACATGTTTATACTACCCTAGTTAAAAAATTAGATCACTGTTAATCTCCTGGTCTTTTAATCTCTCCATACAGGAAATAACAAATGCAGGAGAGCGCATGGTTTTTAAACACACGTTATAACGATAATATAATATATCTACATGGCTCCAATTCATGTCGCAATAGTAAGCACATTCCTTTCACGGTTGATATCCTGGTTGGAGAACAGTAGCATCTTACAAACACTGATTGTAAAAATTCCGTAAATGTACCATTCTGATAGATTCTTGCCACACTCTCTCCAACATATTCCTGTTTATTTATAGTCTCAGCAATAATCGTTTGTCTTGATTGTTGCATGTCTTATGATCAGGCAGCGCATTTTCGTTCCCAAACAAGTTAGAGAAGTTATCGGTTAGTACATCCTGGCCGTTCAGAGTTGAAACTCTGACGCTAAATGCTTACGTCAGGACGCTACGAAAAGTATAGTTCAATACATAAATAATAATAATAATAATACTGGATCATGACAACTGTAAGAGGGATTGCTACTAGATTGAAATGGTCTGTCCAGCTACTTTTTAACCACATAAACGCACTAACACTGCGAAACTAGCTCTGTACAAAATATTAGTGCTACATATGACAGAAAATATAATTAGATGATAATACTGAACTAGTATATAAAATATATATTATAAACATAATAGTAAACATGATACACATTAACTGTATATACTCTATATAAAATATATGCAATTAATTCATGTAACAAAATCAGTTCCATTAGAGTGAACAAAACATAATACGTATCGAAACGGATGGACATCATTTCGAAATGCTGTAGCTGTCTATGTCAAGTTCTGTTTTAAATCGAACGCTCTATATACAGGATGTATAGAAACAACACCGACAACGCTTAGTATGTTGGGCAGGACGGTAAACTGATCATTTTTCAAGAGGGAACCCATGTCCGGAAATTCATGGTTTGGACGCTGTGGAGCGTCGAAATTTCAACGGATTGTTTACGTGCTCTAATTATGTAGTTATACAACCCATTAGCCATCAGCGTAAGGTGGATGGATGAACTGCAGCTTAACTTTCCTGCGCATGCGCTACATTAGTAGAGGGAAACTGTGCCATGGCCACCACGGTCACCCGATTTTACACTTCTTGACTATTTTCTGTGGGGTACTATCAAGACTATGGTGTATGCTACTCCTGTAACATCAGAGGAGAACCTTATCGCATGAATCCATAATGCGACTGAAATACTGACTGAGCACAAAGTCGCACTTATTTGACCATGTGCACCGCCGATGTACGCTCTGCCATCACGTAGGAGGTCAACATTTTAAACCCCTTTTGTAATTTACTGTACTGTATGATGCTCTTGTTGGGGTTCTTAACGAAATGTGGAACGCACACCCATCACCATATCCGAATTGTCCCCAAACTACGACGCTACACAGCGCCCAACCATGATTTTTAGGGCATGGGTTCCCTCTTGAAAAATGATCAGTTTACCGTCACGACCAACATACTAAGTATATCCGGTGTTGTTTCTATACACCCTGTATCGTATCGATATCGGCGTCCGTATAATTTTGCACACATCAACTCTATCCTGAAGTGCTTTCAATTTGAATTTCGATTCCACAATTCCTTCCATTTCAGAGCTTTGGATACAGGACTACAAACTAATAGGATACCATCGACTATAACAGTATGAACTGCAGAAAACCATGAAAATAATGCCATTACTTTGTAAATCACTCGGCAGTTTCGGGGCTTGAAACGACGTAACTGTAGAATAAAAACATGTTCAAGATAAGTTACTTTCGTTTCGAGAACCGAGGCCAGAATTTACGCAACCTAGATGCAGATTTGAGATATAAACCGTGTTAGTCACCCCGTACGTGGTTTACCATATTTGACGTTCTTCTCCACTTAATTGGTACTTTCACTTCCAATATTTCGCGCTTAAATTGCTTTGTTGGTACATAATGCTCGGGGCTGCTTCATTAGCGATAAAGACGTAACATATCACTCGATATGAGCCACATTAAGAAGTATAAAAAAGGAAACAAGTCCCACAGTCCTGTGCCAAGCATTCCGAGTCGCATGGGTTTCTAGTCCTCGAAACAAATTTCATTTATATTTATTTATGCGCGAAAGGAATTCATTAGAAAAGAAACTGTGAGGACTGTCCAAATTCAATGCCGCATGCGACGGTGTAAAGATGCGGGATTTCAAAGATTTGTGATAGAATCCGTTTTTTAAGTTGGTTATTTAACGACGCTGTATCAACTACTAGGTTATTTAGCGTCGATGAGATTGGTGATAGCGAGATGGTATTTGGCGAGATAAGGCCGAGGATTCTCCATAGATTACCTGGTATTTACCTTAAGTTTGGGGAAAACCTCGGAAAAAATCCAACCAGATAATCAGCCCAAGCGGGGATCGAACCCGCGCCCGAGCGCAACTTCAGACCGCCAGGCAAGCGCCTTAACCGACTGAGCCACGCCGGTGGGATAGAATCCGTGGTGGAGAAAGCTGACGCTGCAAAGGGGTTTGCTGAGGTACTCCCATTTTCCTCTAACATTCAACCAACACTCTGTGCCATCTACAATAACTCAGTCGAGCTTAAAGTTTCTTGATAGTTGCCACATACGCGTCAGAATTAATGGTGGTTCCGTGTGGCATGATATCCACAAGCAAAAGTTCTTCTGAATCGAAAAACACAGTAGCCATAATTTTTCCTGCCGAACACGCAATTTTGAATTTTTTTCTGGTGAATTTCCATGATGCCTCTTTATTGTCTGCCTCTTTGTCTCCGGTTCAAAATGGTGGAGCCATGTTTCATCTCCTGTCACAATTCTTGCAAGAAAGTCATCTCCACCATTCTCATACTAGTCCAAAAATTCTCTGCACACTGTTTTTCAGGTTTCTCTGTGGGCTTGTCAAAATCCTCGGAGCCCACCTGGCACAAACCTTTTTTAAACCCAACTGTTTCAATATTCTGCACACACTTGCTTCTCCTATTCCAGCTTGGAGTGACAATTCTTTCACTGTTACACGTTTGTCAGCCAAAACCATGTTAACTCGCTGCACATTGTCAGGACTTCGTGCAGTGCAAGGTCTGCCGCTACGAGGAGTATCCCAAATATTGGCGTGCTCTCTTTCACCAGATAATCTGCTTGCCCACCGACTAACTGTACTGCGATCGACAGCTGCATCTCTATACAACTTTTTCAACCTCTTGCGAATGTTTCCCACTGTCTCGTTCTCACAGCACAGGAACTCGATAACAGCACGTTGCTTCTGACGAATGTCAAGTACAGCAGCCAACTTGAAGGAGTGCCACTCACGGGAACGACTTAAATTTGAATATAAGCGGGAAGGATGTATCTATGACCTCCATAAATTGCAAAAGTGTAGAATAACAAATAAATTTAAAAACAAATGTTGGAGTGACCCCAGTACAACATTTCTTGCACGATCATATATTTAAAATTGCAAGCATAATATATTTTGCATTGAAAATTTAGAACAATATAATTCAAAAGCTCTCACTGCACTATAATGGTAACTAAGTAAAAATAAGTTCATTGTAATGAGTCTGATTTGGTTTATCTTGTCTCAGTAGCAATAAAACTAAGTCCCTTCAAATGAGGGTGGAGATTATAGGAGGGTTGTAAATTTTCAGGATTCCTTTCAAAACCTTGTTATTGTACAGGCTGCCGGAACTCAGTTTCTTGAAAGACAAGCTCAGTGATGGAACTACACAGTACGAAGAGAGATATTTTATTTTATTTTGTGCTACAGAATGTATCAACTAGTCCCTTCCGCCACTGGAGGGATGGACTGCATCGCTCCACTGCCCCCATTCGCCATAACAACACAGACGAAGTAAGACATATCTCCTTTCTCTCTCTTTCCACAGTGAGACAAGATTCATCACACAGGCTTTAGTATAGTTTTATGTTACGAAGAATGGTTTCCCTAGCAACAAGTTTCTGTGTGGGAATTGTAACTTTCAAGGCCTAACAATAATAGCTGTAAATACAACAAAAAAACACGATCGTGCAAAATAGTAATATGCGTTACAAGAGCGGTATGTTGAAGTTTTCATGTTCGAGGAAAAATTTGAAAAAGCGAAACGTAGTTGTGCTTTTTTAATTTCCGAAAATTGAAAGAAAACATACCGCTCGTGTATCGTACATTGTTTTGTGCGAAGATCGTTTATTATATACCTGAAAGAGGAATTTCTAATGAAATCTCCATCTTGGTTTCTGTTCAATGACGGCAAATTTGCAAAACATAAATATCTATCTTCAACATTGTTGCTTTAAAATGTTTTCTGTGTTTACTATACTCCAGCAGGCCGTGATATACGTCTGTCTTTTCTTTCCCCCAGTCTATGATGAGTCTGGAATCTTTTTGATTTTTTCACGGCTTCCTTAATGTTACTTGCATCACGAAATCAGTAACTTTAGTGGAGTTGTAGAGTTTACTTAATTTTTTTCAAATATTTAAAAACAATAATTAACAGTGCAATTTAGGTGAAATTGCAGTGGTAAGTTTCCAATTTATAATTATTACTATATTGAACTTCTCTAAAAATAATATGTTAAAAGCCTAAAGCAGTAAAATCAATATGTCACTTAAGCGGTAAGAAGAGGGAAATTGTTATGTGTGTTAGGTTGGGAATACTGAATGTGGAATTTTAGACTTTCCGCGGATTGGTTTTGTGCGGAAACCAAGCAAATACGCACGATCTCGCACAAACGATGTTTCTATATTGGGACGGCATACTCCAGAATGAGACAAGTCGCCTAGAGGCTTGGAGCTCACACAGTTTTAACCAAAACTTACATAATAACGTGAGAATCGCAAGTTACGTTCTCAGATTTTCTTTTTGAACTTCATTCTCAATTGTTCTCTTCCTTTGCACAACACAGAGGCCTTATCCAGAGAAATCAAAGCGTGTTTGTCGCAGTGCGCAAGCGCGTCCTGATTGCGTGTGGCAGTCGCGAGTTCCTGAAAACCCCTGCCTCCCGCCGGCATGAAACGCGCAGCACCTGGCCGCGGGGGTGTTAATGATGTCCATTATGAACAGGACTCGCTGCTCTGCTGCCTGTGTGTGCTATTTAAAGATTTCACAGCTGTTAACTCGTCAGATATAAATATTTGGGAAAAGAAGCGAGCGGGCCGCCGTCGATTCAGGGGTTCTCGATCTGATCTCAGTCTGACATCACCGATCTAGGAAGTCACCATAATCACCAGTGTTAAGAAATTCAGGAATTTACTATAGGCCTAGAGGCCTACTTTCTTAAGAGTTATCGTTGTGCTGATTAATTATCTGTATTGACCGCACAATGTCTCTTCTCTTACAAGGAAACTGCTAGTGAGCTCAGATCGAAACCTCTCATTAAACTGTGCATATACAGGGTGGACAATAAGCAATGAATAGCCTATTACTAATAACTTATAAAATTTTAATTTTACAAAAAAAAAGTTGTATACAAAAGCTGTTGGAGATAAACCATACAATATGATATCAGTATTCGAAAAAAAGTTAGTTATTCAGGCATACAGACTGTGATTTACAACTTCCTTACTTATTGGCTTTTAAGGAACCAACAGATTCATTCTCGCCCACACATAAACCCTACATTGGTCCCTATTCTGTGCAAGATTAATCCAGTCTCTATCATCATATTCCACCTCCATCAAATCCATTTTAATATTATCCTCCCATCTACGACTCGACCTCCCAGAGGTATTTTTCCCTCCGACCTCTAAACTAACATTCTATATGAATTTCTGGAAAATTCACACGCTAAAAAGAATTCGACATTTCCTTCCGTTGGTTCTCAAGAAGAATTTAGTGCAGTCGCTCTTGATGGCTCATTTTGATTACTGTGGCACTCTCTATACTGACCTTAACATGAGAGTGACAGACAGGCTACCAGCGTGTTCATAATACATGTTTTCGAATTATTTGCAACGTCCGTAGATCTGACCGTATCTCACCTTCACTAAATATGCTGTCCTGGGCCCGTCTCAAAGAGCGAAGAACTATTCACTCTCTCACTTTACTCTTCTATATTCTTCAAACCTCTAACCCTAGCTACTTAGCTTCTCGTTTTCAATACTTGTCCTCTTATCACGAAATAGATACTCGCTCGCAACACCATATCACACTCTCCATTCCTAAACACAGAACATCCTTCTACTCTTCATCTTTCACAGTCTCTGCGGCTCATCTCTGAAACACTCTATCACAATATGTCAGAGACTGTCGGACACTGTCTAGTTTCAAAAATAAACTAAAATTGCACTTTTTCAATTCAGATTCCTTTCAGTTATATGCCCTTTCCTCTGCGACAATTTTGTAAAAATATATATATTTCTTTTCTTTCCTTTCCTCTTTTTTGTTCTCTTGATCACCAGATGAATTTGTTATCATACCCTTTTACTGTGAATTTTATTTAATTTTCGTATTTCTTTTTATTATTATGTTATTACATTCCATTTTGTTATATTCTTCCTTACATTTTCCATATTAATTATTTGTACTAAATGAGTTGCTTTTACTATATTATTGCAATGTATTTTACTTTTTTTCTATTATGGTACTCGTATTATTTTCATGTTGCTTAGTGTCGATTTTATTATGCTATTATTATTATTATTATTATTATTATTATTATTATTATTATTATTATTATTATTATTATTATTGGCGGCCGGGTAGCTCAGTTGGTAGAGCAGCTGGCTACGGACTGGAAGGTCCGGGGTTCGATCCCAGGTGGTGACAGGATTTTTTTCTCGTTGCCAAACTTTCAGAACGGCCCCGAGGTTCACTCAGCCTCCTATAAAATTCAGTACCGGGTCTTTCCTGGAGGTAAAAGGCGGTCAGAGCGTGGTGCCGACCACACCACCTAATTCTAGTGCCGAGGTCATGGAAAGCATGGGGCTCTACCTCCATGCCCCCAAAGTGCCTTCATGGCATGTTACGGGGATACCTTTACCTTTTTACCTTTACCTTTTATTATTATTATTATTATTATTATTATTATTATTATTTATTTATTTTTTTAAACTTTTGTAAAATTTTCACTACTTGTATAGTTTGCGACCTGGTAGAGTGTAAGAGAAGGCCCTATGGCCTTAACTCTTACTTACTTACTGGCTTCTAAGGAACCCGGAGGTTCATTGCCGCCCTCACATAAGCCCGCCATCATTCCCTATCCTGAGCAAGATCAATCCAGTATCTATCATCATATCCCACCTCCCTCAAATCAATTTTAATATTATCTTCCCATCTACGTCCCAGCCTCCCCAAAGATATTTTTCCCTCCGGCCTCCCTACTAACACTCTACATGCATTTCTGGATTCGCCTGTACGTGCTACATGCCCTGCCCATCTCAAACGTCTGGATTTAATGTTCCTAATTATGTTAGGTGAAGAATACAGGGCCTTACTCTGCCAGTATAAATAAAGAATTATTATTATTATTATTATTATTATTATTATTATTATTATTAACAATTTTTCCGTTGTTTCTCGTTGTCGTTTCCGTTCTAGGTTTATTGTGGACAAAAATTTTAACTGATTCTCTGTCAAGAACCTTGGACACTAAAGCTATGAAACATACTGTTGTGCAGTGTAGCAAAACGTATTTTTTTTCCCAAGTTTGGTCGGAACTGCAGCATGCTAACAAGCTCATTTCGAAAGTGTACCTTTTTCTACTGCTGTCGAGTTTTCTTAGAGCTAGCAGGAAACCAAGGAAAAAGTAGCTGGCCATCAAAGAGGCTTTTGATTACTAATGGCGACAATTGCAGTTGCTGGGACAAAAATTTTAACTCGGCCCAGCGAGAAACAAAACACTGCGACATGCAGGAAATCCCAGAGCAACCGAGTGAGTCAGTAAGTCATAAATTAAGCAGCGGAACAAGACTGGCACTTTTTTTAGCCTGGTTTGTCTGTCAGCTTGCCAGGCGTGTCTTTCGTTTTGGAGTAGCATCCGAAAAAGAAATAAGAATACACTTGTAAGTATTGGAGCTTCACCACCACCATTATCAACTAACAACACGAACGACGACGACGCTGTTCATATTAGGACGCTTCCATCTTGCACCATTCCCCTTTTTTTTTTTTTTTAATTTTTTTTTTTAAAGCAGCCAGTTCGTGAGAGAAATGGGATTGTTCATATTCCTGGATTTTCCAAGTAATCAATCTCTTGTAACAGAAATTAAATGGCAGATTTCGATAAATCAAATCTCTCCTCAAATTTTCCGTCACCTAATTCCTCTTAAGAATTCTCTCTTTCCACTAAAGAAACTTCACGCTCATCACCATCTCTATTCAAGTAATTCAAGTACAGCACAATAATATATACATATTTTTAATTTCAGTAGGTTATTTTACGACGCTTTATCAATATGAAGAGTCCAGTGCAAGAATGATGGATGTCATTTGGAATACATTTTGCAGGAGAAGCGATTGAAAGTTTGAAATGCTTAGCGCTCAAAGCTCAATTGTGATTTTCCGATCATTACTGGATAATGACTATCAGTATTAATGCCATGTAACTCTCTATTTACATTCTCTATGTCTTAAGCTATGCATTGACAGTCTTGGTTCATTTTCCACAAGAAAGTGACATCCATCATTCTTGCAGTGGACTCTTCATATATTAGGTTATTATTTAGCGTCTGAATGAGATGGTGATAATGTCGGTGAAATGAGTCCGGGGTCCATGAGCATTTGCTCATATTGGGTTGAGGGAAAACCCCGGAAAAAACCTCAACCAGGTAACTTGCCCCGACTGGGAATCGAACCGAGGCCAGCTGGTTTCGCGGCCAGACGCGCTGACCGTTACTCCACAGGTGTGGACTGCATAGTATTAATCGTCTTCGTAATAATCACCTGTGAATCTGGCGCCATTTTGTTTTACTTGGCCTACTATTCACTGGTTATCTCCTTTAACCGCTCGAGTATGGCCGGTTAGATATTTTTATTTTTTTTTTTTTGTTTTTGTAGGTTATTTTACGATGCTTTATCAACATCTTAGGTTATTTAGCGTCTGAATGAAATGAAGGTGATAATGCCGGTGAAATGAGTCCGAGGTCCAGCACCGAAAGTCACCCAGCATTTGCTCATATTAAGTTGAGGGAAAACCCCGGAAAAAACCTCAACCAGGCAACTTGCCCCGACCGGGAATCGAACCCGGGTCACCTGGTTTCGCGGCCAGACGCGCTAACTGTTACTCCACAGATGTGGACTAAACGAAATCCCTCCTGAAATTTTCTGTCACCTAATTCCTCGTAAGAATTCTCTCTTTCCACTAAACAAACTTCACGCTCATCATCATCTCTATCCAAGTAATTCAAGTACTGTACAATAATAATCGTCTTAGAAATAATCAGCTGTGGCTCTGGCCGCCATTTTGTTTTACTTGGCCTACTAATCACTGGTTATCTCCTTTAACCGCTCGAGTATGGCCGTTTAGAGATTACCATGGTTAACATCCTATTTAAGTCCTAACCGAGGTCCATGCGCCGTAAAAATGCTTAACCAGAGGTTTGGTGTCAATTTTAACCGATGATTACACTAACCGACGTTGATGCACGTGGGCATAAATCTGGCTGCCACTTTATTTTACTACTAACCACTGGTTATTTTCTTTAATTCTTCGGATATTAAAAGCTACAGATTATAGTGGTTAACCTCTTATTTAGGCCTATGTCCTAACCGAGGTCGATGCACCGTAAAAATGCTTAACTAAGGGTTAAGTGCCAATTTTAACTAGCGGTTACACTAACCGACTTTGATGCACATGGCCACCAGTTCCGACAAACGATTTATTATCTTCCCAGTCAAGAAACGAATCTGCGGATCCTTGATTTGAAGCCACGAGCGCTAACATTTACCCGCAATGCATGACAAGTATGAATCTCACAGACGAATTCTGTTCTCGCTTAGAAGGATTCTCTTGTTAAAACATTAACCTGTTTATGGCTGTTATTATATTTCACCATAACAAATTATCTCCTTCGGCATAAACAAGTGACTTACTTCTTCCATTTAACTGCAAACACAGACTTTTCTAACATTTCAAGTGTTCTAACTAGTGCTCCGTTCACCCTTGTTCTTCAGCCCTAACTTGGAAAGAGAGGAAAAAAACTTGAAATTCTCGGTACTGCAACACTACAGCAATCAAATTTCATTATGGCGGAATGTTGAAATTTGAACTCCACCTCGCTAACGAGAAGTTGTCTGCGAACACGCAAAGCGAATGAAACGTAACGAGAACAAAATGAAAGGTGCGCACAAAAAATTAAATAAAGGCTGCGTTACTTTTTAATCGCTAATGCCAGCGTATTCAGTTCTAACTGTACATGACTGCGACGGGTTGGTATAAAAGCAGCCATAAAGTGCACGTCGTACTCTATTTTCTGCTATTTGAGTATGGGACAAACGTGTCAAACATGGTCTAGACGACACGGTCCAGAATGTGAGAGACCTCAAAGGCTGGTTCACAGTAAACCGGGAACGGAAACGACGAGAATGAGAATGAAAATATTGTTAAAATAATGCATTTGAATGTGAGTATTCACAATTAACTATTGTGAATGTTCACATTTAAATACATTTATTTTAACATTATGTCCGTTCTCGTTCTTGATGTAGTTTCCGTTTTTAGTTTATTGTGTACCAGCCTTCAGCCGTAATCCAGACATCTTACGGTTCTCTCTCACGTCAGGCCCGCAATACGTTCCTCGGGAGATAGGCCTACCAGTTATAATTCTGAAAATTGAATATACAAACTATGAAAATGGTTTCTAATCGATGCTTGTTATTCCTTTTTCCTCTTTCGTTTTGTACTTTAATTCTTTTAATAATTTTTTTCTTCTACGTTTTCGTTCCCGTTCTATTCTTTATTCTATACTTACTTATTGGCTTTTAAGGAACCCGGAGGTTCATTGCCGCCCTCACATAAGCCCGCCATTGATCCCTATCCTGAGCAAGATTAATCCAGTCTCCACCACCATATCCCACCTCCCTCAAATCCATTTTAATATTACCCTCCCATCTACGTCTCGGCCTCCCCAAAGGTCTTTTTCCCGCCGGCCTCCCAACTAACACTCTATATGCATTTCTGGATTCGCCCATACGTGCTACATGTCCTGCCCATCTCAAACGTCTGGATTTAATGTTCCTAATTAGCCTATGTTAGGTGAAGAATACAATGCGTGCACCTCTGCGTTGTGTAACTTTCTCTATTCTCCTGTAACTTCATCCCTCTTAGCCCCAAATATTTTCCTAAGCACCTTATTCTCAAACACCCTTAATCTCTGTTCCTCTCTCAAAGTGAGAGTCCAAGCTTCACAACCATATAGAACAACCGGTAATATAATTGTTTTATAAATTCTAACTTTCAGATTTTTTGACAGCAGACTAGATGACAAAAGCTTCTCAACCGAATAATAACAGGCATTTCCCATATTTATTCTGCGTTTAATTTCCTCCTGAGTGTCATTTACATTTTTTATTCTATATTTTCTTAAATTCTGTTTTTTTTTCTCTTTTTCTACATCTTATCCTTTTATTCTTTTTGTTTCATTCTAATCTATTTTTCTTTTCTTTTCCCGTCCTTACTGTTTTTCTCTTATATTATTTTTTGCGTTTTTATTTTCGTGTATGTTTTAAATATTCCTTTGTTTTTTCCCCCCTTTCTTACCTTTCGTTCGTTTTTTTTTCACTTTTCTACTTTTCTTCTATTTCATTTCTTTCCCACTTTGTTTCTCCTCTTTCTTTTATAGTATTCTTATTTTTGTACCTTTTCTTCTTCTCCTTCTTCTACCATTCTCTTTATTTTCTTAATTTTTCTCCCTTTCTCTCTCTCTTTTTTAACGTGAGACGTTTATACTCGAGTGACAAATGAATAATACGTTAAGAAAATAATTTCAACATCTGACGTCAGTTGCTTAGCAACGCCAATGAATTGGTTCGCATTATTCTGAAGTTACTCTGAATAATAATTATTATTTCAACATCTGACATAATTAAGTTGTTTAGCAACAGCAATGAGTTATGTCACACAATAAATAACTGATGTCAGTTGCTTAGCAACGGCAATGAACTGGTTTGCGTTCGCACTATTCTGAGGAAGTTTCCTTAGCAACGGAAATGACATCAAAATTTTGATGTCAGTTGCTTAGCAACGGCAATGAATTGGTTCGCATTATTCTGGTTATTCTGAATAATTCACTAGTCAACAATTATTTTGTTAAATGAAAACTTTCTTCTGTTTCTTATGTAATTTCATCTTCTGATTCCAAAAATGAAGTCAGAATTTTTCTACCACCCACTATTTTTTTTTTTTGTAATTATACAAAAATTGGTTTATTTTTATTGCTATTGGTATACAGTCCTTAACATGCTAATGGAAAGAAAATATTTCAAATTTAATATTTCATTTTATTGCTTGAACAATTGAACTATAACTTAAGATGTTGCCTGTGAAGTCAGAATTCATAAAAACGAATTTTATTCCTCATTAGACTGTAAAAGTTTATTAATTCTCAGTTGAGTTGGACGTTATATGAAACAAGTTTCATAACCTGTGTTTTATTTGTCCTAATTTTAAGTATGGTAAAAGTATCTTATAAAGTGGAACATACCTCGAAATATTGTGTAAATCACATAAACAACTTTTGTTACTAACTTGTTTTTAACTTTAAAAGCACTACACTAGTTAAAAGAGCCTACGAGTGTTATTTTGGTTGAAAAATAGACGAGGACAGGAACTGGACCCCTGAAATATGTTATCCTCCACGTAATTCTATTAACTGGTTGGCTAAAAGGATAACGTCATATGCCTTTTCCAATTCCAATTATATATCGGGAACCTAAGGATCTTTCAACAGATTGTTACTTTCTAGAAACTATAGATCAGAAGATTACAGAGAACTTGTCAGTGAGCTGATTCATAACTATAACGTGATGGGGTGTAATATGTGTCTCAAAATAACTTCTTGGATTCTCATCTATTTTTTCTTTCCTCAAAATCTTCGGGTAGTGAGCGACGAACGTGGAGAGCGTTTTCTTCAGAATTTTTCTGAAATGGAAAGGCGCTATCAGGAAAAATAGAGTTAAAATATTCTGACAGACTACTTCTGGACACTCAAAAGAGACGTTTCTCAAGTCAAGTTCAGTCTAAAATCTATTTGAGATACGTTTTAGACAATAAATATGATTTTAGGTAAAATAATACGAGGTACTATAGTCCCGACGCTGTTATTTCCGGCGTGACTCCGCCTCTTTGCTTACGTCTTAGAAAGTGAAGGTTCTATAAAGTCTAGGTAGGTAGTATCGTTCGCCATTTTTGTTCTTACGTTGCCGAGCTTACCATACGAGGAATCTATTTGCCACACCGTTAAACATTATCATGTCGTAGCTCCTATGATACTAAATCAAACGCAATGTAATTCAGCAAATAATTGAGCGGCAAATAACGTCTTCGTGTGCTTTCTGCGAACGCCAACGAAAGAGCTAAAATGGCAGGCGATTATATTAAGTATTTATCGAGCCTTAAGAAATGAATCAGCGAATCACAAGACGAACACGTTTAAATGTAGCCGACCTGCAACGCGATTGGCTGCCCGGAAATTAGAGCGACGGGACTATAAGACTAGAAAAGTTTGAATTATATTTCATATAATCATTCAAACACCTTGGGTGATAGAAAATTTTTTAAAACAGATTTGAAATCACCACGAAAAATTCTATAAGAATCGCCAATTCGTTGTCTTTTAACAAAAAAATATGTTTAATTCTGTTTACCAGTGAACATCTGGCGTAATTAAGTTGTTTAGCAACAACAATGAGTTATGTCACACTATAAATAACTGATGTCAGTTGCTTAGCAACGGCAATGAACTGGTTCGCGTTCGCACTATTCTGAAGAAATTTCCTTAGCAACGGAAATGACTTATATCAATATTTTGATGTCAGTTGCTTAGCAACGGCAATGAACTGGTTCGCGTTCGCACTATTCTGAAGAAATTTCATTAGCAACGGAAATGACATATCAATATTTTGATGTCAGTTGCTTAGCAACGGCAATGAACTGGTTCGCGTTCGAACTATTCTGAAGAAATTTCATTAGCAACGGAAATGACATATCAATATTTTGATGTCAGTTGCTTAGCAACAGCAATGAACTGGTTCGCGTTCGCACTATTCTGAAGAAATTTCATTAGCAACGGAAATGACATATCAATATTTTGATGTCAGTTGCTTAGCAACGGCAATGAACTGGTTCGCGTTCGCACTATTCTGAAGAAATTTCATTAGCAACGGAAATTACTTATATCAATATTTTGATGTCAGTTGCTTAGTAACGGCAATGAACTGGTTCGCGTTCGCACTATTCTGAAGAAATTTAATTAGCAACGGAAATGACTTTTATCAATATTTTGATGTCAGTTGCTTAGCAACGGCAATGAACTGGTTCGCGTTCGCACTATTCTGAAGAAATTTCATTAGCAACGGAAATGACTTATATCAATATTTTGATGTCAGTTGCTTAGTAACGGCAAAGAACTGGTTCGCGTTCGCACTATTCTGAAGAAATTTCATTAGCAACGGAAATGACTTTTATCAATATTTTGATGTCAGTTGCTTAGCAACGGCAATGAACTGGTTCGCGTTCGCACTATTCTGAAGAAATTTCCTTAGCAACGGAAATGACATATCAATATTTTGATGTCAGTTGCTTAGCAACGGCAATGAACTGGTTCGCGTTCGCACTATTCTGAAGAAATTTCCTTAGCAACGGAAATGACATATCAATATTTTGATGTCAGTTGCTTAGCAACGGCAATGAACTGGTTCGCGTTCGCACTATTCTGAAGAAATTTCCTTAGCAACGGAAATGACTTATATCAATATTTTGATGTCAGTTGCTTAGCAACGGCAATGAATTATATGACACTATTCAGACGTCACTTGCTTAGCAACGGATCATTCAGCTGAATCAAGCTACAGCGCGTTTAGAGTTTAGGAAGTACAATGGGGTATATAGATATCTTTTAGCGTACATCCCCCCATCGTTATAATGTAACTAAAATAAGTTATTTACATATTTTCTAACGTAGGCCTATACATAAATACGGGTCGCTTTTTTTATATAGAAATGCAACACTGCTTACATTACAGTACGTCTGATAACCCGTGTTCCCCTCACACGTTTTGTTTGTGAATCGAGTCGTGTTCAGGTCGCATGTCTTGTGGGAAAACATGGAAGAATTCGAGACTTCAGGAACAGGACAGAAGATCCGGGTTGACTTTTTGTTTACCCTCCTCTCTAACTAGGTAGAAGAGAATGGCTTGGGCGAACTGTCCCTTGCTTTCACACCCTTCCTCACCCCTCGCCATCTACCTGAACCCGCTCCTACACCCTTCGCTGTCGTAGTTTACACAACTATCCAGACGATGTTGTACCATTTACGGAGACATTTCTTGTCATTTCGTGAAGGAAGCAAGATTGATTAAGACAGTGGCGTCCAAGATAGAGCACGAGGGACAAATTCAGCGCATTTTAAGACATAGCCTTCCTAAGCAGAAAAAGTTGTAACATAATGTCCGATTATTAAGGAATCCTCTGAAGTTAAGTATTTAGCCATAATTTTCGACAATCATTTAAAATGGAATCAACACATTAATTACCTTTGTAATAAATTACGTAAAATAATGTATTATTTTGTTTTATTGAGGAATTACTTGTCAATAAGTTTATTACGCACAATATACTTAACTTTATTTCAATCGGTAATTATGTATGGAATTACAGGATGGGGTAGCTTATTTAAATTCAATTTTAATCCAATTTATTTATTACAGAAGAAAATAATTATAATATGTCTTCATAAACCTATTGATTTTCCATCTCAAAAACTGTTTTTAGACTTTAATGTTTTTAAAATAAGACAAATTTATTATATTGTATTAATAAAATTCACACATAAAAATCGAAATATACTAATTTGGAATTGTATTCTCATAGTTATGAAACAAAAAGTATGAATTCTTTAAGATTGTTTGAACCAAAATGCAACACTGCTACAGTATTTAATCATAGTAGAAATTTAGGCCCAAGAATATACAGGGTGTTTCCGGGCTGGTGTTACAAACTTTCAGGGATGATGGCGAAGGGCACATTTATCAATTTGAGATAAGGAACCTTGGTCCGGAAAAGAGTGAGTCATAAGTTATAAGCAAAAACAATTGTGTGGAAATGGAATTGTAATTTGGCACCACGTGCCCTCCTTCCCTTAACCTTTGGAACAGTCGTGGAAAAGTGGTATGGGCCGGATGTCTCCTACGTGGATACTTAACCCGATACAATCTGAGCTTGTCTACTGTTCCCATTGGCTCATCCGTATTCGAAAATCAGGTCTGCATATTCCGCTCTCGTGTACTCCTCCATTTAACTAGGACTGATCGACTGGACACTGCAAGTTGTACACATACACTGCAGTCTATAGACTTGTATATCAGGACCGGCTATGTCCGTTACACATTACGCCATCTGCATTGCTTTAGTGTAGTTTCCTGTTCCCACCCCTCAGACAGCGCACTGAATGGAATACTGTAAGTAGACAGCGTAAACAACGTCATATGAATATAGTATGTGTAAGATGTACAGATAAATGCACATAAATAAGGTGTACAGAGGAATAAAATTATTTCATTTCCACACAACTACTTTTGCTTGTAATTTTCGACTCGGGCATTTCCGGGCCAGGGTTCCTTACCTCAAATTGATACATGTGCCCTTCGCCACCATCCCTGAATCTTTGTAACACCACATCGAAAACACCCTGTGTAGTAACGTAACGTTAGTTCCATTAATGGTCTTCCTCTCGTGATGAGTAATAATTCAGCCCTGAAAACATGTGACCCTGGCCTCCTATATGACAGTAACTAAATTTTACCCTTTTGTTTAACTGTCTCCCCTTGCACATTGTAATTATACCGTTATCGCGCTGTTTGAGGATTAACTTCCAATATGAGGTTTACCTGTCAGGTTATCAGTGCTACGTTAAAAGTGTTTCGAATCTTTTTATCAGTATGCTAACAAAACGGCTTGTCCATCGTCAGTGGTGGGACCTTTTTAGTAATTTTAGACAAAATAATTATTCAAATGAAATTCAGTTTCTATTATTATTTATACTAGGCCTATAGTTAATCTTTATGCAGTATTGTATTACATAATATTCATGTTCTCCACAGTTATTATTAATGCAATATATTAAATATATGAGTTTGTTTATATGTCAGAGGTGTGACAAAATCTGGAACATTTAGGGCCGATTGTATAAACCATTTAATCTTAGATCAGAGGTTAAATTGATCCTCGTTCTAGCTGAACTTGAAATTTTGTGTTGTATAAAGTTTAATCTAAGATTAATTTGTCTTAAACTAAAGTCAACTTTGATTGAAGAAATTTCTCCGATTAAGTTAGATGATCCAAGTTCAGTTATTTCTTTTCTGTTTGAAATATACGAGTGACAGATTGTGCAAATTAAATATCAATTATTATTAATATTAATAGATATGTTAGGTAGATTTATATATATATAAAAGGTAAAAGGTATCCCCGTAACATGCCATGAAGGCACTTGGGGGGCATGGAGGTAGAGCTCCATGCTTTCCATGACCTCGGCACTAGAATGAGGTGGTGTGGTCGGCACCACGCTCTGACCGCCTTTACCCCGGGAAAGACCCGGTACTCAATTTTATAGGAGGCTGAGTGAACCTCGGGGCCTTTCTGAAAGTTTGGCAACGAGAAAAAATCCTGTCACCACCCGGGATCGAACCCCGGACCTTCCAGTCCGTAGCCAGCTGCTCTACCAACTGAGCTACCCGGCCGCCCAGATTTATATATATATATATATATATATATATATATATTTTGCCTTAATACACAAACATTCTTATATTTTATAAGGCTCTATTGTGTTCAGCAGTATCAAATAACATAACCTATAATTATATTATGTTTATAACAACCATTAATTATTAATGGATATGATAGGTACATTAATAAATTTTCAATTAACTGTATTACTAAACAAAAATTGTCATTTTATAAAGCTTTATTATGTTTAGCAGTATCAAACACCATAACATGATAACAATTTGGAGAACGGTCAACCTTCTTCTTATTGTCCGTCATTATTTACAATGCACAAAACAAACCAGTGTCTCCAACAGAGTGTACGGTAAGTCGCCAAAAAGTAGTTGGAAAGTTGCTAGATTTCTCATTATCAACAAAGAAATATTAAATTTTGTCACTATGGGGTGCTAAAAAGGTCGCTAAATCCCTATTTAAGCAAAATAAAAGTTAAAAGAAATTGTCGTTGAAACAGAGTTAAAGTCGCTAGATTGGCAACACTGAACAAACCTGTAGAACATGATCCGCGCATTACATACTTCACCTGTTTATGCGATGTTGCCAAATCCTTTTTACGTGAACTTAGACTGCATTTGAACCTAGGTAATTTGATCACGGAAAAGTTTTATACAATAGAAGAAGTGTCTGAACTCGGTTCACTTTCCGATCTTCGATCAAAGTTGATCTTTAGTCAGGGAGTTTTATAGAATTGGGCCTTACACATACAACAAATTAGTATTTTATTTTTCTTTTAAACTAAAAAGATCATAGTAAATTACAGTAATATGGAACGGAACATTATTTTTTCTTCTGTCCCACTGAATATTTACTTTTTGGAAATGTCCCCAGATCACATATACAGTATAACAGTATGTATGTACGCAATGGATTTCATTATCATCAGATTACATTAGATTAATGAGAAATATAGGCAGTAGTATAGGTAGTAGATATATTTAACATTCTCAAAAATGTGGTTTTCTTCTTGTTTTGTTGTAGGATATACATTAAGAACTGAGCTCCTTTCAATTGCAGATGAAGCATTAGACAGACGAAGTTTCAAAGGCTGGTTGCATCTTTGTATTCAGGTGGGAAAGAATAAAGACCCTTTGAAGTGGGTTTAGCCATTTGTGACGACTCCGAGGAGAATTTTTATACCCTCTCTCTCCCTTTTCATTTAGATCTAAAGAGGACGGCGGACTCAACCATCGTAACGCTATTCGTCTAAAAGTATAGATTAATTTCTTCTTCTCATTAATCCTAGATTACTTCCGACTTCGTGTTCTTTGGCTTTCATTTCCTTAGGCCTATACGCTACTTTATACGCATTTTATGTAGTTCTATATTGCATTCTAAGGCGATCATTACAGATATTTTTTATTTCCTTACATTTAATCCGGTAAGATAAGTCACCTTCAGAAAACTAGCAACAAGCAGCAATTGTAGGCCTACAGTACTAATAGGTAGAAACCTGAATTTGTAGCACATATTTTTCAGACAATTAACATCTTTTTTTTTCCCAAACTAGCATCTATTTTTTTCCCATAGGAAACTTTGTGCATTCTACCTTTCATTTCTCATAAGATAACATTGTGAACAGTTCAGTAGACTATTTTCCTCCTTCAAAATACATCGCCTGTCTAAAACAACATCACCATACTTACTTATAAATGGTTTTTAGGAACCCGCAGGTTCATTGCCGTCCTCACATAAGCCCGCCATCGGTCCCTATTCTGTGCAAGATTAATCCAATCTCTATCATCATGTCCCAACTCCCTCAAATCTATTTTAATATTATCCTTCCATCTACGTCTCGGATCCACAAAGGTCTTTTTTACCTCCGGTCTCCCAACTAATACTCTATATGCATTTCTGGCTTCACCCATACGTGCTACATGTCCTGTCCATCTCAAACGACTGGATTTAATGTTTCTAATTATGTCAGGTGAAGAATACAATGCGTGTAGTTCTGCGTTGTGTAACTTTCTCCATTCTCCTGTAACTTCATCCCTCTTAGCCCCAAATATTTTCCTAAGAACCTTATTCTCAAACACCCTTAATCTCTGTTCCTCTCTCGAAGTGACAGTCCAAGTTTCACAACCATACAGAACAATCGGTAATATAAGTGTTTTGTAAATTCACACAAGCCCGTCATCGGTCCCTATCCTGTGCAAGATTAATCCAGTCTCTATCATCACATCCCACTTTCCTCAAATCAATTTTAATATTATCCTCCCATCTACGTCTCGGCCTCCACAAAGGTCTTTTTCCCTCCGGTCTCCCAACTAACACTCTATACGCATTTCTGGATTCACCCATACGTGCTACATGTCCTGTCCATCTCAAACGACTGGATTTAATGTTTCTAATTATGTCAGGTGAAGAATACAATGCGTGCAGTTCTGCGTTGTGTAACTTTCTCCATTCCCCTGTAACTTCATCCCTCTTAGCCCCAAATATTTTCCTAAGAACCTTATTCTCAAACACTCTTAATCTCTGTTCCTCTCTCAAAGTGAGAGTCCAAGTTTCATAACCATACAGAACAACCGGTAATATAACTGTTTTATAAATTCTAACTTTCAGATTTTTTGACAGCAGACTAGATGACAAAAGCTCCTCAAGTGAATAATAACAGGCATTTCCCATATTTATTCTGCGTTTAATTTCCTCCCGCGTTCATTTATATTTGTTACTATTGCTCCAGAATATAAAAAAAACATCACCATACTGTAATAAAACACATTCACTGTCAACATTGTTTGTTGGTGTCCACAGTACTTGCAAACTATATTCTGAAAAAGCTTTATTCTCCAACGCGGCAACTGCAGAATTTACAAAAAAAAAAAAAAAAAAAAACTGACTTAGCGTATGAAGTATAGAGTCCCTGAATGGAACACTTCCGGGCTCTTTCATGAGCAGTTATAGGTAGTTGATCGCCCCATTTTACGAAGGATCACGTGTCTTACACATTCAACCAAGTCTGTCAATATAACTAGAATAACTATCTCGTTTTTACCTCTAAATTACATCCACAAAGTTTGTACAGTTATTTATGAATCACCCTGTATATTTAAACAAAATTACTGATTTTCATTAACAATATGCATGAAACTATGTAGCCTATTGCGATTTTTCAATTACACAATCAAATTTTAAATGCACAATGTTAGTTTCTGAACAACCAAAGCTTCAGTAAAACAATATGAATTCTGTACAAATATATCTGCTGCAAATGTAGTATTTTTGCTCTGAATTTAATGTAGCAACATTCCTATGTTTTACTGACTAAATAAGCTCTTACATGGACAAGGTTATCTATCAGATGTGCAGTAATGCCAATTATAAAAGAGGAAAAAGCACCCATAGGTATGTCATAATTATTATTGAAGATATAAATTTTAACAAAAAAAGACTTGACATAGTCCAACAAGCAGAAGAGGTAGAATGTAGAACTGATATTAGACAAGGATATTCGTTCAATCCAGTGTTATTTAATGTAGTGATGGCTAGAATAGTAAGAAATTAACATATTATAACATGCAGATGACTTGGTAATAATGTCAAACAACGACTTCTGCATAAATTTAGTAGCCTATAACAGTACCAATACATGGCTGTTTTCACAGATATAAAATCAATGCTAATACCTCAAGAACCGATATGATGTAAACTGGAGATAAACGGGAAAATAAATGAGCGAGTGATGCCATTTACAAGTAGACATATCAAGTACCAGAATTCTCAATAAAAAAATTATAGGCCTAGATCAAGTTGTGAATAGCGGAAAAATCTCCATGTAGATATCGACCTGGAAGAACAAATATTTAACAGAAAGTCACTCTAAAATAATAAATAAAACGCACTGAAACAAAATTAACAAAACAAAAACTGCTTACAAACAGAAATGTACATTACGGTTAATCTGGGAAAAAAAAAGACAGGACTAAGAAATAGAGGAAAATGCAATAGGCTATAGGAGATATTAAAAATTTTTAAGACGTAGAAAAGTTAGAATGGAACATTCATGTTAATAGGACAGATGATTTTAATTTCTAATGGGTTTATTTAACGAGGCTTTATCAACTACGGTGATTATCTAGCGTCTGAGTGAGATGAAGGTGATAATGCCAGCGAAATGAGTCCACGATCCAGCGCTGGAAGATACTCAGCATTTGCTCTTAATGGGTTGGGCTACCGGAAATCGCGAAAACTACTTCATATGTCCGCCGGACGCTACGGTTGCAGTCTCGCTTGAAATGAAGTAGTGTTGTTGTTGTTTTCTATAATTTTTGCAGGTAATTTCATATTAGTAGATGGTTACTAAATATGCATGTGATATAGCCTACAATTTAACGAAATTCTCCATGTAATGAAGCAGTTAATCTGTGTTATCTCTGTGGTTTTATGTGTTTATTTTTTTTCCGGGATCTTGTGGTAGAATGTGATTTTACAAAATAGTTACCGGTACGCGGGTAATATGGAATATCAGTATCCCATATTGCCCTCACTTATAACCGTATATCTCATAGGTCTATTAACCGCAATAAAAATGTTATTAAGTTGAAATGATACATTTTATTACCGGTACTTTTACATATACAGGAATATTCCTGTTATCAGATTCTCTATTAACGGAAACGAACATTGATTACGTTGGCATTAAACTACTGTATTTGCTTTGTATTAGATTATGTCCGTCCACTTTTTTTTTTCAAGTATTTATTTAGAGTTTTGGGGCCGTCTTCATAGACATTCTTAGCGCGGGCTTTCGGTGGATGATCAGGGAACTAACGTTTTTCGTATTCATAAACCAGTGTTAGCGATATATGATATGATATGATATGATATGATATATGATATGATATGATATGACATGACATGATGTGATATATATGATATGAATCCTGTGCAAGTAACCAGTCGATAGTCGGGGCTAGTTTAGCACGCTCGTAGCGCAGGTTAGTAAAAGTCTACGAATAGCAGCCTTAGGCTTTTACGAATATTTAACACATTTTTAGTAACTCTTTTTAAATAAACGCCAACATTATACCAGGTAAAAATTGTTGTATTCCACATTACCCGAGAAAAGTACATTTTTTATATTGATCGTTTTTTACATAACTTAAAATTAAGTTATTCAGTTGATGCTATGAAAAACAATTAAAAAGAAGTCAAGCAAATCATACATTCACTAATCACTAACTTACTTGTTTAAATGCTTATCATCATCATCATCATCCTTCACGAATTAGGCCTCTGTAGACCTGTTTCGGCCCCATCTAGCAGTCTTCTTAAAGGTCTTCCTGGTCGACGATGTCCTCTAGGTTTATATTGCATCATAATTTTTGGGATTCTTGAATTTTCCATTCTTCTTACATGATCTAGCCAATTGAATTTGTATCTGCTGATTTTTTCTTCTACTGACTCTACTTCTAATTGTTCTAAAATTTCTTCATTCCTTTTTCGGTCTAAAAGAGTATATCCTGCTGTCCTCCTCAAAAATTTCATTTCCGTTGCTTTGATTCTGTTCATGTCTTTTTTCTTTAATTACCAAATCTCGCTTCCGTATAAAAGGGTGGGTAATGATAGTGTATTATATATTTTTATTCTTGTAGATTTTTGTACTAATTTAGCTTTTAATGCATTGTTTATTATTCCTAGAATTTGTGTAAATTTGGTAATTTTCTTGTTCTTTAAATGCTTAACAAAAACAAAAATGGTATTTCATAATAATTACCCGAAATATCATAGTTTTGCAAATTCAATTAAGGAAATACTGTAGATCAGTTCAGAATTCCACTGTCACATACTTCATTGAGTCTCACAAGTTCCCAAAAAAAAAAAAATACTGTACATAATTTAGAGAATTACAAAAATGGAACTGAATTACGTTATAAATATTCGCGATTACTTACCTACACACAGAAACAAACCCAAACTAACCCCATGATTCTGGTAGTTTGGGGTAAATGTCGTAAGTTATAAAACATAACCGATGTCACATATGTGTAAATACAGGACCATAGGCGGAGAGAGAACCGTTTCCTTGGGGGGGGGGGGGACAAAGCAAAATCATAGAACCCCTATATAACGGGATTATGGGGGACATCATTTACTTCCACCACCCCCGTTATAGCTTGACCGTGGTACAGTATATCGGAATATGAATATTTAATAAAGGTATTTTCAAGGACATGTTTTTTACAATGCTAAATCCACATCCGCGATGTTTCGGACCAAATTTTATAGGGCTTGAACTGTAGGTCTACTACAAATTATAATAGGGCATGACTTAAAACAATCTCCCTCTTTTTTCTCTCTCGTACAGAAACAATGCATACATTAATAAAACTACGTAACAGTGCTAACAGAAACAATTTTTATATGAAGTTTACCTTCCTGAAGATATCATATGAAATGTAAACTCTAATTATTTTATTTAATCTCGGATTTAAGTTTACACATTATACCGGAATCACTTTTCTTTTTTCTGTATTGATGCGCAGTATGTTATTCATATTTTCCCAAGTAGCAGCCTGAACACCTGCAGACTTCTAACACAGGAGTACAGGCTGTTACAAAAGAAATATTACAGTGATGCCATTCCTCAAATGAGGTATAGCAATTCTTATACATTCAGAAATTTAAAATAAATATTATAGTCTGAAGACATTAATTCGCCAATTTAAGCACAGAAATTTAATCATAAAAAATTTAATGCAAAAAAGATCTTTAGAATTAAATATTTTCCAACGTTAATAGAAAAAAAAAAAGAGTTCATACAAGTTTGGGGGGGGGGAGCAGTGCCCCCCATGACCCCTCATAACTCTGCCTATGTATATGACCTAATTATTGTACTTTTTCAATCTTTTTTTTTTACATATTTAGTGATTTTGCTAGGTATTATACGTTATATATATATATATATATATATATATGTGTATTTCACAATATAGCCTATTAGATACATAAATTTCGGTCTGTACCCTATATAGCCTATCACGCTTAAAAGGTTACGGGGCGCTTCCGTACAGGGACAGTGGCATTTCCTCTAAAGTTAGAGCCCAGTTTAGGTGTGTGTGTATTAACCGAGAATTAGAGGCTAGAAAATAATGAAAATAGGACGTATGTTTATATGACTTTTTTTTTTCGATTAATACACACACACCTAAACTGGGCTCTAACCTTAGAGAAATGCCACTGCCTTGTACGGAAGCGCGCCCAAGGTTTCTTTCACTAGTAGACATACGCTAAAAACATCGAATTAATTTCATTAAGAAGTCATTTCATAAATTGGACAAATACATAATTATGCAAAATAAATGTCCTACAAGCCTTGGAGTGTTAGCTACATGTACGAATATAGTTCGTCTGATCAAATATTTAATTCTAATACCTACAAGCAGTGCTGTAGTTGGGTGAAAACGCACTGGAACGCAATTCCAATAAATAATAATATTATCGTTCAACAGTTCCAGTATAAATAATACAGGAAACGACAGAAGAAGCAATTGTGGGCGTTTCTGATATTGTCGAATTCCAGCAAAAATTTATTTTCAACTACCGCACTGCCTACAAGATACAAAATAATACTCTTTTCACCGAAATAAACTCTCTGAGTCACGTTGTTTGATATAAACAAACATCTTTATCAGTATACGCTAATCTGAAATCCACGGATGTTGTTACGTTCTTAAAACTAATTTTAACTCCGCTACAGCTTGGTTCAATAGACTGAGGAATTAAGAAGCTGCTTTGTTTGTAATAATTTATACCGCTGTTACATGCCAGAGTGAAGTTCTCGCCAAGAGCCATGCGAACCGGTTGTTACCGATTTGGTATTCACACCCCTGCCGACACGGCTTTTTCCTCCAACCTGTGTGTCGACCTTCTCCGCCACATGATAGCTCTTCACAGTGTTAACACTTACTACTCACAGCTATTTGAACTAGATTAATAGTATCTTGACCAGTTATGGATATAGGGCAGGCTAGAACTTCTTTTACTGACTTACGTTATCATCAGTTTTATACAGAAACAAATGTGAAAAGATTTTAAATAAGTAATTTGAAAAGGAGATATTAGTTATTACTAAATTCATATATACATGTGTTCAAATAAACTTCATAAAATATCGCCTGCTAAATACATGATACAAATTTCACTATAAGTTACGCATGTACTTATAAAAGCTGCTGCTAATGTCATAAATTCATACGAGTAATAACAGGCATTCTTTAATGCCATTTCTTTTATCTCTTAACATTATCATTATTACGGGAGCTTTAAGAAGTAAGCTACATGAATAAAAAGATTTGTTAATTTGTTATAATATAACATGAGGCCTACGCTGCTCGAAATTATCGATATGTGCAACAATTACAAACATATTAACTTATCAGTTATACGTTCCCGATCGGCTTCCATTTTAGTATTAATATCATTCAAAACGCCCACTAAATAATCTCAATTTTACCACCTAATACCTATAATATCGCTTAAATGTTCGCTTACATGAATACGGTGCATTAAAAATCTTCGGAGTCGATACAGAAATAGTAAACAAGCGAGTCTGGAAAGCGCATTTTACAAAAACTCGTTTTCAATTCTATGAAAGGAGCGTAACGAATTCATTCATCTTCCAGCTATTGTAAAGTCACTGCCTTGACAAGATGAAGTAGAAACTTCTAACCCTAAACGTATAATAAATCATGAAAATGTTAGGGTCGACTTACCAAGCAACCTTCTCACTTCCCACTGGCTTAGGTAGAGGTTCAAATTTCCACAACACAGGTCTACAAGGCACACCACAAACAGAACGAATTTCGCCCAGCAACACGACGCTGTCATTGTTACACTGCACATCATTGTTGTTCTGTTATCAACAACACAGGTCTGCCAACACTCGTTCTAAACTCCATGAACACTTTCACATTACGGAAAATGAACATGGAGTAATTTGTTCACAAACATGTAAAGGAAATAACGTTAAATCATGCTGAATGAAGACAGTTCGTCCATTAATACCGTTCGTGTATTTTGATATTTCACAACCACATCGTGACGAGAATAAAGAAGAATAATAGCAGCAAGCAGCAAGACTTGGTATATTCAGATCAACACTGACAAGAACACAAATTTACGATAAAATCTGAAGATCTGAGAGCGACATATAGTATTTCTTATCGATTACAGTCTTCAACTGTTTTATAAACATCACAATAAAGATCTTGCACACTGAAAATGTCAACAACACAGTCTTTTCGGGTGAAGTTTACACATAACAGGATCGGCTACACACAACATCCACCTGGCTTAGCCTCCACAACTGAACTGGCGAGACAAGGGGAACCTACCACACGGGCTAGGGACAGAATGGCGCGGGTTACGAAGGGGAAAGCATGCTGTGCCGGCCTGAGCTCGTTACGATCACAGCCGAAGCTTTATAGATGAGGGAGCCGAACTTTGCCGAACGAAACTGAAGTGTTTCGGTGTCTGCGATAGCTCCCCTCGCAGCATCCAATACACCAGACACATTCAACTTGTTTCCTAAGAGATGACAAGAAGCAGATGCCCTCCCTCCGGGGTAAGAATAGCATACCCTCCTACGAAATAACCCTACTTGAAACACGGCGAAAATATCTCTATAAAACAAGTGCCGAAACTAAAAGAATGTTGGGATAATGTTCTGAGTATCAAATATTTCATTTTACCCCTATTCATAAATGATTGGGCGATTGAAAATTTTCCTGCACTATGCATAACAATCACAAAAGAAATTCTTTACATTCTTATAACTAATAAATTATAGCGACGATTATCTTTTGAAGAGGTGGAGAAGTTCAAATATCTTGAAGCAACAGTAACAAATATAAATGATACTCGGGAGGAAATTAAGCACAGAATAAATATGGGAAATGCCTGTTATTATTCGGTTGAGAAACTTTTATCATCCAGTCTGCTGTCAAAAGATCTGAAAGTTAGAATTTATAAAACAGTTATATTACCGGTTGTTCTGTATGGTTGTGAAACTTGGACTCTCACTTTGAGAGAGGAACATAGGTTAAGGGTGTTTGAGAATAAGGTGCTTAGGAAAATATTTGGGGCTAAGAGGGATGAAGTTACAGGAGAATGGAGAAAGTTACACAACACAGAACTGCACGCATTGTATTCTTCACCTGACATAATTAGAAACATTAAATCCAGACGTTTGAGATGGGCAGGGCATGTAGCACGTATGGGCGAATCCAGAAATGCATATAGAGTGTTAGTTGGGAGGCCGGAGGGAAAAAGACCTTTAGGGAGGCCGAAACGTAGATGGGAAGGTAATATTAAAATGGATTTGAGGGAGGTGGGATATGGTGATAGAGACTGAATTAATCTTGCTCAGGATAGGGACCAATGGCAGGCTTATGTGAGGGCGGCAATAAACCTCCTGGTTCCTTAAAAGCCAGTAAGTAAGTGACGATTAATAATAACATTTTCAAATTTAGTAATCATATATAGATCTCCAGCATAGCTAAAGTGATGAGCACGTTTGCCTGTTGATCCATAGCTGCGCTTGGGCGTGGGTTCGATTCCCGTTTTGGCTGATTACCTGCTTGACATTTTCGAGATTTTCCCAACTATAAGGTGAATATAGGGCCAAGGCATTGAAAGCGCATCCAGGTAGATTTTTATGCAGTAATGGAAGCGCACCAAAATTACCAATGAGAAGCGCACAACAATTTGTGCTTTTGTGGACCTGATCATCGTTTCACCGCAAATAGACAGCAGAGTTAGCAGTTTTTCCGACTTCATTTATGAAACCTGCGACGCTGGAGATAAGTTACTGTAGTTTTCTGTCGAAAGTCTTATTCATAGATAATACTTCTGAGACTTTGACTTTCGTAAATCGAGATTTGACGACCTAGTTCTAATGTTGGCAATCACTATCATGATCTTCTAAACGAATTAAATTAATGGGTAGTTTAAACATATATCTATATATACATATAATTTGAACTGGTAATGGAAATTACGGGAAAACGGCTGAACGGATTTTAATAAATGACCCCTCATTTTGAAGCTTGGAACCCAAAGTTTTTCGGAAAAATAGTAGTTTTCAGTGAAATGTCAATTTTCCTACATCATTTTCCTACATCATTTTCCTTTTTTTCCAAAATCCATCTTTCGTCAGTTTTGAGAACTAATTAATTGCATTCACGGCCGACTTGATGTTCGCTTCCTTAAGCGAAGCGAGCATCAAGTCGGCCGTGCTGCATTTCAGAATAAAACAAAACACACACTACAATAAACAATAGGCTATTACACGAAGATGAAATTGTATTACACGAAGGCCATGACCTATAGGATTGCTGACATAGAGTTCAGACGGCTCAGATTCTTTCCCATCATAATGCCAATCCGTCGATCTTCATTTGTGCAATTTTTTGATAACGTAAAAAATAATTTACAGGTCTGATTCTCTGGTCTGTAGTTTTTCGAGTACAGCTGTGTATTGGATATTAAGAACTGCAAAATTTAAGAATGTTTGATGACATTATTACCATAAAAATGAAATATTATTATAGTTAATGCAACACATAATGCTATACTGATATATGAAACTGAAACCTTTTGGGGCTTTATGTAAGTAGACACAGAGAAAGAATATTTTATATTAGATCTTCATTTCTATAATTTACTGAGTAACGGCTATAGGCCTATATAAACTTATGTTACTTAAAACTATAAAACTTACGTAAGCTAACAATATTGTTATTAAAAATGAAATACTTTTACAATTATTAATCAAGTGGTGTGGGTCCTTTTCATATATGTAATGGCAGTATGATATAGATATTTATATGTCTGATTCTCTAACTTTCCTAGGTAGTAATTGAGTCATGCTTCCTATTTTAGCTGCGTCTTTAAACTTCATCAAAATTAATTTCATATTTCTTTGGTTTAATTGATTAGATTTGTGATCGCTGCCAAGCATATTTTGTTGTAGGGAAAATAGCATGCCATTTCACTTCTTGCTACCATGATGAGTAAGTTTATTTCCCGCAACCAGCAACAAATGAAACACTGAAGCTGCTAACGATTTACGACGGACAATTTTATTTAGGGCGCATATAAGATTCTACAACTCTGACATATCATTCGCCTCATTTTCCACATCTCAGCAATAAATTCCTCACAACAGCCTACATTACAGAAAATATACGAAATAACATTAATTGTTACACAAATTAATCCAGCAGTATTTGATAGATCAATATTGTCTCGAAGAAGCGCAAAAAAGTACAATTCATAAGAAAACAGTAGCGGCCGGTGATCGAAATCCTCGGTGAGGCCAGATGCAACTAGTTTGAGTGCCTCCGATAGAAAATGTTTATTTATGATATTAATTATTATTGTTATGATATTATTAATATCATTATTACACTATTATTATTATTATTATTATTATTATTATTATTATTATTAGTCTATTATTATTACTAGTAATGAAAAAGAATAATTTCACTCACCAAATAAGCTGTTATGCTGCGAGTTTCAGTGATTGTTTCAGTGTGATGAAGCAACCCATATTATGTGTTGAAATTTCCCTTTCTTTCTTTTATTTTTATTTTTTTTTTCCTTTGACAGCAACAAACAAGGCCAACAGAGAAGTTTATTTTGCACCACATTACCACTTAACCATTTATGTTGCCCATACCAAATGCAATAGAAACTCGCGTTTAAGATTATCTGTCAGAAAAATTGTCAGCGACGTCATAGGTATCTCGGTAGGCTCTCTCTTTATTTAAAACTTCCTTTCTTTCAATATTATTTCTTCTCGAAAAAGGACACTCTAACAATGAATTAACTACACCAGGATTATTTCTCGCATTTGTTTCTGTTTATATTTTCCCGAAATACATAACAACATTGGCCCAGATTCATTACACGAAGTACGCCCTCGCTTAAGTCATAAACTAAGACATAAGAGGAGAGAATAGTGTGGGTCTCTGCCTCCCAAAGAGCTGGAATGTTTGTTTATTTATGGCCTATTTAGGGAGACAAGTCACCCTATTCCCACCCCACTCTATCCTTGAGGCCGGCCCATGATTGGGAGGAGTGAAACCTGACCAGGCCAGACGAATTGTGCCTCAGTTACAACGTTTTAAGCGCAACTTCAAAAGCCCGCGAAGACAAACGAAAATCCAGAAGCAGACCCGGCACGAGCAATCCTGGCCTTATGAACAAATTTTACTACAAAACAGGTCTATCTACATCACAAAGTTTTCAAATGCTTCTACAGCGATATATGCTTCATTCAAATAACTAATATATTACATAAAACAAAATTTTATTTGAGTTAAACTAAGTGACTGAGGCCCGGCCTCACTTGCCTCAGTCAATCAGCCGCCACTGTAAGAAAAGGCCAAAAGGTATTACTTATTGATAAAATAAGAGGCTTACAAGATTTTGTAGTCTCTTGATCACCTCAGCAAGATCTCTTAGTGGGAAAAAGTAATTCTGCCCTCTACATTTCAGAGTAGTTCACGAAACATGTAGCAGCTATAACAAGATGCTAAGTCTTTTGTTCAAAGCATGACAAACCTTAAGTTACATTTTCTTAACTTTCACATACAATCCGCAATGACCCGAAATAGCTGCTGCATTACTCCCACATGAAAAACCCATTGATCATCCTGACATTGTTACGGATACCCCCAAGATACGGACACTCCTCATATATGGACAGATTTTTATGTCCCAACTGAAATAATATAGAAATAATGATAAATTCAACTCTCGTTTATGGACACTCTCAGACACGGACACGGACAGCTGTTTGACAGTCCTAAAACTTGCTTTACCTCCCGACTACTGACAGAACTTGGATTTCAAGACAAAAATGGAAAAATTAATTTTGAGCACTGTACAGAAATTCCTTAAGATGAAAGAAGAGAATGCAGTTAGCTGGAAGCGAGTGAAAAGTCTTAACATGAGAGAAGATAACAAGGATCTTGTAAGCTACCGCTAGCCCAGCCCGCTACCTCTTGTTAGCTGGAAGCGGGTGGATAAACAAATTCATAAAATATCATTCGAAGTGTGAAGGGATATATAATTTACTTACTTACTGGCTTTTAAGGAACCTGGAGGTTCATTTCCGCCCTCACATAAGCCCGTCATTGGTCCCCAACCTTAGCATGACGAATCCAGTCTCTACCATCATATCCCACCTCCCTCAAATCCATTTTATATTATCCTCCCATCTACATCTCGGCCTCTCCAAAGGTCTTTTTCCCTCCGGCCTCCCAACTAACACTCTATATGTATTTCTGGATTCGCCCATACGTGCTACATGCCCTGAGATATATAATGCATATTATAAATTGGGGAGTTTCCCTCCCAATAAAGGACACCTCCCAGATGCGGACAAATTGTTACGTCCCTTTAATGTCCGTAAATGAGGGGTTTCACTGCATTAACATAGCGGGAATCGGACTATTGTTTAAAGCGTGAGGTACTGATGTGGATTAATATGAGACACTTAAGAAATGTTGAATAGTATTTAATGTAACATTATTATTTTACATCAAAGCTGCATATTATGAGAAATATTGCACATTTCATATTATTTTCCGTAATTAATTCTTACATATTTTTTCCTTGCTTTAGCCAGACAAAATTAATTCTGGCATTAAGAATGAATTTACAATAACGCTTTGTATACGCATTGCTGACAAATGCAAAGGTAAAATTGGTAGTAATCTGATGCTTGTAATAATTATAAAGGCATGTGGACAACAATAAAACTTAATTTGATAAAACCTTAAAATTTCCAATACATTTGTGGTATTACGACCACAAATAACAAAATATTAACATAGCGGGAATCGGACTACTGTTTAAAACGTGAAATACTAATGTGGATTAATATGAGACACTTAAGAAATGTTGAATAGCATTTAATGTATCATTATTATTTTACATCAAAGCTGCATATTATGAGAAATATTGCACATTTCATATTATTTTCCGTAATTAATTCTTACATATTCTTTCCTTGCTTTAGTCAGACAAAATTAATTCAGGCATTAAGAATGAATTTATAATAACGCTTTATATACGCATTGCTGACAACTGCAAAGATGAAATTGGTAGTAATATGATGCTTGTAATAATTATAAAGGCATGTGGACAACAATAAAATTAATTTGATAAAACCTTAAAATTTTCAATTCATTTTTAACGCCTACTCATTTATTAGACCTAAATAAAGAAGCTAATTTTTATTTTTCTATCAACACAGAGACGAAGATGAATGCATTTGGGCTACTAAAGAATATTGTTGACTCACGTTTTATGATCCCTCGGAAATCGAAAGTACGATTTGGAGCAATTTGTAATGCTGTAATTGTAGCAGTTATAAACAGCACATGTACACCCTGACATTTTAACACAGCACTAACTAATAGAACTATTTATTAGCTTAGCAACAATCTACGTACATTGTAGTAGACTGCAGCTTGCTTCGCGGGTTTCAGTACACCCTGCCGCCTAGGTAGCAGCACTGCGCCATTCGCACGCAGAATGGAATGCGCATATAGACAGAGCTGATAACTCAAGATAACTCAAGACTTATTGAAGTAGCACGAGATATGATTCCTAGTGGCAAAAGAGATGTGGACCGACCGAAAAAATGGTGGAAGGAAGGACTGATTTCATCATCTACTAAATCGCCTCCTGTGTGAAGACAAACAGGCCATGTGCCTTTACAAAAGAAGAAGAAGAAGAAGAAGAAGAAGAAGAAGAAGAAGAAGAAGAAGAAGAAGAAGAAGAAATAAACGAACCATAGATTTGGAAAGACCGCAAAAAATACTATATGAACCGATCTTTAACTGAATTTCGGTAAAAATGACGTATGTCAGTCTTTGATACCAGACTCCTCAATATATCACTGCCACCGGGAATATACTAATAACAGTGCTAATACACATACAGACATACATAGGCATATACTTACTTACTTACTGGCTCTTTTAAGGAACCCGGAGGTTCATTGCCGCCCTCACAATGTTTTTAGCGGATGTCTACTAGTGAAAGAAACCTTGGGCGCGCTTCTGTTCATGGCAGCGGCATTGGTCCCTATCCTGAGCAAGATTAATCCAGTCTCTATCATCATATCCCACCTCCCTCAAATCCATTTTATCTTCCCATCTACGTCTCGGCCTCCCCAAAGGTCTTTTTCCCTCCGGCCTCCCAACTAAAACTCTATATGCATTTCTGGATTCGCTCATACGTGCTACATGTCCTGCCCAACTCAAACGTATGGATTTAATGTTCCTAATTATGTCAGGTGAAGAATACAATGCGTGCAGTTCTATGTTGTGTAATTTCTCCATTTTCCTGTAACTTCATCCCCCTTAGCCCCAAATATTTTCCTAAGCATCTTATTCTCAAGCACCCTTAACCTGTGTTCCTCTCTCAAAGTGAGAGTCCAAGTTTCACAACCATAAAGAACAACCGGTAACATAACTCGTTTTATAAATTCTAACTTTCAGATTTTTTGACAGTAGACTGGATGACAAAAGCTTCTCAACCGAATAATAACACCACAGCATGGCGCGTCCTCAGGTTGCGGATCGAGGAGACGGCCTCCAGATATGGAGGGTAGCTGTGAATATATTGAATAAACAGTCGCGGACAGACGATGAGGGGTGGTCCTCCAGCTTGGGGGTTGGGCGAAGGGCTAACAACCCATCACCGTAAAATGCAGCTTGTTACGAAATCTTCAAATAAGCCTCGGAATTGGACTGATTCTCTGGCACGACCACATAGGCATATAACAAAAAATATTTCTGGCATTATTTACTCCGGTAGACATAATACACCTGGGCTATGTCGATAGCTAAAACGTATCTTTTAAATTATATATATATATATATATATATGAATATATAACTATGACGGTTATGTTTTAAATTGTATATTTCAACATCTGTTCCAAAACAATGAGTCGTAAAACACTGCTTCAAATAATCAGATGTCCTTCTTCCCCCATGTTGTCTCTAAAGATGAAATTATGAATATTAGCACTTCGCCTCATATGGTAAAAAGTGATAGGGGCATTCTGAAATTCAAAATATCCTTTGAAATAATATGTAACCCCCAGTCAGCATCTGACCCATCAGACATCACTGAGTTGTATTTACGAAGTCCATTACATCGTGGAGTTTATTTGGAAACAGAGAATAGTCAACTTTAACTCCTGACAGCAATTGCTACTTTACTTCTGCAATCATTTATTTCTCTGACAGTATTGTTCAATATTACTGAACTCCCGCATACAAGTATATTTTATTTTGTGAAGACTTTTAAATATCGTGAAAAGTTTGTCTTTATGTAAGCACTGTCTTTGAGAGCCTGCATGAAGTACGCAATATGCGGGAAATGTACGAATGATGTACAAACGTAGGAGCAATACGTATTGAATATTAAATATGCAGTAAAAATGCTATTTAAGATATTTATGTATGTACTTGTATTTATTTATACTGCAGTGGTAACTTCATTACACACAATAAAAATAATACACAATTTAATTTAGGCTAATTTAGTAGTCTGACCCAATACTTTGGGTTTGCCCTGCGACATAGAATAGCTCACAATAAAATTTAAAATGAGAAATTATATAAACAGGTTTCAGACAAAAGTGAATAAGACATAAGAAAAAAGAAAATAGAACCAAGTATAATTTAAATTGAATGTACGCCATAAAGATGCTGACGAAATATCGCTACAGAAAATTTTATTATGGTGGTGACGATGGCATCTTGAAGATCTCTCGTCAGCTTGTATTTTTCCCTCCACTTTACAAAGGCTTTCGGAATGGTGCCTCTAGCTCCGAAGAAGAGACCGGTAACTGTGATTTTTTCTATGTTGTATTTCGCCGATACTGTAGGTACTGAATCTTGGGCTAGTAGATTTTCTTTTTCTCTTCGTTCACTTCAGATGGTTGAGTGGCTGAGATTTCAAATCTGATGGTAGGATCAATTATTTCGGCTGTCTGTTTATTCCTATTTATAGCTATGATATCGATCCTACGATTGCTTCCACCATCAGCAATACAATGAACTTCCTCGTGAACGTCTAGATTTTTGGATCGAAGTGCATCTGCGATCATAGAACGTATGGTGTTGTGACGTTTTATTCTGAGTACTTCTCCCTGTGGGCAACTTCCAAGCACATGTGGTAAAGTTTCATACTCACTGCAGTGCCTACAGTGGGTTGTGCCTGTAGAGCGACCAGGGAGAGAACGTACTGGTGCCACCATTATTATTATTATTATTATTATTATTATTATTATTATTATTATTATTATTATTATTAAGAGGGTTACAATGTAATCTACAACTTTCTGTATCCAAAGTGTTTAAATTCTTATCTTCTTCTTCCATTCTTCTCTTGCTTCCCACTCCCGTTTTTCCAAGCCTCTCGCCTTCATTCCACTTCTTATATCGTCCATCCAGGTTTTCCTTGGTCTTCCCCTCTTTCCTCTTCCTGGTGGAATCCATTCAAAAATCTGTCTGGGCAATCTTGTTAGGGGAATGCTCGCCAGATATGGAGGGTACCGGGGAAATAAAATACCCGGGGCAGACCAAAACTAGCAGCTGCTGCCTTGCAGAGAGACGTTGGTTCGTCAAAGGCTAGAGTAAGAAAACCTCGAAAATAAAAATTGCCTGGTCCTCCAGGTTGGGGGTTGATGCAATAGGCCAGCTCCCTATTCATCTAAAAAAATAACAATGCTAAAAAGTCCAAAGTGATTAAACCGGATGGATTTAGTAATAATAATAATAATAATAATAATAATAATAATAATGAAATAATAATAATAACAATAATAGTAATAATACTAATATTATTACTATTATTATTATTATTATTATAACAATAATAGTAATAATACTATTATTATTATTATTATTATTATTATTATTATTATTATTATTATTAATGGAACTTTCGCTGTACCTCCTCCACAAACGCCTGAACAGTCTCAGCTATAGTCCCGACGCTGTTATTTCCGGCGTGACTCCGCCTCTTTGCTTACGTTTTAGAAAGTGAAGGCTCTATGAAGTCTAGGTAGGTAGTATCGTTCGCCATTTTTGTTCTTACGCTGCCGAGCTACCATACGAGGAATCTATTTGCCACACCGTTAAACATTATCATGTCGTAGCTCCTATGATAATAAATCAAACGCAATGTAATTCAGTAATAATTGAGCGGCAAATAACGTCTTCGTGTGCTTTCTGCGAACGCCAACGGAAGAGCTGAAATGGCGGGCGATTATATAAAGTATTTATCGAGCCTTTAGAAATGAATAAGCGAATCACAAGACGCACACGTTTAAATGTAGCCGACCTGCAACGCGATTGGCTGCCGGAAATTAGAGCGACGGGACTATAGTTTTGACCATGCCCGATTCCTCAGGTTCTTATTTTTGTAATTATTGTCAAACACATTCTACAAACAACTTTCCAATTCATATGCTACAATCAATCTCTTCGTCTCTTCCACACTCCATTGTTTCTTTCCGCCATTTACACTGCTTCTGTCGCGAGAGTTAATGAAAAACTTCAACTCAGCTGAATAATTTAGAGTACCTAGTTATAATGAGAGTTGACAGTGTAATATAGTACACCCTGTATCTTCACTTAGGCCTTTTCAACATAAACTTGTACATACTGTTACAAACGACAGAAGGGTCATCTTCTCCTATACTATGACCTGTGATCTGGCCACATGCCATGATCACGCACTTTTCAGAGTACAAAGTGAGAATAAAAGCTCAGGGTACAATTTCGTTATTTCTTGGAATTCACTACTCCGTAACCAAACAAGGTTAATTACTCGGAAGTATGGCTATGTACACGACCACTAGCCCCTCTCTCAGCCACACCTAACCAAAATGTTATAAAATGTATTGTTATTTATGGCTTGTTACTATTGAAGTAACAGCTTCGTAGAGATTACCCGTCCACATGTGACGATTGTAACTCATCAAATTTTATAAATAAACTGTATATCTACTTCTGGAACTTCAAGTTGTGACTATGTCTTCATCACCTCAACCCTGGTTGACTTCAAGGGGTCTCTCACGCAGTGGCGGCTGATTGACTGAACCAAGTGAGGCCAGGCCTCAGTCACTTGGTTTAATTGAAATCAAATTATGTTTTTTATATAATATATTAGCTACAGACCCTCAAGGAAATGTAGGAGCTGGTATTTTTAGTAATCTTTTTTGCTTCTATCTCCCAGTTGGTTATAATCTGTCTGCCTATGATGGAGAAATTGAAGCTATACATGTTGATTTAAATCAACTTTTATTCCATATGGATAAATTCACAAACGCCGTCATCCTCTCGGACTCAAAAGCAGCCATTTTGTCCATAAATAAAACTGACCACCCCTACACAGAACAAATCAATAATTGTCAAAAATGCTTGCAACTTTAAAAGAACATGGCAAAACAGTTGTGTTACAGTGGATCCCAGGACATTGTAATCTACATGGGAATGAACAGGCTGACACATTAGCTAAGAAGGGTGTCAATCTCAAAATAAACCCACGAAAACCTTTGTCATTTAGCTCAGTAAAACAATATATCAAGCAACTACAAAAATATAATCACCATCAATAATTGGACATAAACATTTCGCAACAACGTAGGAAATTACTGAAGGATATACCTCCTGAACCCAGAAGACTGGCAGTTGCAAGCTTTCGTCTTAACACTGAACATGACATCCTGGGTAAACACCTCAATCGTCTTGGCATCCTTCCATCAGCATCCTGCATTTTGTGCCATCAACAGGAAGACATGGATACACAACATCTTGCAAAATGCCCTGCTCTGAAATCCTCCAAGGAAGTCGACCGCTACTGGGAAGCCAGAGCCCGAATGTTTTTGATTACTTAATCCGTAGTTTTGTTCACCACTTTCTGTTTTTCGCTCAGTCAATGATAGTAAATAATGTGTACTAGCCATTAGATAAATAAATAAATAATATATTAGCCATTTGAATATCGCTGTAGAAGTATTTGAAAACTTTGTGATGGATATAAGTTAGACCTGTTTTGCAGTAAAATTTGCTCCTGAGGCCGGCGTCGCTCGTGCCGCGTCTGGCTTCTTCATTTCGTATGTTTTCGCGGGCTTTGAGGTAGCACTTGAAACGTTGTAGCTGAGGCACAATTGGTCTGGCCTTGTGGCCTGGTCAGCTTTCACTCCTCCCATCCATAGACCGGTCTCGAGAGTGCAATGGGGTGGTTATAGCAGTGGTGACTTGTCTTCCTAAATAGGCCATAAATAATATAAAAATTCCCGCTGTTTAGCAGGCAGAGACCCAGACTGTTCTGTCCGCTTATGTTTTAGTTTATGACTTAAGCGAGGTTGTTGTACTATTGTACTTCGTAGTACAGTAGTGAGTGTGGTTCAATGTTGTTATGTGCTTCGGGAAAATATAAACAGAAATAGATGCGAGAAATAATGATGATGTAGGCCTAGTTAATCCATAGTTAGAGTGTCCTTTTTCGAGAAGAAATGATATTGAAAGAAAGGAAGTTTTAAATAAAGATATAGCCTACCGAGATGCCTACGACACCGCTGACAACTTTTCTGACAGATAATCTTAAAACGCGAGTTTCTATTGCATCGTGATATGGCCAACCTGAATGGTTAAGTAGTAATGTGGTGCAAAACAATCTTAAATAAAAATAAACCTTGTTTGTTGCTACCAAAGGAAAAAAAAATAAAAGGAAAGAAAGAAAGAAAGAAAGAAAGAAAGAAAGAAAGAAAGAAAGAAAGAAAGAAAGAAAGAAAGAAAGGAAGGAAGGAAGAACAGTGTGTCTGAGAGCTTCAGCGATCTGAAAAATATTTCCAGGGTAATTTCAATATATACTTCTTCAGCTGAGCATAATATGGGTTGCTTCGCCACATTCACACAATCACTGAAAAGAACTCACAGCATAACAATTTATTTGGTGACAGTATTATTTTTAATTAATAATAATAATGATAATAATAATACAGTAATAATTATATTAGTAATATAACAATAATAATTAATATCATGAATAAACGTTTCATATCGGAGGCAAACTAGTTGCATCTGGCCTCATAGAGCAGTCATGTCAATTGATGCCCATAGAGCAAGAATCTGAAAATCGATAAATATGTCACATAGGAGTTATTGCAGGTACAACGACAATATGCGAGTTCTCTGTCCAGGGTGTTTACACGGCGAGAGCAGTTTTCAAGGCCGCTCTGTTTAGTCTCTCCATTTAGATACCAGAGTCAACGAGATATCTACTCTCAAAACCGTTTATACGGCGATAGTCAGCTCTCTTCTTTAAACTCTCAGGGCCGTATTCATAGACATTCTTAGCGCGGGCTTCCGGTGGATGATCAGTGAACTAACGTTTTTCGTATTCATAAACCAGTGTTAGCGATATGATATGAATCCTGTACAAGTAATCAGTCGATAGCCGGGGCTAGTTTAGCACGCTCGTAGCGCGGGCTAGCGAAATATCTATGAATAGCACCCTCAGCGTGTAAACATAGCATTAGACACTCAGGACGGCCAATGTAATACGTCTGTGCACTCTCCAAAGAAATTCCTTCGGCTATAAGGACGAGGGTCACATTTCTTGTTGCTGGTTACATTAGTCTGTATTGCCATAAAACGATCGCGCTCTTAAAACTAACGACGGCGCAGTTTTATAACGCAGTACGTACAAAAATATCTTGTACTTGTTTTATTCCCCCTCATTCGTTCAGGGGTCACGTTTTATGCTGCATTTTGGAGGCGACGTCTCGAGTTTCAGGCACAGTAACGGCTGGAAACTGCGAGCGGTTTTCCATTCTATTCCTCTGTCCCGAATAGAAATTGACGGCCTCTAACAAACGCTTCACAAGCTGCAACAATTCTCCCTCCAGCTTACACGTGTTCCAGAACGACATTAAAATAAGGTTTCTAAGGCTCGATTCACATTATACGGAACATCAACGTCACGGACCATCACCGTCATCGTCACATCCAATGCAAACTCATTCACATTTAACGGCAAGTGACCGTCAGTTTGCCGGCGTCATTAAGAATAGATAAGTAGTTTATGCTCTCAAAAAATGTCGTAGCTCTTATGTGAGACAATGAATTGCACTGTAATTTTTAGGGTTCATTATATAAATGTCTAAGGAAAGCATGAGAAAAATTTGGAATCAAAATCTTTTTTGGACAGTGAGAAACGTCACCCGTTCAAAATAGATATTGACATATGAAAAGTTGATAAGCGGCAAAAGTTTTTTTTTTTTTCATGTTAGATTGGGGGTTAAAGCGAGAGAAATGTTTATAAAGAATGGAAATTACATTTAAAAGTGGCTGATATTCAAAACCTGTACCGGTTTGCGAGTACGGTGAGTTTAATGCGGAGGTGTGTGTGGCGAAATTTCTTATGCAGAGTGACAACGCTTGTCTGTTAGAACTGCGGATTCTCATAGAAATCATCGCTCTGATTTCAAATTTGTTTCAAAATAATAGTAATAATAATAATATAAATAATAATAATAATACGAGTAATAACGCTGCCAGATAAATTAAAATAAATTAGGTCCTTTTGCCTTCTCTTCCACTACAGTAATAGGCCTAATAATAATAATAATAATAATAATAATAATAATAATAATAATAATAATAATAATAATAATAATAATAATACGAGTAATAACGCTGCAAGATAAATTAAAATAAATTAGGTCCTTTTGCCTTCTCTTCCACTACAGTAATAGGCCCAATAATAATAATAATAATAATAATAATAATAATAATAATAATAATAATAATAACAATAATAATAATAATACGAGTAATAACGCTGCCAGACAAATTAAAATAAATTAGGTCCTTTTGCCTTCTCTTCCACTACAGTAATAGGCCCAATAATAATAATAATAATAATAATAATAATAATAATAATAATAATAATAATAATAATAATAATACGAGTAATAACGCTGCCAGACAAATTAAAATAAATTAGGTCCTTTTGCCTTCTCTTCCACTACAGTAATAGGCCCAATAATAATAATAATAATAATAATAATAATAATAATAATAATAATACGAGTAATAACGCTGCCAGATAAATTAAAATAAATTACGTCCTTTTGCCTTCTCTTCCACTACAGTAATAGGCCCAATAATAATAATAATAATAATAATAATAATAATAATAATAATAATAATAATAATAATAATAATAATACGAGTAATAACGCTGCCAGATAAATTAAAATAAATTACGTCCTTTGCCTTCTCTTCCACTACAGTAATAGGCCCAATAATAATAATAATAATAATAATAATAATAATAATAATAATAATAATAATAATAATAATAATAATAATACGAGTAATAACGCTGCCACATAAATTAAAATAAATTAGGTCCTTTTGCCTTCTCTTCCACTACAGTAATAGGCTAATAATAATAATAATAATAATAATAATAATAATAATAATAATAATACGAGTAATAACGCTGCAAGATAAATTAAAATAAATTAGGTCCTTTTGCCTTCTCTTCCACTACAGTAATAGGCCTAATAATAATAATAATAATAATAATAATAATAATAATAATAATAATACGAGTAATAACGCTGCCAGATAAATTAAAATAAATTAGGTCCTTTTGCCTTCTCTTCCACTACAGTAATAGGCCCAATAATAATAATAATAATAATAATAATAATAATAATAATAATAATAATAATAATAATGATAATAATAATAATAATAATAATAATAATAAGAGTAATAACGCTGCCAGATAAATTAAAATAAATTAGGTCCTTTTGCCTTCTCTTCCACTACAGTAATAGGCCCAATAATAATAATAATAATAATAATAATAATAATAATAATAATAATAATAATGATAATAATAATAATAATAATAATAATGATAATAATAATAATAATAATAATAATAATAATAATAATAATAATACGAGTAATACAATAATAAATTCTTTCCTTTCTTTTTTCTCAATTTCATACTAGTGGTTAATCAACATAGATGTTATTTATATATTGTACTAGGAATATTTTAATTACATTTCAAAACTCACAATTAACTCGAAAACCTTAAGCAATGGAAATATTCTGAACACAAATTTGGAATCAGACCGATGATTTCTATGAGAATCTGTAGTTCTAACAGATAGAAGTTGTCACTCTGCATAAGAAAGTCCGCCAAGCAAACCCCCGCATTAAAATCGCCGTAAGTCGCAAACCGGTACAGGTTTTGATCAGTGGCGTATACTGGTTTAAGGGTCTGGGCTACCACTGACCCTATTATTACACAAAATATATTTTAAAATCCCTATAATAAAGTTCCTTACCTATTTATATGTGAATTCCAGACGTCTTGATTGGGACGAAAATACTTTGATGACTTCGTCATTGAAATTACAGTTGGGCCGCTTGCGAAGTTTCTGTAGAAATGACTTTTCAATGGACATCAGTGTCAAGCCGGATAAACGTTCTTGTATATGAGTTGATCTACAGTAGGATTTTATTCTCTTCAACGCAGAAAATGTTCTTTCTACCGATGCTGACGTAGCTGGTATTGTCACAATTAATGTTGCCAATTTAAGAACTTCAGGAATAACTTGGTTCAGCTGGTTTTCATATATGGCAGATAATATTTCATGGATAGGTTTGTTCGAAAAATCAAAGACTTCTGCTGAATATATTACACTTAATTCATTTTTCAAAAGTACTTGATCAAAGTGACTGTTATAGGACTGAAATAATTTTAGTGCCTCATTCGGGAAGTTTTCTCTATAATCAGAAAATTTTTGAGAATCTAGAAGATGTGTGAACTGAAGCTTTCCATAATCAGAAAATCTGTCAGTAATTTCCATGTGCATACGATCTAGTATGCTGTAGTACAGCTGCCTGTATTTCAATTCATCATCTCCTTTTCTTCGCTTTAATGGTGGTTCCATTGTATTGTCTGAAGAATTTTCATTTTCCATATTACTCCATATGGACGGAAACCCACTACGTCTGAACTCGGATATAGTATTTTTTTACTTTGATACCTCTTGCAAGCAGTATGCTATGTCTAGGCTTTTTGTCTGAAGAATATTGTAGAGCACATCTGTACGTGCGAACACTCTAGCATAGACTTCAAGAAGAAATATATTCTGAAACTGTGTGAAAAAATACAAATATCTTTGAGCCTGCACAATTACATCATCATCCCGGTTTTCTTCAGAGTCATTACAAATGATATTTTCAAAGAAAGCAGTCAGTTGTTCTCTGTATTTCTTTACTGTATTTACAAGCCGAGATGTAAAATTCCATGTAGTTGGTGCTACTTTTGGGAGTTTCTTTTTCATAAATTCCTTGAGTTTTTCTGACCTTTTAGGAGATGATGAGAAAAATGCAGCTAAACCCGACAGTGTTTTGAAAAAAATGCGGAATTCTGGAATGGATAAAGTAGTTTGTTGCAAAACTAAATTGAGAACATGGCTGTAACAATGGACAAATAGTGCTTGAGGATACTTTTCTTGAACTTTTGTTTTTAAGCCATTAATATTTCCCGCCATAACTGAAGCACCATCGTATGTCTGTGCAATTAACTTATTGCCGACATTGTATTCTGCTATAACACCTTCCACATGCTGAAACAAAGCAGCAGCAGTTTTGCCCGAACTGACATTTGTGAATCCTATAAACCGTTCTTGAACATTGGCAGTACTGTCGACGTATCTTAAAACAGTGGACAGTTGACTCTGATTAGAGCAGTCACTTGTTTCATCAACAACAATGGCCACAAAAGGTGCTTCTTCTATTTCAGATTTTATGTTCTTTATCATAACCCCACTTATAGCAAATATTAAGTCATTCTGAATTGCGGGAGAAGTACCACGGAATACTGTTGAACTCTCAAGATGATTGGCCAGTAAATGGTCAAATTCACTTAAGGAACTTAAATATTCAATATAATTTCCTCTATTGTCTGATTCCACACTCTCATTATGACCCCGAAAATCCAATTCTTGTTTTCCTAGAAAGCAGACTGCGTTAATAAGACGCAGTAAAATCTCCCGATTTTTTTTCACAAGAGCATTGTGTTGGTTGATGTGTAGAGCGTTTTGCTTATCTAGCTGTAAATCAATTCTTGTCTTCCCAAAGTTTGCAAACTTCATGCTACTATAAATATGAGCTTTTGATTTGTCGTGTTTTAGGACTGCCGTTCGAAGGAGTTCATATTAGAAAACCCCTCTTTTGACCACACATTAGTTTCGCGGCTAAATAACAAACATGGCCAGCAAAATAGTTTAGACAGTTTAGAACTACCACACAACCAATTCCACTTACCATATGATGTTGAAGTGAAATGGCGTGTGTACTCACGCTGTTTTTCTTTTACGTCCATGGACAAATTTAACTCAGGAGTTGGTCTTTCCATTTTCACAATTTCAACTTTCTCGTTGTATGTACGACGGTTAAAAGGCACTTTTAATAAACCTTCTATTACACAGTCATTTTCAACACAAACCTCTCCAGAAACTTGTTCTGCCATATTTTTCACAATATCACTTAATTGGGAAATTAAAAACTTAATAATTCACAATTAATATAACTCTTAGACACTTGAACAAATCACATATTTAAAATACTGCACTGCAAGAACACAATCACATTCATGAGCTAGCGTACTAAGCGTAATGTTGCTTCGCGCCTGCGAAGAAACCGATCACGAGAGCGGCAACTCACCCGGCCTACACTAGTACACTGCACGATGGAAACAGAGGGGAGCGGGGAATGGGCAGTTGTGAGACAGAACAGCGTTAGCGGAACGGTCACAGGCTACCCCTCGTAGCAGCGGTTTCTCCAGCGATGCCGCCTTGACAACTTGTTTCTTTTCGAGAGCAGAGAGCGCATATAAATCTAACAATTACTTTAATTTTAATTACTGTGGTAAAACTAATACGGTAATACAAAATTATTACATTATGTTATATTATAAACTTTTTCTTTTGTAATTCCCTTGGGCTACCGCCGGTAGCCCCGGTAGTCCGCAAAATACGCCCCTGGTTTTGAATATCAGCCACTTCTAAAAGTAATTTCCATTTTTTTCTAAACATTTCTCTCGCTTTGAACTTACATCTAACGTGAAAAACAAAAAAGTTCGTCGCTTATCAACTTTTGATATGTCAATGCCTATTTTGAACTGGTGACATCGAAGTTAATATTTTTTTTCTCACTGTCCATAAAAGATTTTGATTCCAATTATTTTCTTTGCTTTCCTTAGACATTTATATATGAATCCTAAAAATTACAGTGCAATTGATTGTCTCTCATTGGAGCTACGGCATTGTTTGAGAGCATTGACTACTTCTCTATTCTTGATGACGCCGGCAAACTGACGGTCACTTGCCGTTAAGTGTGAATGAGTTTGCATTGGACGTGACGGTGATAGTGATGGTCCGTGACGTTGATGTTCCGTATAATGTGAATCGAGCTTAATCCTGTATGTAGCTGCCTAACTATAAGGCGAAAGGCATTCTGACCCAAATGTTTGACCACTACTCCTCTTCGTAGTGCAAATGGTTCAGTTATTAACTCCATATAACAGTAATGTCACTACATTAACCCTTTCTCACCTTTTTTCCATTTAATACTCGGTTTACTAAATATTTTCTACTATTAGCCTATCTATGCATTTCGAACTGGTGGATCAAGGTCACGCACAAACGTACAAAAGTGCGAACCACGCAAGAGTTAATGAACTGAAAACTTTGAACTGATGCACTGGTAATTTCGGCAGTCCCAGCTGACTTTAGTCGAGGAGAATGGTCCAGAATTGGGATAAGCCAGCCGTGGCGAAAATGTGATCATGAGCCGAGCCACTGCGTAACCTGCAACGTGCATAGCACCTATGGAGGGAGCCGGACACCCAAAGGGGAAGTGAAGCAACTGTCTGACTTATTAACGGATTTTCATTTTCCTTACGTCAAGCACTTAATTATAATTTTATACAGTATAAGGTTAGAAACTAATGTTTAATACGTGTAACGAAGAAAGAAATGAATAAGAAAACATAGGACACAATATCACAACCTAAAATTAACTGTTTTCAGAATGTCTCTGCGGCAGAGTTTCAAAATCAGAAATTATGTCACTTACTGCCAATCGTAGTTGATCACGAAGGTATTTGTCTGTCAGTCCTGATATAAATTTGTTTTTACTATTTTCATTGTTGAAAATAATTTTTCACAAACGCAAGTTGTAGCGAACATGGCTTCAACTGAGCAAGCGAAAGAACGAAGCTTCGAATATTTGTTTTTTGGCAAAGATTTGAAAAGTTCAACATTTGTCAAGTCCTTACATCAGGCTTTCAATTAATATCACATTGTAAATCTGTGAGTTTAAATTGAAGATCTAACCGCATTATTCGTACATCTGCTGAAAAAGGATCGACGTACAGATATAATAATAATAATAATAATGATAATAATAATAATAATAATAATAATAATAATAATAACAACAACAACACTTAACCATTTAATGTTTCAAGAATAACATGTAGTATAATGCCGTTTTATGTTACACAACCGTTTTCCTCGTAATACTTGTGAACAATCATACATTTAACATTCTCATCATATTGGCAGCAAAAAAATGCGTCCTCCCATCCTACTTGAAACTTTCGATTTTGTAGAGGTACATGGTTTCGAGAGAAACAATGCGACGATACGCCACTCGCAGGTCAGAGACAAATACAAATGAAACAGAGTTTGACTCCAGTGAGTGAGAGGGTTGGGGGTTGGGGGAGGTAGGAATCAAGAGCTATCATTGCGAGCCACAATGTGCTCGCGAGTTACATTTTCGCCACGGCTGGGATAAGCACATGTGAAAAATGCAGTCAATTGCTTGACCTTGAGCCTCCGCGCCCGTTGGAAATGCACAGGTAAATACTTTCTTCTATTTGGTCTCTAGTAACTGAATTGGCTTCTGATTACTTCATTACATGATGATACAAAATGTAGGCCAGTGCGTTAATTTGTGTTGTCTAGCAACTCTCAGACACTTGAAATGGCACGGGTTGGTTCGACTGACGCAGATAACGATTATCTAATCACTAATATTTTCCAAACAAATTAAATCTAATTTATTACCGCGTATGAACTGGCGAGGATGTTGATAAACATCGCAATGTTGAAAGTTCCACTCAAAGATATTTGCTACGTACTCGTAACAACATTTCTTCTTACAGTAAAATCCACGGACATGAATTTATTTTATTTTAATTGGTAATTTAACGACCCTGTATCAACTACTAGGTTATTTAGCGTCGTTGAGATTGGTGATAGTGAGATGATATTCGGCGAGATGAGATTACCTTGCATTTAATTACTGTTGGGGAAAACCTCGGAAAAAAACCCAACCAGTTAATCAGCCCAAGCGGGGATCGAACCGGCAGGCAAGCGCCTTAACCGACGGACATGAATATATATAGTAACAGCAAATTTTATTTCACTCATGCATCTATTGACTCAGTTGAATTAAATTTAAACCAACTAGAGCAGGGCCGGGCATGAGAGCGGCTCCATTTAGTCGGCCAGAGCTGCTCTCGCTCCGCAAGGCACTTCAATTCCAAGCCAGAGCAGAACGCTCACGCAGTGGCGGACTCGCATTACAGCTACCTTCCCTGCATTAATATAACAAGAGCCACGGTTGTTCTATTCATTCAGTCTGTCAGTGCATAATAGTTTATAAGGATATTACATCAATCCATTGTACATTACAGAATTTATAACACTCTTATTAATGTAATGAAATAAACTTCGCTCTATGCACACACACAAATCATTAGGCTTATTTATATAACCCACACGCACATACTGCAATCTCCTCACCACGGTTCTACGAGACAGGCGTATGGCTTCCACTTCCCTTACTTGCTGTGGACAGAGTTCATCTACCAATATAATTAAACATCGCTTGATGAATTCACCTTCATTGAATGTTTTTAATTCCTTTGCAATTTCGTGGCAAATTTTGTAGCTAATTCTCATAGCCGATTCACTAAGTGCATTATTGTCATCCTGTTAATACATAATATATAATATAATATAATATAATATAATATAATATAATATAATATAATATAATATAATATAATATAATATAATATAATATAATATATATAATATAATATAATATAACATGATATGATATGATATGATATGATATGATATGATATGATATATTATCATAAATTAATACAACTTAAAGAAAAGTTTCTCAGGTACATTATATTAAGAGTATCTATTCGATATTTATATTGCATTATAGGTTATTATAGTACATTTAGTAATATATAATTTTAAATTATACAAATATTATGATATATCATAGTATAGTATATTATTATTATTATTATTATTATTATTATTATTATTACTACTACTATTATTTCTACTAGTACTAAGAAGTGAAAGCTCGTACCTGAAAAAATTGCCATTTGTATTAATTACAGTGTTATGTTGTTATTATTATTATTATTATTATTATTATTATTATTATTATTATTTCTGCTACTACTAAGAAATGAAAGATCGTATCTGCAAAAATATCCATTTGTATTATTATTATTATTATTATTATTATTATTATTATTATTATTATTACTACTACTACTACTACTACTACTACTATTATTATTTCTACTAGTACTAAGAAGTGAAAGCTCGTACCTGCAAAAATGGCCATTTGTATTAATTACAGTGTTATGTTATTATTATTATTATTATTATTATTATTATTATTATTATTATTATTTCTGCTACTACTAAGAAATGAAAGATCGTATCTGCAAAAATGTCCATTTGTATTATTATTATTATTATTATTATTATTATTATTATTATTATTATTATTATTATGTTCACAAAATTGTACGATACTAATGTTCTTTCCTCGAGTAGAAGCAGAAAATATATATAGACATTTCGTCTATTTTGAGAAGAAAAATAATTTTTAAAATATTTTTTACAATTCATCTGTAAGTTTACAGGTACTAGGTATCACTTCTTAGTCATCGTTATGTTATTTTAATTATTTATTATTTTCAAGTTCTTAAACTAGAAAATCTACTAAATATCATCTGTGAACACATTGATCACATTTAACTTCTACCACTAAACTTGCTATAAAAAAGGTCCCATCCCATAACGCTACAAAATTCTAAATCCCAACATTTTTAATTCCACGTTCTTAAAATCTACCATCCGTACATAACGGTAACCAAACTTCTCGTGGTATTCGCAGAACTTTGACAGCTAATGCTCGCGTCTCTTATCTTTTCACTCACAGCGACCATAATGCCACAAGTCTCAGTGAGCATTCGTGTTTGATTAGTAATCCGGGTTACCGTCGTGTCGTGACATCAGCATACACGACTCTGTGAGGGTGAAGTTGCATCGTTTTAATCGCTCACGATTCCCTGCACTTATCATTGCTAAAGGTAAAGCAGGTCATGTTCCCAGTATTTCTTCTGCCTCGTGAGAGTTATGCAAATTTGTAGGAGCTCTTCTGCAAGAACTAAGCAACTGGCTTTGCACACATACAACAAGTTACTTTTGTAGTTTGGGGTCGACTTCTCTTCAGTGTCTGAGAAATCCTCGTTCTAAACAGAGGAATTAGCCGAAGATTCACAATGTCTCTCATCGTAAGTCTCAGTGCAAGAATGAACGAACAAAAGCTATGTTGGGGATTTCGACATGCCCGAAATTCACGCATCTGGAACCTCAGAACCCGGAGGAATTCAGGGAGTGGAGAAGGGCTCGAGTTCTTACGACGCCTCGCGACGTTGGGGCCATCAGAAAAAGTGACAAGAGTATTGAAGAAAATCGGTATGATTGCGTATAATATCTGTACAGGAATTAGGGGAATGCAATTACCATCAATTTAGTATCGGACATCTGGTAATATCGGACAGTGCGTTTCTTTCATCTACCACCATACGGTAGTACCTGAATGACATGGTTACTTTTCTCTATGCGACATCACAGAAACGTAACCACGTCAATCAGGTACTATCATCGTGTGGTAGATGAAAGAAACTCACTGTCCGATATTACCCGATATCCGATACTACCCGACTCTCCCCTAAATACAATTTTCTGTAAGATTTAAGTGTGTCTTTATTCAACAACATCCTTGCTATACTATCAAATAAATAATAATAGACTAATAATAATAATAATTTATTTATATATTTATTTATTTATTATTAATATTTGTGTGCTGAACAACAGCCAGAGGCCAATTATAGTTCAGCACAATACACAGACAGAAGATACAAAGGTGCAAAAATAAATAATATCTTAAATAAAGAAAAACATACTTAAATAAAATTGAGAACAAGAACAGTAAATACTAATAATCAAAATGAAACTATACCTCACAAGGATCTAAATTGTTCCCATGCAATTATTGGCATATTTTATGCATCTAAAGAATGGAGATAGTGATTTTGAATTTCTGTTATAATTTTTTTTTTTTAATCTTAAACCTTTTGTAGGAATACGAAGGCTGATATTGTTTACGACAGACTCAGAATCAATATCACCCTTGATCACTTTGCAAAAAAATTGATAATCAAGATTTAGAATAAAGGCTACAACAGTTACAATATTTACAGGTAATCTCATAATTGAAGTCAGAGGAATTGGGTATAAATCGAAGAGCACATAAGGAAATAGGCCTAAATTTTCTTTGAATATTTTCCAATTTAGCCGAATCAGTTGAAGTAATAGAATTCCAGGCTAAAGATGCATATTCAAGTTTAGATCGAACCAAAGTAAAGTATAGAATTAATAGAGATTCTGGAGTAGAAAAAGAATAAGTTATAGACCTTATTAAACCAAGCAATCTTATTGAATGATTATAAATATATTGAACATGATCATGAAAATATAATTTAGAATCGAGTAATACACCAAGATCTTTAATAGAATTTTTCCTAATAATATAGACGCAATAATAATAATAATAATAATAATAATAATAATAATAATAATAATAATAATAATAATAATAGTAATAATAATCTATACTAATAATAAATCTGTAGCCGAAATTTTTCTGGTAATTTTCGATTTTCCAAAAATAATTGGTCCTAACATAATAATTAACCACCCTGAAACCGAAAATCGCTTTTTTGAAATTTTTGTTTGTATGTCTGTCTGTCTGTCTGTCTGTCTGTATGTTTGTTACCTTTTCACGCGATAATGGTTGAACCGATTTCGATGAAAATTGGAATATAAATTAAGTTCGTTGTAACTTAGATTATAGGCTATATGGCATTCAAAATACGTTATTTAAAAGGGGGGTTATAAGGGGGCCTGAATTAAATAAATCGAAATATCTCGCTTATTATTGATTTTTTTTAAATATGTTACATAACAAAAGTGTCTTTAAAAATGATTACTGATAGTTTCATTCTTTGAAAATGTTTGATAGGACTGATATTTAATGAGATAAATGAGTTTTAAAATTAAAATAACTGCCATCTAAGGCGGTGTATTGAAATAAAAAACAAATGATTTCGTCTATAAGGGGCCTTGGACACAACAATCGAAAGCTATGAAACATAGCCTACAGAGAATGTTTCTGTGCTTGTATGAAGTAATATCAGAAGCTAAATTAACCGATTTGTATAATTAATTATTATTTCATCATTGGAAACTGTAGTTTCTCTGGATGGACATAATGCTATAATGTTATTACAGTAACTTGTGAGTGAATTGAGGACAGGTAAGATTAAAATAGCTTCTTATGCACACAAAACTTGATAGGTTATTCTGTATATTCATTTCCTGTATTTCTTATAATAATGTTTATGAACATATTCATTTTTATCTCAGAGAATTAACGAACAACGAGAGTGTATTGATTTAGTATGCAGTAATAGTACGTTAGCTTAGCAATCTATTATTTTATAATTCAAATTTTAACTATGCTCAATTGAATCGTGTTAAAATACATAAAATACATATGCAATAAATGCAATGCAAAAAAATTGGGTAATGAGCCAAGCAGATTATGTTGCGCTGTTGTAAAAGTTGTTCCTCTTGAGATTCAAGAGCTCCCACAACAAATTAAAAACTTTCTAATTCGAGTACATCCGTTATCAACACACTTTTTCATAATATAATATAAACATAATAATAAATCTGTAACCAAAATTTTTCTGTTAATTTTCGCTTTGCCAAAAACAATTGGTAATAACAATTAAGAAACATGTTAAAGGAATCGTCATTGCGCCAAATGAGTGGTCTCTGGATCAAAATGATCGCATTTTAATATTTTAAATACAATTTAAATTAAGTAACATATTAAACGATTTATCCTTCTATCAAACACGAATGTTCCCTCGATCAAATGTCCTATTTTAATTATGTAATTACTTTATATTTATTTCTAACGGGTGCAGCGGAGTGCACGGGTACGGCTAGTAATAATAATTATAATAATAATAATAATAATAATAATAATAATAAAATTAACATATTACGAAAAGCATCAGCAATACTAGAAATAAGACTTCGCACTGTGTCGTACGCAAGGCTACAGAGTGCTGCAGAACAGCGCTTACATCCGGTTTATATTTGACCGGTTGCAGATCAACAGGCGAGGTTGGACATTCGCTCGAATATTCGGCCTCGAAGCGGTTGCGCCTGGCTAGACAGAGCCACAGATATAGAGGACAGAATACCACGCACATTTCACCATACAGGAACTCTGATGACATTTTGTAACTACACAAATAGAGTAATTGAAGGAAATTTACTTTTCCTAATTAAAAAAAAAGGGTTAGCTTGAAATTCTTACGAAAATATTTGGGGCTAAGAGGGACGAAGTCACAGGAGAATGGAGAAAGTTACACAATGTAAATGTACGCATTATATTCTTCACCTGACATAAGTAGGAACTTTAAATCCAGACGTTTGAGATGGGCAGGGCATGTAGCACGTATGTGCGAATCCAGAAATACATATAAAGTGTTAGTTGAGAGGTCGGAGGGAAAAAGACCTTTGAGGAGGTCGAGACGTATATGGGAGGATAATATTAAAATGGATTTGAGGGAAGTGGGATATGATGACAGAGACTGGATTAATCTTGCTCAGGACAGCGACCGATAGGCGGGCTTATGTGAGGGCGGCAATGAACCAGCGGGTTCCTTAAAAATCGTAAGTACAGGAATTAAGGTAATGGAATTACGATCAATTTAAATACAATTTTCTGTAAGCTTTAAGTGTCTTTATGCAATAACACCCTTGCTATATTAGCAAATTAATAATAATAATAATAATAATAATAATAATAATAATAATAATAATGAGGTTATCTCAAACGCCCTGGCCATCTCAAACGTCTGGATTTAATGTTCCTAATCATGTCAGGTGAAGCATACAATGCGTGCATCTACGTTGTGTAACTTTCTTCATTCTCCTGTAACTGCATAGGGTTATAATTGATTGGACACTTTGATACATTTATCTTCCTAACTAGGCCTAATATATAAATCAACTAATGGACACCGGTAACAAGGAAGGAAATAAGCGTAATGCATAGATGAAATCTGACGTGTAAACAAATACAAGAATAAAATAAATTATAATTACTTACACAAAATAGAAGAGCAAATAGGCACACACTTATTATTGTAACGTTCATACTTTAAAATCAAAGTACATAGGTTACCTCTAAAAGAGTAGTTGTTAATATAGCCTATGTCTTTTAATTATTCTAAGTGGATGTATTATTATTTCTCTAATAAATCCTTTTTAGGGAGATAACAAGTTATTAACAAAAATAAAAGCACTCTCAATTCTAATGATTGTAGTTTCATGATGCGTGCTTCAGTCAATGAGGAGAGAGGAGGAAATATCATTTGAAAGGTACACGATGATAATCGCGTCCTTGCAACGATTCTTGGAACTCCTGGATGGCTCAGTATTGCCTGTCTTTCATGATCCAGAGCCGTCCAACCGAGTGAGACTCGGACATTCGTTAAACTGAACATTGGACTTCTCCGCGAGACGGAAGAGCTTCGCATATTGTCTATAGCGCCAGGCGTTCAGTAGCAATCTGTCTTTTCTATCTATCGTAACCGATTATGCAGGACTCTACTAGGATATAAGGCAGCTATGGCCAAACGTCGCACAATTAGCACTCGTCGCACTCGGTTCGAGTCTTGGAAACCACCCCCTTTCTGCTGGATGATTATCATGTTTACAGTATTTAATGTTGTATTCGTCGTATTCTCAGTAGCGTCTCGTAGAACAGGTAACGTTTAACATAACAAACATGTCTCTTTCTAAGGAATTTTCGCAAGCGAAAAAACAAAAATGATATTTTTATAAAGAATAGAAAGACCAATATTTTTTGTTGTGAAGAGGAAGGTCACATTCGCTGTGTGACATGCTCTAAAACAGTGGTCGTCAGCACTCGCTAAAATGTGCAATAGGTACGCGGTGCCGTTCCGTGTGCACTGTCGTGCAACAGGGAGAGAGAGAGAGCATACCCGCTAGCAGCTACGAGAGCACTATAGTGCACTGCGTTTTCCGCGGGTAAGAGAGACTAGCCCCAGCGTGCTCTGTGCTGACGACCCCTGGTCTAAAGCGTCATGGGCAGTAAAAAAAACTAAGTTAATCATCGTGAATACAGTGAAATTAAAGGTAAGAATAGTATTCTACATATTTTACAAATATACAGGGCGTTTCAGAAATACTTTGACAAACCTTGGGAGCATGTTCCTCACATCAAAAGAAGAAAAAAGTTCATATAAACGTATGTCCGAAAATCTTTAATTTTTTAGTTATTAATGAAAGAACATATTGTCAGCTTGGTAGCAAGTGTTGCAAGTTTAATCAATTCAGAAATACGTGGGGTGTAAGTTTAATAGTGGCAACACTGCTGTCAAAGCGAAACGAGACGGAGTTGATTGTTGTCACTTCTATCACATGTTAGTCTATGTCTGCCCTCCTCCCCCCTAAAAGGACTCTTCCGTTCGACTCACAGCGCATGCGCTGTGGAGAGTTGAAGTTAGTCTCCTGTCAGTTACAGCTCTAAGCAGTTGTGTTTACAAAGCAGGATCAGCGATCTTGGCTAAAAATTCAATCTGCCAGTGGTCGTACAAGCACAACAATGTCATGACGGTCTTGTTGAGGCATGTGGAGTGACAGCGTTACCATACAGGACTGTGGCGAGATGGGTTTGAGTCTTCAACGAGGGGCCTGACCGAGTGGAAAGCATGGCTCTGCCGGGTCGTCCGAGTGTTAGTGAAGAGGAAGTGCAAGCTGCTTCCGCGCTATTAGACAACGATCGACGACTGACGGTACGTGAGTTAGCCCAGGAGTTAGGAATATCGCATATGAATGTTTCGTATTCTAAAGAATCGCCTAAAAATGAGAAAAATTGCATCTCGGTGGGTTTCCTGGGATTTGACGGAGGCACAGCGATGGATAAGATACGACACCGCTCAAACTCACTTGGAGCGTTATGATCGTGAAGGAGACGCCTTCTTACGGCGTATTGTTGCGCTTGATAAGACATGGCCATGTCATACGAGTGTGTCATTAAGGGTCACCACGCAAAACAGTGGTGCTTCGTACCCCTACGAATGTAAAAGTTATGTTGATTGTTGTGTACGACTGTGACGGCGTCATCCTAACACATACCGTCCCGCAAAGACAGAATGTTAACGCACAGTATCTCAGTCATTTTTGGAGCATAATCTGACACCAGCGTTATGAAGAAAGCTCCCACACGTTTTGCAGAACCCTCCCATAATTTTGCAGGACAACGCAAGGGCACACACGGCACACCCTGTAGTTGATTTGTACCGTCGCTGGGGGTGGGATGTGCTTTTTCATCCATCACAGTCACCGAACTTCAGCCCCTATGATTATAATTTAATCCCAAAGATGAAGGAACTACTTCGTGACGTTCGATTCCGGACTGTTCCCGATATTCTGCAGGCAGTAGGGCGGTCCATCAGAAACATCAACAGACGTGGAGTTGCTACAGGGTTACTACGACTTCCACATCGCTGGCAACGAGTTGTAGACAGTGCTTGTTACTACATTGAAAGACTGTAGAAGTTTCACAGATTATCACTCGTATATTCATAGTAAATAAATAGTTGCGATTATTAAAGTTACAACCTGTAAAAACAAGGATAAAATGTATTCTTATCTTTCCTCACACAGCCATTACAAGGAGTTTCTTTGCCCCTTAAAAACGAGCTGTTGACAACCAGACTTCCATTAGTGAACTGATCCACTACTGGTACCTAGCGTGTTAAACACAACAACACGGAGGAAATTACGAAATCTTCTATGGTACGAATTAACCGATTTTTTCGACTAACCGCTCAGTCCAACCCTTTCATTAACATAGATAACAGAGGTTCTACTATATAGCCAAAGGTCCAAATCAAGACGATTACTTTTCCTACTTCTGTTTCGTATTATTTATGTTTGCCCAAGGAGAAATTAAAATACCAATTCAACGAACCACAGTAAACTTCTGATTGTATTTAATGAATAACTGTTCGCTACTCTGCAAAGTTATATCGCCTATATTGATTTGTATCTGTTTTTTCTGTACCTATATGTTTGTTGCTTTAATTTTGCTCACCAGTGTAGTAGAGCGGGAAATTAACGTTCTACTCTCTCACTATAATACTAATCCGTCACTGCAAACAAGACTTCACTCCATCCTTCAATTTTGCGGTTAATGAACTGAATGTTTCTGAGTTGCGTTCACTATGGATTCGGCGCAAACAGTGACGTGCAGTCCACCCAAGCAACCCAAGCACGGCTTGGGCAGTACTGATTGATTATAAGAATCACGACATCTACGTAAATCCATGATTAAACTTTCTGTTTATTTAATCATAAAGTCCTGAAACGTTTCTAAATACGTTTTGTTAATTGTAAGTCGCGTGATGGGGCATATACAATGCACATACTGCGTTGCCGAGCTGGTACCAGCGGTTAGCATGGAAGTTGCCATGACAACCCACGTCATCACAACTTCTAACCAATGAGGGACGCCTCACGAGACTGTAGTAGATGCATATACTCCAAGCAGCCGGTAGCCTGCCTGGGCTGGCTGTGTGCGCGAAGTCGAATGAGTATAAAACGGACTGTTTCTCTGGCGTTTGTTTGTACCGGTACTTTGTAGTTACATTGTGTACGTGAATATAAGTGCAATAAGAAGTTTTATGTCTTGTGATAATAATAATAATAATAATAATAATAATAATAATAATAATAATAATTTAATTCTGCAACAAAAGCTAAATACAGTAATTTAACTAAAGCAATACGGGATCATGATGTTGCTATTGCACATATTGTGCTTCTAACGCACTCGCGACTGTTGGAACTGTGCATATTGAAACTGAGCTAAGGGACCAAACACAACAAAGTATTATTCTACATAATGAAAAGGTAACACGCAATAGAGACATTCTGAAAAGGCTTATAAACGCCATTTGTTTACTTGCAAAACTGGAACTTTCATTTAGAGGAAACGGTAAGTAGAAAATGTCCGACAACCCAGTGGCGTGCGGTGCTATTTCTCGATGGGGAACAGATCAGAAATAATAATAATAATAATAATAATAATAATAATAATAATAATAATAATAATAATAAAAATCTGTACTATGATTTTGCAACATTACCAATTCCTTTTTTTTTTTTTTTGTTTTTTTGTTACTCCATTAACAACTTAATCAGAAAAAGAATATATTAATATAAAACAGATTAATGATATTATATTATTGTTGTTATTATTATTATTATTAGGCCTAAATATATAATACCGTTAACTAAAAATAAATAAACCTAAATTAAACCTACAATTTACCGCTTGACGAGCACCCAGTTAACTATTTCACAGAATTATAGTAGCTACTTTGAAAATGTCTTGTATAAGATTTTGTTTTAGCTTTAAGTTACGTAAGGAGAGGAGTAGGTTTGCCATTCAAAATAACCGCGCTTTTCTCAGCAACATTGATCGAACTAAACGCTCTCGACTTCAGCTGATCGATAAAACGATCGCTGTCTTGGTTCGCATCAGGGCGCTCGCGCTCGGTCTCGTTGAAGTTGGAACAGGCAGCAGTCGCCTGTTCCATTGCCATTATTTCGTCATATTTAACGCAGGCCGCGAATGCATAAATCGTACGGATTTTTTAAGAACTATTTTATAATTTCACACACAATACTATGTCATATGAAAAAATTTTCGAACTTAATTGTTTTCCGAATTATCACTATATGAATAAACTAGCTTGATGAAACAGTATATTCCACATTTCTCAATACTCCGCGAGGGAAGAGGTAACTCTACAGCTTCCAGCGATACTCGGGTAAGTTCGTGTCCGCTCGAGCCTGCTTCGGAGATAACATTGCTTGCGACTCCCATCACATCATCACGCACAGCAGACGGGAAGGGCTCGAGTCGTTGTCACTTCACTGCAATAAGCCTGCTAACGATAGCTGTTTTCGCTTTTCGAAAACTGTAAGTAGGCCTATCCTTTAGAATGAAGTATATCTCACAATCTCAGTTAAGGGGGCAGGGAGGAAGGGAACAGCTTGTTCCCTCTGTTCCATGGAGGAACCGCCACTGCAACAACCATGGTAATTATATAGAACTTTTGGACTACACCGCCCAATACGACCCTCTTCTAAAAAATCACTTAGACACATCTACAGTATTTTTTATTTTTTATTTTAGTAGGTTATTTTACGACATTGTATCAACATCTCAGGTTATTTAGCGTCTGAGATGATATGAAGGTGATAATGACGGTGAAATGAGTCCGGGGTCCAGCACCGAAAGTTACCCTGCATTTGCTCATATTGGGTTGAGGGAAAACCCCGGAAAAACCTCAACCAGGTAACTTGCCCCGACCGGGAATCGAACCCGGGCTACCTGGTTTCGCGGCCAGACGCGCTAGCCGTTACTCCACAGGTGTGGACTCTACAGTATTCAAAGGTGTATCAAATCGTATTCAAAATGATTTAATTGAATCTGTTGCCAGTGCACTTAATAAGGAAATTAAGCAGCAATTACAGAAAACTGATTATTTTTGCCATATTAACTGATGAGACAACTGACGTCTCGAAAAAATCACAATTTTCTCTCGTTTATCGATATATGATTGAAGGAAGGGTGGTAGAGCGGTTTGTGTGCCTCCGTGATGTAAGAGAGGACATTGTGTTCTTATTTTTAAGACATATTCAAGACTTTACAAACCGCAGTAAGAAACTTGTCGCACAGAGCTACGATGGAAGTGCAGTGATGGCCTCTTCATTACATGGCGTCAAGCTAATATTAACGCATCTTTTCCATAAGCTCTCTTTGTTCACTGCTATACACACTGTTTAAATTTAGCACTGTCCCAAAGGACTTCAAGTATTCCTCAATGCCGTATATTTTTTGCTACTCTTTCTGGGCTTGCAGCGTTTTTCTCCAAATCATCAAAGGGAACAAAATTTCTTGATGAATTTCTGGGTCGACGATTACCACATGTTTCCCCAACAAGATGGAATAACTCGTCACGACTTACCAATATTTATAGTAGTCTTTTATAATAGTATTTTTAATTTTAGGCAGTAGTTCCAGTAGGCCTAATGTTCTAGTATATTATTTTAATGTACCGAAGTACATATGAAATTTCCATGCAGATATTCTGCGTCATCATACGATGAAAGAGTAATGGAACGGAGAAAAATTCTCTCCGGCGCCGGGATTTGAACCCGGGTTTTCAGCTCTACGTGCTGATGCTTTATCCACTAAGCCACACCGGATACAACCCCGGCGTCGGATAGAATCGTCTCAGATTAAGCTCCAACTCTTGGGTTCCCTCTAGTGGCCGCCCTCTGCACTACGTCATAGATGTCTATGAACGTAGGACCGAAGTCCGGTGTGGCTTAGTGGATAAAGCATCAGCACGTAGAGCTGAAAACCCGGGTTCAAATCCCGGCGCCGGAGAGAATTTTTCTCCGTTCCATTACTCTTTCATCGTATGATGACGCAGAATATCTGCATGGAAATATCATATGTACTTCGGTACATTAAAATAATATATATGATATGCGTAAATCACTTCGTGATTTAAGACGGCGCTTATTCCGTCGGATCCCGGCCAACTAGTCACTCATAACGAGTGCACCTCAGCACATGTGTGGACTTCGGTCCTACGTTCATAGACATCTATGACGTAGTGCAGAGGGCGGCCACTAGAGGGAACCCAAGAGTTGGAGCTTAATCTGAGACGATTCTATCCGACGCCGGGGTGTTATCCGGTGTGGCTTAGTGGATAAAGCATCAGCACGTAGAGCTGAAAACCCGGGTTCAAATCCCGGCGCCGGAGAGAATTTTTCTCCGTTCCATTACTCTTTCATCGTCTAATGTTCTAGATTTTGTAAAAAAAAAAATTGGTAGGCCTACCAAATACCAACGTATTTTTGTAATTAGTAATATTATAAGTATTTGAATCAAATATAAATAGTAAGAAGGAAAAGAAAACTTGACTACGCGGCTGTTTGGGTAATCTGTTGGGCCACCGCACGTCACTGGGCACAGATTGTTTTCTGCCGACTCCTGGTATAAGATTATAGGCTATAGCTATATGCAACACGATGGTTGTTGGGGTTCTGAAGCGAAGTGCAGTGTACAGTTCATAGACCGTGACCTGCCCATGTTTGTTTCCCCATATTGAGGGCTCAATGTTCAACTGCACTGTCCGTCACGCGAGGGAGATGTCCTGCAGCATGTATTGCTATTCCCAGCTCGGTCCACAATGAATTATGTTACTTGCTCACTATATCTTGTCAGTATTCTGACTCCATTCCTGCTAGCTGTACTCCGTATCGACACTGCTTGTTATCATAATCCATTTCTTACTTTTCTTCGAAATAGGCTACTTAATTTTCTTTTTTTCACTTTCTTCAAATATTTTATTTTTTGTTCTTTCCCTTAAATTGCCTTCCACAATCACGTTATTCTATTTTCTCTGCTTTCCCAATTTTCCATTTCTTTCTTCTTCTCCTCGAATAGGCCTATCTTTCTATCTTCATTTTCTTCTCAATCTTCTTCCTCTTCCATATCGTATCTTGATACTCGTACCCAGAATTCCCTTTACATTCTTCTTCATTTAATTTTTCCTTTCACTTTTCATTTCTTCCTATTCCTTTCCTTTCTTCTCAATTTCCACTCTTCTCAATATTGTCTTCTCTTTATCTCCTTTTCCTAATCCTCATTCCCTATATTCTCCTTAGTACTCTTTTTCATATCGTGTCATCTTCTCCATCATCTTCTCTATCTTCATCCCAATCGGTTTATCTTATCTATCTTCTTAACTTCTTCTCCATCTTCTTACCTTCTTGTCCATCTTCTTGATATCTTCTTCTCTATCATCTCCTTATCTTCTTCTCCATCATGTCATCTTCTTCTCTATCATCTTGTCTTCTTCCCTGTCATCTCCTTATCTTCGTCCCCATCTCCTCATCTTCTTCTCTATCATCATCTCATCTTCTTCTCTGTCATCTCCTTATCTTCATCTCCATCATTGATCTTCTCCATCGTCTCATCTTTTTCTCTATCATCTTCTTCTCCATCATCTCATCTTCTTCTCTATCATCTTCTTATCTTCTTCTCCATCATCTCATCTTCTTCCCTATCATTTCCTTATCTTCTTCTCCATCATCTCATCTTCTTCCCTATCATCTCCTTATCTTCATCTCCATCATCTCATCTTCTTCTCTATCATCTTCTTCTCCATCATCTCATCTTCTTCTCTAACATCTTCTTCTCCATCATCTCATCTTCTTCTCTATCATCTTCTTATCTTCTTCTCCATCATCTCATCTTCTTTTCTGTCATTTCCTTATCTTCTTCTCCATCATCTCATCTTCTTCTCTATTATCTTCTTCTCCATCATCTAATCTTCTTCTCTATCATCTTCTTCTTTATCATCTCATCTTCTTCTCTATCATCTTCTTATTTTCTTCTCCATCATCTCATCTTCTTTTCTCTCATTTCCTTATCTTCTTCTCCATCATCTCATCTTCTTCTCTATTATCTTCTTGTCCATCATCTCATCTTCTTCTCTATCATCTTCTTCTTTATCATCTCACCTTCTTCCCTATCATCTCCTTATCTTCATCTCCATCTTCTCATCTTCTTCTCTATCATCTTCTCCTCCATCATCTCATCTTCTTCTCTATCATCTTCTTCTTTATCATCTCATCTTCTTTTCTGTCATCTCCTTATCTTCTTCTCCATCATCTCATCTTCTTCTCTATTATCTTCTTCTCCATCATCTCATCTTCTTCATCATCTCATCTTCTTCCCTATCATCTCCTTATCTTCATCTCCATCATCTCATCTTCTTCTCTATCATCTTCTTCTCCATCATCTCATCTTCTTCTCCATCATCTCATCTTCTTCTCTATTATCTTCTTCTCCATCATCTCATCTTCTTCTCTATCATCTTCTTCTTTATCATCTCATCTTCTTCTCTATCATCTTCTTATCTTCTTCTCCATCATCTCATCTTCTTCTGTCATTTCCTTATCTTCTTCTCCATCATCTCATCTTCTTCTCTATTATCTTCTTCTCCATCATCTCATCTTCTTCTCTATCATCTTCTTCTCCATCATCTCATCTTCTTCTCTATCATCTTCTTCTCCATCATCTCATCTTCTTCTCTATTATCTTCTTCTCCGTCATCTCATCTTCTTCTCTATCATCTTCTTCTTTATCATCTCATCTTCTTCTCTATCATCTTCTTATCTTCTTCTCCATCATCTCATCTTCTTCTCTGTCATTTCCTTATCTTCTTCTCTATCATCTCATCTTCTTCTCTATTATCTTCTTCTCCATCATCTCATCTTCTTCTCTATCATCTTCTTATCTTCTTCTCCATCATCTCATCTTCTTCTCTGTCATTTCCTTATCTTCTTCTCCATCATCTCATCTTCTTCTCTATCATCTTCTTCTTTATCATCTCATCTTCTTCTCTATCATCTTCTTATCTTCTTCTCCATCATCTCATCTTCTTCTCTGTCATTTCCTTATCTTCTTCTCCATCATCTCATCTTCTTCCCTATCATCTTCTTATCTTCTTCTCCATCATCTCATCTTCTTCTCTGTCATTTCCTTATCTTCTTCTCCATCATCTCATCTTCTTCTCTATCATCTTCTTATCTTCTTCTCCATCATCTTATCTTCTTCTCTGTCATTTCCTTATCTTCTTCTCCATCATCTCATCTTCTTCCCTATTATCTCCTTATCTTCATCTCCATCATTGATCTTCTCCATCGTCTCATCTTTTTCTCTATCATCTTCTTCTCCATCATCTCATCTTCTTCTCTATCATCTTATCTTCTTCTCCATCATCTCATCTTCTTCTCTGTCATTTCCTTATTTTCTTCTCCATCATCTCATCTTCTTCTCTATCATTTCTCCATCATCTCATCTTCTTCTCTGTCAATTCCTTATCTTCATCTCCATCATCTCATCTTCTTCCCTATCATCTCCTTATCTTCATCTCCATCATCTCATCTTCTTCTTTATCATCATCTTATCTTCTTCTCCATCTTATTCCAGTCTCCAACTTCTAAACTTCCTCTCCATTTTCTTACCCCTTCTCTATATTCTTACCTTCTTGTCCATCTTATTGATATCTTCTTCTCTATCGTCTTCTTACCTTCTTCTCCTTTCTTTTATTATATTTTTGTATTTTTTTTCTGAGAATACGCTTCGTTCACTCCAGATCATTTACTTGTTTTTTTACGGAACACTGAAGTTTCAAGTAACACGTTTTAGAAACATATACAAAGAGCAGGTTTGTCCTTTGTATTGCTAAATATTTTATGTTACTTTAAATTTCACATTTCATTCATGTGCACGTTCTATGTCGCTTTTAATTACAGCGTTTAAGTTCTTACATATTAGTATTATTTTAATTAATGAGGTATAAATCTCGGTGAAATATGATAATTTAAATACAGTAGTTCTGTACACGATTATTTTGTTTTGTATACAGCTACGTGTTATGTGTTGTAACCGTAATTCAGGAGTTATTCTTTGAGATATTTCAAACAAAAAAGTTTAAAGCAATTTTTCTCGTTTTTGGCTTCTTTTGGAAATAAAATTATTTTATATCAAACATTTCATAGCGTGTTTTGGGAAACCACTGATTTAATTCCCAATTTGTTCAGTCAATTTAAGAGAGCAGTATATTATGATAATAAATAAGTGACAGAATTTTAGTCTTATCCTTTAATTGTGCAGAATGTGATCCGGACAAATGTGACATTGTAAAATTCCTTTGCATTGTAAAAGTCCGTGTCTTCAAATACTGAATTTTTTTTATCTCTGTGCAACTGTCAAGCGCGACAGTCTGATGTTTTCTGCACTTAGTACAAGGGACAGCGCCGCTGCATCCATGCTTATCACTGACTTTCACATTCTTATCAGGTCAAGGACAGGAACTGTTTCCTGAGTAAGACAAACTACTTATGTAAATACAGAGTGCAATAAATCCTCATTTTTTCCCCCACATGCAAAACGAAGAAAAATTGGCATACAGGCTCTGCACCAGGCGAAAATAAAAGCACTTTTCTGTTTAAACAGACTTGCAATCGCACATATTTGAGAAAATATTCATTCATTGATAGTGTTCTGCCCAAGAATTGGTCTTTCACTGCAAACCCAGCATTCTCCAGTCTTTCTTATTTCCTGCCTTCCTCTCAGTCTATGCGTATGATCCATAGGCCTATATCCTAATGTCTTCTATCATCTGATTTCTTCATCCTCGACCTCTTCCCCCGTTCACCATTCCTTCCAGTATATCCTTGAGTAGGCAGTTCCTTCCCATCCAGTGCCCCAGCCAATTCCTTTTCCTTTTTCTGATCAGTTTCAGCATTATTTTTTCTTCATCCACTCTTTCCAACACAACTTCATTTCTTAATCTGTCCATTTAACACGCTCCATTCTTCTCAATATCCACATTTAAAATGCTTGTAGTCGCTTCTTTTCATTTCGTCGTAATGTCCATGTTTCTGCTCTATACAATGCACGTCACTAGTCTCTTTCTTAGTTATTTCTCCAGAGGTCCGTAGAAGATGCTTCTTTTCCTATTAAAAGCTTCCTTTGCCATTGTGATCCTTTTGGCTTCTTGGCAGCAACTCATATTACAGCTTATAGTACTTACTTACAGGCCCTAATCATGCCATGACTGTAAAGTCCGAACTATGTGGTATCAGAACCCGGCCCCGGAACAATTTTTCCTTGAAATTATTCAATAAATTTTCACTTTTTATATTTCCATTTCGTATAATGTTCTCGTCACGAGACAAAATCATATATTTTTTTCTTTTCGGGATTTACTTCTAAACCTATCTCTTTACTTGCTTCAAGTAAAATTCCCGTATTTTCCCTAATAGTTTGTGAATTTTCTCCTAACATATTCACGTCATCCGCATAGACATAGAGAAGCAGCTGATGTAAACGGTTCAATTCCAAATCCTCTCTGTTATCCTGAACTTTCCTAATGGCATATTCTAAAGTAAAGTTAAAAAGTAAATGTGATAGTGCAGCTCCTTGCTTTAGCCCGCAGTGAATTAGAAAACAGTCACACAGAAACTGGCTTATACGAACTCTGCTGTACGTCTCACTAAGACACATTCTAATTAAACTAGTTTCTTGGTAATACAAATCCAATAATAATAATAATAATAATAATAATAATAATAATAATAATAATAATAATAATAATAATAGTAATAATAATAATAATAATAATAATAATAATAATAATAATAATACTTACTGGCTTTTAAGGATCCCGGAGGTTCATTGCCGCCCTCACATAAGCCCGCCAGCGGTCCCTATCCTGTGCAAGATTAATCCATTCTCTATCATCATATCCCACCTCCCTCAAATCCATTTTAATATTATCCTCCCATCTACGTCTCGGCCTCCCTAAAGGTCTTTTTCCCTCCGGTCTCCCAACTAACACTCTATATGCATTTCTGGATTCGCCCATACGTGCTACATGCCCTGCCCATCTCAAACGTCTGGATTTAATGTTCCTAATTATGTCAGATGAAGAATACAATGCATGCAGTTCTGTGTTGTGTAACTTTCTCCATTCTCCTGTAACTTCATCCCGCTTAGCCCCAAATATTTTCCTAAGCACCTTATTCTCAAACACCCTGAACCTATGTTCCTCTCTCATAGTGAGAGTTCAAGTTTCACAACCATACAGAACAACCGGTAATATAACTATTTTATCAATTCTAACTTTCAGATTTTTTGACAGCAGACTGGATGATAAGAGCTTTTCAACCGAATAATAACACGCATTTCCCATATTTATTCTGCGTTTAATTTCCTCCCGACTGTCATTTATATTTGTTACTGATGCTCCAAGATATTTGAATTTTTCCACCTCTTCGAAGGATAAATCTCCAATTTTTATATTTCCATTTCGTACAATATTCTGGTCACGAGACATAATCATATACTTTGTCTTTTCGGGATTTACTTCCAAACCGATCGCTTTACTTGCTTCAAGTAAATTTTCCGTGTTTTCCCTAATCGTTTGTGTATTTTCTCCTAACATATTCACGTCATCTGCATAGACAAGAAGCTGATGTAACCCGTTCAATTCCAAACCCTGCCTGGTATCCTGAACTTTCCTAATGGCATATTCTAGAGCGAAGTTAAAAAGTATAGGTGATAGTGCATCTCCCTGCTTTAGCCCGCAGTGAATTGGTAAAGCATCAGATAGAAACTGGCCTATACGGACTCTGCTGTATGTTTCACTGAGACACATCTTAATTAATCGAACTAGTTTCTTGGGAATACCAAATTCAATAAGAATATCATATAATACTTCCCTCTTAACCGAGTCATATGCCTTTTTGAAATCTATGAATAACTGATGTACTGTACCCTTATACTCCCATTTTTTCTCCATTATCTGTCGAATACAAAAAATCTGATCAATAGTCGATCTAATAACAGTAATAATAATAATAATAATAATAATAATAATAATAATAATAATAATAATAATAATAATAATAATTTTGAAGGAATAGATGAGTAGATAAGGAGAAAGCTGGGAAGTAACACAAAAAGTAATGCCTCTGACGATAAAGAGGTTGTCAAAATAAATACATTACAGAAGCCTTTGAACAACAAGGTAGGCAACCTGTTGGCTCTCAAGTTGTCTGTGATTGCGGTATGGGCCGTCGTGCACAATATATAACTGGCATCGTAATATATAAACAGGTTGTGTGCTGTACATGTGGCAGCTGCATTCCATGTAAAATAGCTTCTAGATTCCCCAACAGGACGGCGCGGCGCGGCGTGCTACCGACAGATCTGCCCACAACATTTAAATGCGATACAATCCCTTCTGCAGCGCTGTAGACCACAGATCATCCCTGTCTGCCTCCATTGTTAAGCGCGAGACAAAAGAGGTCCGTTGAGCGCACAATTAAGTTACCACGACTCTTAATAACTTTGAGAAATTTAGTAGCTAGATCGGTGGGTCCAGTAGGTCCCGGGACGTCTTTGTAGATCCTCTCAACAATTAATTAATACAGATCAATTGTAACCCAGTTGTGGCGCAGTTTCCGGCTGATGCAATGAACAGTTTCGTGCAGTGAAGTCTAATCAATGTTGTCATGGTAGTAGGACAACTTTGAGGTACAGTGTGTCTAATAAACACACTTGGCTGATTACGAAGGAGTTCACGGAAAGGAAGACATTCACTAAGAATAAGAAGAAGGAAATTACATAACGTTAACAAAGAAAAGGGAATTCAAGAAGAAAGAAATTAAGGACGCTAGAAGCAGAAGAAGAACAAGAAGCAGAAGCAGAAAGAGAAGGAATAGGCAAGAAGAGAAGTTGATATTCAAATTTTTAATTAAAATAGGCCTACTCAAGAAGATTAAAACAATTCAAGGCAAATGAGAGAAAAGGAGAGAGAAAAAATAATAAAGCAAAAGGGAAATGGCAGATCATGAAAGGTGTTGCAGCAGAAATAGTATTTCGGGAACATCATCAAATTTAATGAAAGAAAAGAAATAGTTACAACGGAGACATAAAGGAAGAACTTCATTAACTGGTGGTGGTGGTGGTGGTAGTAGTAGTAGTAGTAGTAGTAGTAGTAGAAGTAGTAGTAGTAGTAGTAGTAGTAGTGTAGTTACAGTACAATACTACAATAGTAGTAGAAAATTCCCAATACAAGTATCAGTACTACAGTAGCTGTAATATCATTAGCAAGTATCTAGTAATTAGTAATAGTACAGTAATAGTAGTAGAAAATTCGCAGTACAAGTATCAGTACTACAGTACATGTAATATCATTAGCAAGTATGCTAGTATTTACAGTACAGTAATAATAGTAGAAAATTTGCAGTACAAGTCCCAGTACTACAGTAGATGTAATATCATTAGCCAGTATTCTAGTAGTTACAGTACAGTAATACTAGTAGAAAATTCACAGTACAAGTATCAGTACTGCAGCAGCTATAATATCATTAGCCAATATTCTAGTAGTTACAGTACAGTAATACTAGTAGAAAATTCGCAATACAAGTATCAGTACTACAGCAGTTGTAATATCCTTAGCAAGTATTCTAGTAGTTACAGTACAGTTATAATAGTAGAAAATTCGCAGTACAAGTATCAGTACTACAGCAGCTGTAATATCCTTAGCAAGTATTCTAGTAGTTACAGTACAGTTATAATAGTAGAAAATTCGCAGTACAAGTATCAGTACTACAATAGATATAATATCATTAGCAAGTATTCTAGTAGTTACAGTACAGTAATAGTAGTATAAAATTCGAAGTACAAGTATCAGTACTACAGTAGCTGTAACATCGTTAGCAAGTATTCTAGTAGTTACAGTACAGTAATAGTAATAGAAAATTAACAGTACAAGTATCAGTACTACAGTAGCTGTAATATCATTAGTAAGTATTCTAGTAGTTACAGTAGGTCTACAGTAATAGTAATAGAAAATTCGCAGTACAAGTATCAGTACTACAGTAGCTATAATATCATTAGCAAGTATTCTAGTAGTTACAGTAGGCCTACAGTAATAGTAATAGAAAATTCGCAGTACAAGTATCAGTACTACAGTAGCTGTAATATCATTAGCAAGTATTCTAGTAGTTACAGTAGGCCTACAGTAATAGTAATAGAAAATTCGCAGTACAAGTATCAGTACTACAGTAGCTGTAATATCATTAGCAAGTATTCTAGTAGTTACAGTAGGCCTACAGTAATAGTAATAGAAAATTCGCAGTACAAGTATCAGTACTACAGTAGCTGTAATATCATTAGCAAGTATTCTAGTAGTTACAGTAGGCCTACAGTAATAGTAATAGAAAATTCGCAGTACAAGTATCAGTACTACAGTAGCTGTAATATCATTAGCAAGTATTCTAGTAGTTACAGTAGGCCTACAGTAATAGTAATAGAAAATTCGCAGTACAAGTATCAGTACTACAGTAGCTGTAATATCATTAACCAGTATTCCAATACTTCTCCTGCATTTCACGCGTTGGTATTGCGAAGAATGACGTAAGATATATATATATATATATATATATATATATATATATATATATATATAGATATGTATATACATATATATATATTTTTTTCAAAGTATTTCGCCGTTAAGGCCGACTCATGATCGCACATTATTATTATTATTATTATTATTATTATTATTATTATTATTATTATTATTATTATTATTTTAAGTTCATTTATACACACTTTACATCTGTGGTCCTACAGCGTGTTACGATCTGTGGTTATACCCATAGGCCGTTGTTACTATTGCTGAGTTTCCGTTTATGTTGTGTGTTGTAGATGGTTTGTGTTCATATAGTAACTGATTTCAGATTTATATTATTGTTTATGATATGGGTGATTGAGACGGCGATTCGATTTTATTATTGTTACCACTACCAATGAAGAAAAATTAACCCTCTCTGAGCTGAATTTTTTTCATAGAAACGCCATGGAAAAACAAGAAAAACAAAGCATTCCACTTCCTAATCAGAACTGGCCAAGGAAGTGGCGGGTGTTGCACTCTATCGGTAAAGAATGAAACTACTTTTGAGGATACCAAATGGAAACATCAGGCAAATCATATCAGTCAGAGAATACAGAAATGTTAGTGATTTCAAATGGACTCATTCGAGCAGAAAGTGTTAAAATAGATAGAAAATATATGTAAATAAATTGAAATCAATGTTCCAGAAGAAGGCAAGGTAAATAAATAGTTAGGTCTATCAAAGAAAACTTCCACTGCTGTGCATTGTCCAACAGAAACATATCAGACTCTGTTCGGGGTCGAACCCGACGCCCTCTAGTGTAAAGCTCACTGACTGATCGTGTTATGATGTAATCCAAGCATCTAAATATTCGAAATGCTTGTGTAATTGCCGCAGATCCATTTCCACTCTTGATCGTACGCGTTATATGTAAATTTGACATGCCTATCACGGAGTACGCATTTTGAATAAAAAGATGTAAATACAGAGTTATTTATTACCAAGGTTTGATTAACAAGGCAGCGATAAAAAGCATATGGCGGCCACAAACTAATCTACCAATGTTGATTTATTCTTCCGTTGACAGCCATGAGTATAATGTAAAGACAATTTAGATTGAGGTAACAAGAATGCCTCGTACTTCATTCTATTGGCGTCACGTTTCATTTGTCACTTGGAATTCAGGCCTGTATTCCCGCCATCTTTACTTTGACACTAAAGAAAATAATGTGTTGAAAAAAGCGACTTTGAGGCTTTCCCGAAAATACACCACATTAATTCACAGTAGCCTACGCAGTCTGTCCACCTGTTTTTGTATGCTTCTGTACTTAGATTCCTCCTGAAATATTATTATTATTATTATTATTATTATTATTATTATTATTATATACCTGTCTTTATTCGGTATCCACGAATCAATTTATCAGGGAATGATGTACATGAAATATACTAATTTTAGTACTAGTCTGTCAGTGTACAGCGATTTCTACTAAACTGATGGATGGATTTTGTTCATATTCAGTATCTACGAGTCAGTTTATTAGGGAATGATGTACATGAAATATACTAATTTTAGTACTAGTCTGTCAGTGTACAGCGATTTCTACTAAACTGATGGATGGATTTTGTTCATATTCAGTATCTACGAGTCAGTTTATTAGGGAATGATGTACATGAAATATACTAATTTTAGTACTAGTCTGTCAGTGTACAGCGATTTCTACTAAACTGATGGATGGATTTTGTTCATATTCAGTATCTACGAGTCAGTTTATTAGGGAATGATGTACATGAAATATAATAATTTTAGTACTAGTCTGTCTGTGTACAGCGATTTCTACTAAACTGATGGATGGATTTTGTTCATATTCAGTATCTACGAGTCAGTTTATTAGGGAATGATATACATGAAATATACTAATTTTAGTACTAGTCTGTCAGTGTACAGCGATTTCTACTAAACTGATGGATGGATTTTGTTCATATTCAGTATCTACGAGTCAGTTTATTAGGGAATGATGTACATGAAATATACTAATTTTAGTACTAGTCTGTCAGTGTACAGCGATTTCTACTAAACTGATGGATGGATTTTGTTCATATTCAGTATCCACGAGTCAGTTTATTAGGGAATGATATACATGAAATATACTAATTTTTGTACCAGTCTGTCAGTGTACAGCGATTTCTACTAAACTGATGGATGGATTTTGTTCATATTCAGTATCTAAGAGTCAATTTATCAGGGAATGATATACATGAAATATAATAATTTTAGTACTAGTCTGTCTGCGTACAGCGATTTCTGCTAAACTGATGGATGGATTTTGTTCATATTCAGTATCTACAAGTCAGTTTATTAGGGAATGATGTACATGAAATATAATAATTTTAGTACTAGTCTCTGCGTACAGCGATTTCTGCTAAACTGATGGATGGATTTTGTTCATATTCAGTATCTACGAGTCAGTTTATTAGGGAATGATATACATGAAATATAATAATTTTAGTACTAGTCTGTCTGTGTACAGCGATTTCTACTAAACTGATGGATGGATTTTGTTCATATTCAGTATCCACGAGTCAGTTTATTAGGGAATGATATACATGAAATATAATAATTTTAGTACTAGTCTGTCTGTGTACAGCGATTTCTACTAAACTGATGGATGGATTTTGTTCATATTCAGTATCCACGAGTCAGTTTATTAGGGAATGATATACATGAAATATAATAATTTTACTACTAGTCTATCTGCGTACAGCGATTTCTACTAAACTGGTGGAAGGATTTTGTTCATATTCAGTATCTACGAGTCAATTTATCAGGGAATGATGAACATGAAATACAGAGTGTTTCCGAAGTGGTGTTACAAACTTTCAGGGATGATGGCGAAGGGCACAAATATGAATTTGAGATAAGGAACCATGGTCCGGAAATGACTGAGTCGAAAGTTATAAGCAAAAATAGTTGTGTAGAAATGGAATTGTGATTTGGCACCACGTGCTCTCCTTCCCTTAACTTTTGGAACAGTCGTGGAAAAATGGTATGGGCCGGATGTCTCCTACGTGGGTACTTGACCGATACAATCTGTGAGCTTGTCTACTATTCCCATTGGCTCCTCCGTATTCGAAAATCAGGTCTGCTTATTCCGCTCTCGTGTACTCCTCCATTTCACTAGGACTGATCGACTGGACACTGCAACTTCTACACTTACGTTTATCGAACGATAATTGCACTGCCATGTTTGTTTATAAACAGATGAACATGTTTTCATGCGTTTCACTGCCTTCTGAATCATAAACCGCAAAAATCGTATTTCTATCTCATTTATTTGCTGTGAAATAATATTTGAAAGAGTGTATACATCAATTTGGGACACTCTGTATAATTATTTCATACATACAGCGAAGTCTTTGTAACACGACATTTCAAATCGATAGCAAATTCGACTCGGCATTTCTTTTGCAGCCAAATGTACAATGAAGTCAATTATAATTTTATTCTTGTCTCTATATTTTTACATCGGTATTTCTAAGAATAGTACCCAACTCCTATGTTTATACAGTAAGACGATCATATTATAAACCCACAGAATATACTATTAAATGTTTACAGGAACAAACCTCCGATAAATTTAATTACTAATATAAGAGAAGCAAATTCCAGACTTTAATTTTCATCATCCAATTACTCCGGTCCCTTGGGAGAATGGAGACTGTGTTGACGTCATGTCTTAAAAACAGAATTCTCGCAGGGATATTTTAATTTTTGCTTGCATGTTCTTAATAACAGCAATCGAATGAGATGTTTGTCTTCCATGATGCTATGTTCAGAAGTAGACTTCTGAGTACTGCACCGTGTCCTAGACCTTTATATCTACAACGTTTCTGAACTATATAGGGGTGATTCACGACTAATGATCCGCGCTTTAGGAATCAGTTCTACAGGCCATTTTGAGCATGAAATGTAATATGAACATGGGTCTGATTATCATTAGTTTCAAAGTTACTCGTAAAAATCCAAATGTCTCACTGTGAATCAGGCTTTGAAATTGCTTCCCCTCATGAATTTTCTTCTTCATTATCATCAATATGGCGTTTCAGGTAGATTATTTTAAATCTTAAAATAACCCAAACTTACACGTCAGCGTATGATTTGTATAGCCCAGCGTTTCTCAAATTTTTTTGAAGTGGGGACCACTTTTTTAAGTCACAACAGTTCCGTAGACCACCTTACTCTTGTTCCCTTCGAAAGCAAATTTACCATTTTTGTAGCATATTGTAAATTTTATACTAGACAACAATGTAATTTTATTATCTCAACAATAACTCTTCACTTTCTACAATTTAATTCCACTCCGTCAACAATGGGATTTGCTCTCCACACAGCAACACAGTATTCGTTATTGCACTCCACAGACGACAATGACAATTTACTTGGATTATTGAGAACCACAATGAACTGTTAATTTTAACTAATGTTCACAAAGCACTATTTACAAATCAGAACTGTCAGTTCTCAGTTCTTCTAGCTCAGTTCACAGTATCTCGAACCACAGACCTCAGAGACAGTCCACTGAACTTCGAACTCAGGTCCCTCCAACTGCGATCCACTGCACTCAAACTCAGGACTTCCGGCTCCACAGTTACGGACACAACTCAAGTCGAACTTCGGTCTCGAAGTTGGCTTCACTGCTACACAAGACTGGCTGGCTTGCTGTCCACTGACTGTAACAACACTGACTTAACTGACTCTCACTTGCGTCTTCTCTTTTATAGCCAAACCATAGTTACGAGAAAGTTCGCGGTCAATCGACAGATGCATAGAAGATTTCCACGGATGTCAGGATGGCATTCTCGAATAATCTGGATATCTCTCGTCTCTGCCGCGGTCGCTCTCTCATCTCTCTCCGCCACAGCACATGCCCCAGGAAGCAGATGCGCGCGCAACCTGCCCGTCACGGCCGACCTTGCACTTCCTTCTGCTGGTCGTGAGATCGAATCTCACATGGCTGTCACATTATTTTAATACCAGTAGGTATAGCCTAATTATATTATTTAATTATTTAAAATTGATTTAATTCATTTAATTTTATATTAGTATTAACTAATTAAGTTAATGTTAATAGAAAAAAATTCATCTTCGTTTTTTAATAAATCAAGGCTGTTAGAGTTTGGATAATCTTCAACTTATTAACTAAACAAAACAACAAATGTTGGTACTCACATTAATGAGATGGATAAGTCTGCCGATTCTTGCACAGTTGTTCTATATTTGGACGTATGCTGGTAATCTTAAGTCGAAGATCGTCACATCCATCGAGTCGATTTCTGTACTTTGCTTTTATTAGAGTTAATGATGAAAACCCTTTCTCACAGAGATACATGAAAGCGAATTGAATTATAATCTGTAAAGCACATTATACAGTTCACTATATTTTCTTTTCACTTGTGTGATGAGGTCAAGAAATTAACCAATATTTTCCGCTTGGAATTTCATTTTAAGTTCGGTGTCATTCGAGAGTTCAATTAACTGTTCTCTTTCACTCAATATCGCAATGAAAGGGATCAAGAACCCATGAAAATTCGTCATATTTACTTGGAAAATAAGTTTCAAATTGTGACCTGAGAGTTTCGAGATGCGAACATATGTCATTGCACAATTCTTTTCCAATAACAGGATCATTTTCAACCAAAAAGGTCTCTAGGGTTGGAAATAGTGAAAAAATGCTCTGTTTTACGGACCTGACTCAGAAACCAAGTTTCCTCTCTAACCCCTTTATTTTCTCATACGCATTGAGAACAGTCAAAGAATTACCTTGTAGAGAGAGATTTAGTTCGTTTAGTTTTGACAATACAGCTGAAAGATATGCAAATATACTTAGACACATGTCATCAGCTGATTTGCAGGGAAAAGATGACGAGAAACACCACGTTCATAGTGCTTTAAATTCCTCTTTTGTTGCTAAGAGTAGAGTGGGAAGTCGGTAAAAAGGTAGGGTAATAAATTTCATAAAAATCAATACTGGGAGTAAAAGTGAAAGGTAATTGCCACGTGTCATTTCCAAACTCTGAGATTTTCATCTGTAGTGTGATACGCAATTCGTTTGAATTTTATTTTTTCTTCTGTCCTTTTTGAAGGACCACAAGGGCAGACCTCGAGGACCACAGGTGGTCCGCGGACCATAGTTTGATAAACGCTGGTGTAGCCTTTACGAAGTAGTCACATCTCTACTAATAATACTGCAGTGACGAAATCAACAGTCAAGCACTGTGTGATTCTTCATTTGCATGGCAATTTGCCTAGCTGAACAGGGGAGGTTTTACGTTTTAACCCACCGCATTCTTCTGCTAAGGTCTTTCGGGCCACCTCATTAACTTGATGTGACTCGACGTACGTGACCCAACTTACTGGGAAGTACGTGCAATTGCCTACCCGTACAGGCGCAGACCTCCCAATTGAAGTGTGTGATTTATCTCGAAAGCTTAAACCATGAAATTAACCTAGCCTTACTTCTTAACAGGGATGGCGAGACATGCCTCACCCTTGTGCTGGAGCAAAAGCATACAAAGAAACTGTGCCTTTAAGGGTGTGTCTACAACCAAGGTAATCAATATTGTTCATCAACATTGTTAACATAAAAATTTGTTAACAGTGTTTATCAACGTTGTTTCCTTAGTTAGCTTTTGACACTCTCTGACCACATCAAGATTAAGAGTTAAAGAACTTAATAACAATTATAACATAGGCGTGGGGAGAAGAAAAGTATACCAAGTGCAGCATTTACTATTAACCTACAATATCACAGATAAAAATGAAACTTGACGATAAGTGGGACAAAATTAGATACTACAAACACGGATAGAAGTCTGAAAAATATTTTATGGCAGATAAATGAACTGTCAAAGGGCACGTGCCGAAACCTGCCTTCAAACTGCACATATTGTTAGATCTTCATAGAAAAGGAACAAGTATCTATAAGAAATCAGCCATCCATATTCACTGTATCTTCACAGAAAATGAACAAATACAAGAAATTTACTGTTTCACAGAAAATGAACAAGTGTACGAAATTAGCTGTCCATACCAAAGAGTTTGTAATACTTACTAGAGACACATACCCGTGAGTGGCAGGCAAGGAAAATGTCACAAATTGAATCGGCTAGAATCCGCCATTAAAGGGAGTGTTTGCGGCGCGAAATTCGGAAACAGTACCACAATACATTGATGTAGCCTGGTGATAGACACTGTTTTAAACATCTTTTACAAAGGATGAGTCGTGATGAAATAAAGATGAATGGCAGAGGAGCGCTGTATTTATTGAAGTATTATATGATTCATCTTTGGCGATATTATAAAATCAATTCAATCACCCATATAAGTTTATACTCGGGATAAGTAAGTGAAATATTGAATAATGGCAATGCCAACATGAATTTTCAGTATTACCAGTATTGTTTAAGGCCACAATAATAGATAACTACTGTAATATTTAAAATAATCTATATTTTAGTCCTTTCATGCAAGGGATGAGAAAGATATATGGTGCTTAGAAAATGTTGTGGTGAAATATGAGATCATCAAAATTCTGAAAACCTGATTTAAAACATAACAAGAATAAATTTTTATCATTAAACAATTTATTAATTGTATAGCTGTCAGTACAGGCTTTTTAATGCAGTAGTAGTAATAGGCCTGAGTAGTGACATAATAGAGGTCTAGTAGTAGTGGTAATAATAGGCCTAGTATTGGTGATATTAGTAGGCCTATTAGTAGTGGTAGGAGTAGGCCTAGTATTGGTGGTATTAGTAGGCCTAGTATTGGTGATATTAATAGGCCTAGTAGTAGTGGTAATAGTAGGCCTAATATTGGTGATATTAGTAGACCTATTAATAGTGGTAAAAGTAGGCCTAGTATGGATGGTATTAGGAGGCCTAGTATTAGTGATATTAGTAGGCCTATTAGTAGTGGTAAGAGTAGGTCAAGTATTGATGGTATTAGGAGGCCTAGTATTAGTGATATTAGTAGGCCTATTAGTAGTGGTAAGAGTAGGTCTAGTATTGATGGTATTAGGAGGCCTAGTATTAGTGATATTAGTAGGCCTATTAGTAGTGGTAAGAGTAGGTCTAGTATTGATGGTATTAGGAGGCCTAGTATTAGTGATATTAGTAGGCCTATTAGTAGTGGTAAGAGTAGGTCTAGTATTGATGGTATTAGGAGGCCTAGTATTAGTGATATTAGTAGGCCTATTAGTAGTGATAAGAGTAGGTCTAGTATTGATGGTATTAGGAGGCCTAGTATTAGTGATATTAGTAGGCCTATTAGTAGTGGTAAGAGTAGGTCTAGTATTGATGGTATTAGGAGGCCTAGTATTAGTGATATTAGTAGGCCTATTAGTAGTGGTAAGAGTAGGTCTAGTATTGATGTATTAGGAGGCCTAGTATTAGTGATATTAGTAGGCCTATTAGTAGTGGTAAGAGTAGGTCTAGTATTGATGGTATTAGGAGGCCTAGTATTAGTGATATTAGTAGGCCTATTAGTAGTGGTAAGAGTAGGTCTAGTATTGATGGTATTAGGAGGCCTAGTATTAGTGATATTAGTAGGCCTATTAGTAGTGGTAAGAGTAGGTCTAGTATTGATGGTATTAGGAGCCCTAGTATTAGTGATATTAGTAGGCCTATTAGTAGTGGTAATAGTAGGCCTAGTATTGGTAATATTAGTAGGCCTATTAGTAGTGGTAAGAGTAGGTCTAGTATTGATGGTATTAGGAGGCCCAGTATTAGTGATATTAGTAGGCCTATTAGTAGTGGTAAGAGTAGGTCTAGTATTGATGGTATTAGGAGCCCTAGTATTAGTGATATTAGTAGGCCTATTAGTAGTGGTAATAGTAGGCCTAGTATTGGTAATATTAGTAGGCCTATTAGTAGTGGTAAGAGTAGGTCTAGTATTGATGGTATTAGGGGGCCCAGTATTAGTGATATTAGTAGGCCTATTAGTAGTAGTAAGAGTAGGTCTAGTATTGATGGTATTAGGAGGCCTAGTATTAGTGATATTAGTAGGCCTATTACTAGTGGTAAGAGTAGGTCTAGTATTGATGGTATTAGGGGGCCCAGTATTAGTGATATTAGTAGGCCTATTAGTAGTAGTAAGAGTAGGTCTAGTATTGATGGTATTAGGAGCCCTAGTATTAGTGATATTAGTAGGCCTATTAGTAGTGGTAAGAGTAGGTCTAGTATTGATGGTATTAGGGGGCCCAGTATTAGTGATATTAGTAGGCCTATTAGTAGTAGTAAGAGTAGGTCTAGTATTGATGGTATTAGGAGGCCTAGTATTAGTGATATTAGTAGGCCTATTAGTAGTGGTAAGAGTAAGCCTACTATTGGTGATATTAGTAGGCCTATTAGTAGTGTAGGAGTAGGCCTAGTATTGGTGGTATTAGTAGGCCTAGTATTGGTGATATTAGTAGGCCTAGTATTGGTGGAATTAGTAGGCCTAGTATTGGTGGAATTAGTAGGCCTAGTATTTGTGGTATTAAAATGTCTAGCAGTAGTGGTAAGAGTAAGCCTAGTAGTAATAGTTGGCCTAGTATTGGTGATAATAATCGGCCTAATAGTATTGGTAATAGTATGCCTGGAATTGGTGGAATTAGTAGGCCTGGTTGTGGTGGTGGAGATTGTAATAGTAGGCCTAGTAGTGGTAATGGCTTAGTAGTAGTAGTAGTATTAGTAGCCCTAGTAGTAGTGGTATTAGTAGGTCTAATATTTGGTATTAATAGGCCTAGTATTTGGTATTAGTAGGCCTAGTAGTGATGGCAAGGCAACTTGTGGTGGTGGTGGTGGTGGTGGTGGTGGTGGTGGTGGTAATAAATTTGTGGCCATCAGCTATATTTTCACGAATAAGCTAGTAGTACCAAACGGAAATTACATGATTTACCTTAATTTATTCTGAAATAAAACAGTTTTATAGAGATACTGTCTGAGGATTTTATTATGCACTTTGCTATTATAATCTACTGTAATATGATGGCACCTAACCGTTACATACATTGTTGAAATCAACCGTATAAACCAGATTAATATGTTTCTGGAAAAAAATGTTATCCAAGAAATGTTCCGACATTCTGTAAACACATTGAAAGAAGGAACTGCATTTTGAACATTTTTCCAAATATTAAGATATATATGTTTTCCTGAGCATCCTACAATAGTAACCTATGTTAGAACAATTATTTGCGGCGCAATATTTCACCATTTTCTTATTATTTCCCTTCAGGTGTACTTATATTTATTCGTACTCCTCAAATAAACATGAACTGCTCGCACTCCCGGCGAAGCATCAACTCCCTTTAATGGCGGCCAAACATCGGTTCAAATTTGTACGCTACACTAGCGCCATTGGTGTCTCTAGTTATATATTACAAACTCTTTGGTCCATACTAACTATATTGTCAAAGAAAATGAACAAGTATGAGAAATTAGCTGACCATACTCACTATATCGACAAAGAAAATTAACAAGTATGAGAAATTAGCTGAGCATACTCACTATATCTTCACAGAAAATGAATAAGTATAAGAAATTAGCTGTCCATACTCACTATATCGACAAAGAAAAGGAACAAGTATGAGAAATTAGCTGACCATACTATATCTACAAAGAAAAGTAACAAGTATGAGAAATTAGCTGACCATACTCACAATATCGACAAAGAAAATTAACATGTATAAGAAATTAGCTGTCCATAATACTCACTATATCGTCACAGAAAAGTATTTTAAATTAGCTGTCCGTACTCACTAGGCCTATATATTTACAGAAAATGAACATGTATGAGAAACAGCTATCCATACTCACTAGACCTTCACCGAAAATGAACGAGTATGAGAAATTAGTAGTCCATACACAGTAAATTTTGACAGAAAATGAACGAGTATAAGAAATTAGCTGTTCATACCCACCTAGATCTTCACATAAATTGAACGAGTATGAGAAATTAGCTGCCCGTAAAAATTATAAGGTTGCGAAATAAAATTTTGAATGAAAGGTAATACAAATTTAGTTGAAAAATTTGGTGTTCAATTGGTGCAGCGCATTTCGTGCATTACCTTATGACGCATGTTACGTCACAGGGGAGGGATTCACGGAGGATGACAACTCCACTACTCTAAGTATAAGCTGTTGTTTCTTAATGTAATATTTCAGTAAGTTTTCACACTCTTAGTTAGCATCAGCAGTTCACTTGTTATATTTGTCTATCTGTTGTGCACCTCTAACTACCGGCATAAGCAAAGTGCGAGGTAAAATTTCAATTTACCATGTTCGGCGACTTTCAGCAATATTTAGATTATGGGTTAGGTGATACTTTTACTAAGCCTCTATTGGCAGCACTGTTCTAGCAGTGGTCAGGTTGATCATAACTAAGACTCAGGATTTTAGTTTCAACAAGCATTCGTTTAGGTTTTTATATAGGTACTGATACCTAAAAAGGCAAATAGTCCTCTCAAATAATTACAGAGCACAAATCTCTTGCACTACAATATATACGCATAATTAATTCTTTCAGTGTTCTCAAACAATTATAAAAAAATATATAATAGCTTGCACTATGCTACGAACGAATGATTAATCCCTTCAGTGTGCTCAAAAAATTAGGGAAAAACAGTAATTTTTATTAAATTACGCACGAATGAGTAATCCTTTCAGAGTCCTCAAACAATTACAAAAACACAATAGTTTGCACTACGCTAAGCATTTTTATCAAGTTTAACTACAAAATTATATTCTTCTTACGCACTTATCATGACAATTGTTGCAGATCATGCCACTTTTATAAATTCTTTAAGTCTGTACATTAGGGTGCAAAATTGAACTGTAGAGAATCAAGTAGCTAGAATCGTGTGATTTGTAACAATTGTTGTGATAAGTGAGTAAGAATCATGTAATTTTGAAGTTAAAAATTGATATAAATCTCTGTACGAAGTAACTAAGGAATTGACAACGCATTTCTAGCTTCAGAATACTATAGGATGAATGGATGAAACAGAGAAAAACTCTCTCTGATGCTCTTTGGGAGAACTGAGAGGAAGAACTTAAACTGAGGAGATTCGATCCTGCATCGGAACTGGAATCCGGTGCGGCTTAGTGAATAAAGCATCGGCACGTAGAGCTGAAAGCCTGGGTTCGAGTCCCGGTGTCGGAGAGAGTTTTTCTGTATTCTATCCATCCTTCATCATATGACAACGCAGAATTCCTTCACGGAAATATAATATGTACTTCGGTACATCATAATTAGGGCTAGGATTTTGATGAAATTGCATCTTTTTTCTAGTAAGCCAGAAACATTGCTGCTTTAGTATTTATATGTTATGTGATAAACTGAGTGTTTTAAAACATATTTGTTAGGGCATTTTTTTGCCTCTTACAACTCATAAGAGGATTTTTTTTTTGTTTTATTCGGTCATATTTAGGGTATTTTAATTTAATTTTGGCCATAAATCCCCATTATTAATGTAAAATATTGTTTATTTCCTTTGATATTTTGTCCATTAATATCCATTATTATGTACATTATTTTAATCGTTTTTCTACACACATATTGTCATTTTAACGTAGTACACCCCCATATAATGGATCAGTCCAACTACTCCTTCCTCTATACCTGCAAGTTCCGGATAGGAGTGGCCTTGTGGTGGATTACATGGAAATACATCAGATAAAATAATTAATTAAAGTATACTACTTAGAAAAATTATGTCTAATTAAATAAACTTGAATGTTGGTACTATAATTTAATTTATGCTCGACCATACCGAAATGTAGTAATTATACACCTGGTAGCAGCCCTTTAATGGACCTCATTAAAGTACACCTATTCATTAAAGTTCAGGTGTTCCACCAATCAGAAAATACCATTGTAGCAATATGAAGCGCAAGTATCTATTATTCTCGGACATGCAATCGAAAGATAACAATAAATCAATAAATCACCTATATTTGAAATAAAGTCAGTTCAGTTACTATAATAATTGGCGTTAATTGTAAATAATATTCAAATAAATTCAATTTGTCATCTCGTTTTTCAATGTCTAATTCAATTTCAAGGTTATATCAAGATTAATGTTTATTTTACTCTCTAGATTATATCAAGGTCAATGTCGACATTTGTTTCTCGGAAAAAAATCAATACTTTCGCGTCTGCGCACATCTCACAATTTACGAGGTATTGCACAAGGTCAGTTCCGCTCCTCAGTCAGATAAGAATAACACGAATATTTATTAATAATTTCAAATTAGAAATATGTGTCGAGCAAAAAAAGTCGTATGAAATTTGACTATAATGGTAATTAAGACGCTCGTATGAAAATTATGAAACTCGCTTGCCCTCGTTTCATAAACATACTCGCGTCTTAATTACTACCATTATAGGGTCGTTGCATAATGTACTATTAATTACTAGTCTAAATATTAATAATCCTACTAAGCCAATTATATAAGATCAATTTTTAGGGCATTTTAAGAGGATATTTTAAAAACTTTTTAGGTCATAAATGCATTGTTTTAGAATATTTTTTCATTATTTATAGGTAATCGAAATCCTAGCCCTAATCATAATAATATTCAGATACTAGACAATTAAAGAAATGATACTTCTGAATAGTTCATTATCTATTTGTAATATTCTTTTACTCTTAAAGCTAAAGAAAAGGTATTTTACAAACAATTTCAAATTAGTGTAATTCTAAAAATATTGAGAACAGACCCATGTTTATATATGATATGATCTGATATGATATGATATGATATGATATGATATGATATGATATGATATGATATGATATGGTATGGTATGATATGATATATGATATGATATGATATGATATGATATGATATGATATATGATATGATATGATATATGATATGATATGATATATATGATATGGTCTGGTATGATATGATATGATATGATATGATATGATATGATATATGATATGATATGATATGATATGATATATGATATGATATGATATGATATATGATAAGATATGATATGATATGGTCTGATATGATATGATATGATATGATATATGATATGATATGATATGATATGATATGATATGGTATATGATATGATATATGATATGGTATGGTATGGTATGGTACGATATGATATGGTATGATATGATATGATATGATATGATATGATATGATATGATATGATATGATATGATATGATATGATATGATATGATATGGTCTGGTATGATATGATATGATATGATATATGATATG